>CAJHZI010000191.1:482500-985000 GCA_905160935.1 Enchytraeus crypticus
AACTACGAAAATAAATTTTGATAGATAAACTCAGATACAAGATAAGATTCTCGACAGTTTATAAAGTTTACAATATATTTTTTCTCTAATTTCTGTTCACAGTATATTTACAATAGTCTAAATTAGAACTGCACGGTTTACTACACTTGGTACAGATAAAGGACTTTGAATTAGAAGTGCAAGATTTAATAGACTTCGATGCACTAGAAAGACATACACATTGTGAAATGCATATACACCTTTAGAATCTAAGCTTGCGTGATATAAAGGCTGAATGTGCGTCTAACTTAGGGATCTGGCAGAAGGGCATCAAAGGGGTTAGAAGGGTTTGATGTATGTTCGCTTAACGCCAAGGTCAGTAGACTCCAGCTAAAGGCGTGACTTGGAATCTTTATCGTCGAGGAAACCTCTTGAATTATTCACATATCTCAATCGCTCTCTTACTTCCTACAATGGCTATTCTTCTCATATTCGGCTTTGCGAGGTTATTCTCTTATCTTTGAACACTGATAGTCCTTAACTGCATGCCTTGCAGCTAATACTTCGTAGTTCAGCTAGCAGCATTTCTCACTTTAAAACTGTGCTGCAAAACTTTAGCATTTGTAAATTCTAATAATAAATTTAAAATTTAATTTCCACCGTTTCCTACATTAAATTCACTTCTACGTATAGACCCTAGTTGTCTCATAGTTTGAATAAACACTCATAATTGGAGTTTAATAATTTTATCATTAATTTCATTATATTTGTGAATGCAGCGATAAATCAGATTTTTACCAATCAATGTAAAACAATGTTCAAAGTAGTACAGTAAAAAGCATTGTGTCCTACGAGATTTTGAAACTTCGATCACATAGACGATGATACTTAGTCTAGGAAACCGCAACCTTGAGAAACGTGGTCAACGAAAGTAGTAAAAACAACAGTTCTATATTTTAAAATTAAAAGCAAGTACTAATAATAAGGACTAGAAATTGTTTACAGAGAATACAAAATGAATGATTTTAGTTCCAATCCCTCACCCGAAGCTGTTCTCTACTATCGTAAGGCACTTACGAATACATGAGGAAGAGAAAAACTACATTTGAAATAGAGCAGTCTGTCAGTCGGAGTTTACGGATCTCGAAATAGTTCTTTAAAGAGGCAATTGATAAATGAAACTGGCCAAGGCAGGATGGATAATTTTGTTAGGACATTCTCAAAAAACAAATGTTTTGGTAACAGATGGGTTGGTAAAATTGAGTTAAAGTAAATTATATGATAATTTAGTGTGATTAGTCTAAGTTCTATAACACGCCATTTTATAATGGCGTATTATTTTTAAATTTCTTTTATTTTAATTATTTACAATGTTTATTATTTTTAAATTTATTTAATTTAAATTATGATTATATGATAAAGTAAATCTGATACAGTTCATACATGATACAAATTTCCCGATGTGACGAAATCCTTGAAGTCCATGCACCCAGCGAATGTAATTTTAGCAACTTATTAATTTTCTCTCCAACTCCCTCTCCCATTCCTTTCCTCTATCTATCTAGTGTTCTGCCAAGTGACAGGCCCAAGGTTCATATTCATACACAAAACTTGCTTTCACTCTCAAAACGAACACGACCTTGAGCGCAAAGAATGACAGTCCCATCACACGGGCTAAGCCTCGTCCAAACCCTATTGTAGCCATGTAGCCATAAGCTTGAAAAATATGGCTTCTGAGGTTGTTTCCCTTTGTCATTCTAAGTTTTATAGAGATGCCTTATAGTGTAATTTCCGTTTAAATTTATTCCATAGAGTATTGGTCATAGCAGAGTACGAGGACTTACTGGTAAGGTTTAATGTTTCGAAATACTGAAAGTGTAAATTATAAAGGTGCGCATTGGCCTTTTCCTGCATGTTTCAGTTTGTTTGCTTGTATGTCTTTCTTTCTCTTTTACTTTCTACGCTGCTTAGCAATTTTGGATATATCGTTCGACCAGTGATTGATTGGGTGCAATCATTTCAGATGTTGGCATCTATTCTGGCGCAAATTCTCTAGACGCACGGTTGCTTTTGCCGAAAATGGCTTACCAGTCAAGTAAAGCATTGGCTTTATTCTCGCTTCTTCTCAAAGACACCAACAATGACGGCTATTTATTGCTTTAGATCTAGAAACCTCTTGATGACTCGATGACACGATGACTCTTGATGAATCGATGACTTTTGATGACTCGATGACTCTTGATGACGCGATGACTCGATGACTCACAATGACTCGATGACTCTTGATGATTCCTATTAATACACTTTAACCTGCGACTCAATTCCAATGCATGAAAGTTTCTTTCCGTTTTGTCATTCGATATAGCAGAGACAAATCGCAACATATTTTTAGATCAAACAACTGTCTGGCTTCAGTTATTAATTACTATTCATCAACTTATTTTTTCATCACGTCACAGCTAGCATTGTTCATGTATACAAATTGCTTCAGTCCCAAAACGAGGATTTAACGTCCATTTTTATAAATAAAAACTTTGTCCATTACTAAATTGACAAGATCCATTAGAGGAATATTTAAAATCTACAAATGGGTGAAATTAACCGGTGATTACACATCCTAATATCCTGAAAAATCTATCATTCGTCTCACTAACGTAGAGATAATAAACAGAAGTTAACCTTCATCCATTAATTTATTCTTTAGTCATTGGTCTTCCAGTGCTCTTTTAGTTGATTCTTATCTAGCTGAATCTCCTGTATCGGTTAAAATTTGTGCGCTATTTTGCTGATTTGATAAATAATAAACAAGCAGCGTTTTAACATAAAAAGAATAATAATGTTACTCGTGCGTGGTCCACCAAATATCGAGCATATCTAATCCGATTCCGTATAAATAATATTTAATAAAAATGCATTATTAGATGCTTTACGAGGTCAAAATTAAAATCTTCTATTGCTAGCAGATAAACTGAAATAAAGAGTTTTCCAAAGCGTTTCAATGGGCAAAATCCAAAATAATATTAACACACATTATAGTGATATGATCAACTACCTTGATATCTATCACTTTTAATACCATATGTTAAATCCGTTAGGTAAATTTGTCCATTTTCCATGTAGCCAGTCCAGTGAATATCCGAGATTTTACTCTCAGATCAGAGCGGCTGGGATTCGAACCCACGAGGGTTCAATTCACCTCAGAGTCTGTCATTTAAAACTTCATGACGTTATCATGACGTTATCAGAAAACTAATTCTTACACAAAATAACAGCATCTGCTGAAGAGTATGACAGTTGTTGTAAATCCGACATGTTGCTGATGCAACGCGTCGTTTCCAGGCAACAGATTCGTTGCTTTCGCCGAATACTGGAATGCTGAGTCGACGATGCTCGATTTATCGTGAAATTATGCCGAACTAAAAATATCCGTTCACTTTATTAGCATTGATTTAGAACTCTACAAAGTGTTGGCGCAAATCAAGCGCAAAAAAGACTGCTAGCCTAACAACGACTGCTAGCCTAACAACGATTGCTTGCCTAACAACGACTGCTTGCCTAACAACGACTGCTTGCCTAGCAACGATTGGTTGCCTAAGTTGCTGCCTTTTCTCTTAATTATAGATTATTATTTTAGTGTTTTTCCAACACACACACACACACACACACATACACACACACACACACACACACACACACACACACATATATATATATATATATATATATATATACTAATATATATATATATATATATATAATTGTTATTATCGCAATTGTGCTCCTATATTATTATTATTATTGATTAATAATTTCATAGACTCCATTCACCATTGCTTTAGAAAGTCGTAAAATGAAAAGTTAAAAAGAATTTCCAGTGAGCACATAAAATATTATATTAATTATCTTTGTTACCAAGAAAGTCCAGAGGGCTTCTAAAAGTTCTTAATACTTCAAAGATGATTCTTAAAGTTATAAAAGTGTTTTGTAGAATAGGAATTATTCTCCATCGGTTGAAATAAAAAATCGCATTAAAAATTAATACCAGCTTGCTTATCTTAAGGACATAATGACGTTAGCAGTAATTATTATAATTGCACCATAGTAAGCCTGATTGTTACGGCTTAATAAGAATAAACCCAGATCTCGTCTATTATACTCCTGCAGCAATTTCGTTAAATTGACATTTTAATTAATAGGAGATGAAGTATTTGCATATATTTTCCTAATTTTACTCTATTCGAGCCTTTTTGAGTACTATTTTTTTATAAATATTTTAATTTTAATTAATATTTTTACAGTAAATATAAAATATATCTATATATTATATTAAATGTATATTATATTAAATGTATATTATTATATTATAAATTTATCTCTTCTCAGTGAACTGATGAAGTGCCAAGTGGCAGGTTCAAGCTACATATTCATACTAAAAGTCTGCTTTCTCGCTCCATAAGAGCATTCCCTGGATTATCAAGTTAATTCCTTCATAAAGTCTATGACTTATCCATACCTTGCGTAGCATATAGCTTAGGAAAATGTATATAATATAAATGTATATTATATAATATTATCGAAGAGAACCGGTAGCATGATTGGTAAGGTCATGGAATGCGGATTAGTAATTTAATGGTGCAAATTCACTGCAGAGCTCATCACTGATGTACTTTCGGAACCGAAAAGTGACGTTGTGCTATGCATTAGCTTCAATTACTCATAGACAATTTCTATCTTTATAAAGGTAGATTGTGTATTGAACGGCGCATATATAAATAAAACCTCTAAGAATAAACTCCGTGAAATTAATTGTGTACTGCTAATGTACCTGAATTAATAAACGAATAGCAAATTCTTTACATAATTTACTAAATATTGTTAGAGGATCTCAGGAGGTTGTGATACATCAAGTTTCTTGCTATTAAATTATCATTTATCAAGTTCATAAAACTGCTTCATCATGTAGCCACACGTTCTTAACAACTTTGGACTATTTTAAAACCTCTTCTCGTGCAGTAATTTAACCTATATCCACCTAAGAATAGAGATAATTGGATGAGTTGTTTGCCATGAACTGAAAAAACCGACAAATATTTATTGTATAGAATATTTTATGCAATTCTTCAATAAAAAGCCTGTTTTTGCTATGTTTTAGTGAAAGAAAGCTGTGCGAATATTAGTGTCAGCAACCTATAGCTTTATA
The DNA here is from genome assembly GCA_905160935.1 of Enchytraeus crypticus. Taxonomy (NCBI): domain Eukaryota; kingdom Metazoa; phylum Annelida; class Clitellata; order Enchytraeida; family Enchytraeidae; genus Enchytraeus; species Enchytraeus crypticus. The sequence goes on from CAJHZI010000191.1 coordinate 487,680, forward strand.
ATCATATAAGAAACTTTTGGCATTGTGTTGAGGAAATGAAGCACGTGGAACACGATATTAGAAATGTCAATTTAAGATGAATTGTCCACTTGCCAACCCATGGGAATCCATTCACGACATTGTCCTTGCGTTTGTGCATCCGTGCATATGGCCATATTACAGCAGGATGAGATGAACATGAACATAAACATTAGACATGCACGCAATGTTGCATATACATATAAATAGAGCTTATGATAAGACTGTAATACTATTTTACATATCATCTTAAACACGGAAATAATCGTATATTCATGTAATTACAATATTAATATAATATGCAAAATGAAGTTTAAATATTTTAGCAATAAAAATCTGTCTGATTCATTCACATGTAGCTATACCCTACTATCCATATATCTTCACGTTGACCTTCTTTCATTAGAATTTGGCCTGCACGTTTTAGGATCTTATTTATTTGCATATAAAGACGCCTTGATGTTCTGAGACAATATCTGTCGTTGCACGTCTAAGGATGGTTTTGCCTTTGGGTGAAGAAACGAAATCTGAATCACTATTTATGGATCAATTAAGATAGCTATTGAAGTATTAGAAGATACAGGAATAAGAACTGCAATGCTACAATATATATGGAATAAGAAGTTCATATTGACTTTAATTCATTCTGTTTGCATGTAGAATGAATTACTTTTTGCAAAAAACTACTTTTACATTTGAGGACTTTTTAGAAACATTTCAGGCACTTGTAAACTTTATAAAATTGCTTTAGTAATGAAACTCTACAAAAGCAAATTCATTCACAATAAATTTTCATAGGTATGCTGACTGGATTAAGTCAGTTAAATATTTGTTAAATTGGTCTTAAACTAGAAAATATTAAGGTACATATATGTACGTAGGGATATGTAAGTACACTTCTTGGTCAATGGGTATTAAACAAACATCCCTTGCTTTCCTACCCAATGTACAGTTGCGTTAATAATAAATTGATAATATTCACGTGTACTTAAATTTACCCTGTTCTGTCCGGGACATTCAAATAATAAACCAACCTTTAACCGCATATGTCGTAAGATGCGACAAAGCAAATACAGAGGACGGCACCTGGAAACCACCTCATAAGCCCTATTTTCCTCAATTATAGGCTACACAAGGTATGGATACGGGAGAGACTTTTTGAAAGGATTAACTTGTTGATTTAAGGATTGCTCAGTATGGTGCGTGAAAATAGAATGAGTATGTAAGTCTGGCATGGACATGCCACTTGCAGAACGCTAGAGTATATACAAGTATAATTTGTATATGCAGTGCTGCATACGTATGCGGAAATAGTTAACTAATAATTTATCTATATTTTAGATTTTATTTTACAAAATTCTCTAAATGATTATTTTAGCGTTTGTTTAATAATCAACCTTTTTATTTGTTTATCATGTCATAATAAACGTCAAATACGGCCTACTTAACTAGAAACAAAACAGATAATCAAGAAGAGGGTTACCGCCAAAGAGCCTAAGCTCTGTGAGGTAATACAGAACATAGCAGCTAAGTAGAATAACACATGCGTTTTCTAATTGTTTTATATGCTACATAACCCTGCAGACTCTATGGCAACCACACATATTAATTACCGCCCATAAAATTAAGATGACTACAATATATCAAAAACATAGTTAAATAAATATAGTCTACTTCAGATAACAAAACGTTAAAACTCGTATCTCAAGCGAATCAACTCTCGTTAGCACACTGTATGCTAGTAGATGCACGCCAGCTGTTTCACGGATTTTTGTACACTGTAATATGCAGCCACGAGATGAGATACTAACCGGAGGCCTCGTTTTCGGATATCAGCTGACGGGCTTCCGCTTATTTTCTACGCCTCAGATTACAATGGTCTCTTAGTTAATAAAATACACAAACGTCAAGGTCATCATAAACTACTACACTTTTGTATTAAAACAACGTGAGCCAATGCAAAATAATAGATAATAATTTATTGTTATGCTTGTCTTTTGCTTTTACCGGGCTTGTTGATAACATGCCTGTTTTTTATGCAGTTGAGTACAGATTCTAAATCTCGCAGCGTCATCTCTGATAGGAAGATTACGTTAGGGAAACACTTTCTAACGATCCCCTCTTAGCCATTTTGTGTCTATATTATATCGATATCTCATTTTAGCATTACCATCAACAACTACTTCTGTTCTTTCAATATCTTTCCTTTTAAAATGTGCATAGAATATTATCGTTAGCCTGTAATTATATGATTCTTTGTGACATTCTGTATTTGAGAACCAGAAAATATCTCAAGAATCTGAGAGATCATTGAACTGTTTGAGACCTTCAATTGAAAAGACATTTTTAGACGGAATGTATTTTTGCAAAGTGAAATTTCAAATAGGTCCACTGAAATCTGGAAGCCATTATTTCAAAATATAAAAATGAATCAGGTAGCAGCAATTTCAATGTTTTCTTGAATTTTAGCAGTCGTATCAGATTCACTCCTATAAATGAGTTACAATTACTTTAAAAACATAGATAGAAAGCGATTTCTTTGATTGCAATTTACATTGTTCTATTGGCGGGAAATTATTGGCGACATAGATTTCAGAGACTGCTGTCGACTTACTTTGTGGATTGGTCTAATTAAGCAGCTGTCTGACTGTCTGATGATGTTCATACAAACTCGATGAACTTTTGACAACACTCGCGCTCATTGCTTGGATTGCTACTACAACTATGATGTCTGGGAGTTTAGCTTTGATATGTAGATTGAAGAGAACTAGACGTGCCCTGAATCATTGTGACAAAACTCTCTCTCTCTCTCTTTGTTTCTCTCTCTCTCCCTCTGTATGTCTGTCTATCTGTCTCTGTCTCTTTGTCTCTCTCTGTCTCTGTCTCTGTCTCTGTCTCTCTCTCTCTCTCTCTCTCTATCTCTGTCAGCGTCCTTGCTTGCATATAATTCTTCCAAACAATTCTATCCTCAGCTTTCATTTTATATGTATATTAATTTGTTGTTAAATCATCTATAATCCCTTATCTTAGTCTTCCTCTAACTCTTTTGTCTTGCATCCATCCTTTAATTTGTATTTTTCAACCAGACCCCTCGCCAAGAAGGGCCAGACCTCCCATCTTTCATTCCTGCCCCCTCAGTTTTGTCAGAGTGATTTAGTCTTTATTCTTTTAGAGCGTTACCGTTGCACGTAATAATTATATATGCTGGTAGACTTTATATATATATATATATATATATATATATATATATATATATATATATATACTGTATATAAATATATATATATATATATATATATATTTATATGTGTGTGTGTGTGTGTGTGTGTGTGTGTGTGTGTGTGTGTGTGTGTGGACGCCGATCCCACGTTGATGTGAGGAGGATTACGGAATATTTTTAGTTCCCATTTTAATACCAAATTCAGTTTAGTTTTTCTCAAATCAATGTCGTACAAATCAACTGATTTGCATCCGGAATCCATATCTTACTCCATAATAATCATCCAAAACTATTGGCTGCATTTAAGGTTTGATATGACAAAGCCTTGTAATTGGGTAAACTGATTGGTCCGTGTGATACAAATCAGTTAGCGTGAAAACGACAGTGTTTAGAAATATGTACCTTAGATCGGTGATAGTTCAGTTCGTAAGATAGAGAGAGAGAGAGAGGGAGAAAACTATGTTTTATTTCAAAAATACACTCAAATATGCACACACACTAGGCCGTCAAAGAGGTTAAAAATCTATGTAGTTGATCACCCATCATGCATAAATTAATATACAAACTAAAAAATAGATAGATAGATAGATAGATAGATAGATAGATAGATAGATAGATAGATAGATAGATAGATAGATAGATAGATAGATAGATAGATAGATAGATAGATAGATAGATAGATAGATAGATAGATAGATAGATAGATAGATAGATAGATAGATAGATAGATAGATAGATAGATAGATAGATAGATAGATAGATAGATAGATAGATAGATAGATAGATAGATAGATAGATAGATAGATAGATAGATAGATAGATAGATAGATAGATAGATAGATAGATAGATAGATAGATAGATAGATAGATAGATAGATAGATAGATATAGATAGATAGATAGATAGATAGATAGATAGATAGATAGATAGATAGATAGATAGATAGATAGATAGAGAGACAGACAGACAGACAGACAGACAGACAGACAGACAGACAGAGAGAGAGAGAGAGAGAGAGAGAGAGAGAAAGAGTGTGAGAGAGAGAGAGAGTAAGAAAGAGAGAGTTTATTGTTTATTAGAAAGTTCTGAACGATAAATCTCTTGATCCGTGAGCTGGGCAATACATTAATCAGTGCGGCCTTGCCTGTCGGAAGGCGCTCGCTCAACCGGCTATCCTCGATCATATTGATTCGTAGCAGGCTGGCCGTATCGATCAGTGCTACACGATTTACAGCCTGTCTCGCTTTTCATGCTTCACAGTACGCAAGAAGTGCCAGCAACAAGGATAGGCTCTTGCGTATTTGTGTGATGTGGTAATGTTTGTGTGATTTAGGTGTAAACCTTAATCTAACTAGTCTACTCTACTACTCTAGTACTCTACTACTACTCTAGTAAATGCTACTTTAATGTTCTAATGTTAAATTAGTAAATTCTACTCCAATGCTACTCTAGTAAATGCTACTTTAATGCTACTCTAGTAAATGGTACTTTAATGCTACATTAGTAAATGCTACTCTAATGAGACTCTAGTAAATGCTACTCATCTGTTAGTGATAGTAGATCTTGAAGTTAAAAAATACTAAAGTATGCCTACTCCTCAGGAAACTTGAAATCAGGCTATTTGAATGGGGCTTCTTATTTGAATCAGGCTATTCGAATCCGGCTATTTATGGATGTTAAATGTGTATGGAGGGGATATGGCGTAACGGTTAGAGTGTTCGCCTCGGAAGATATTGATCTGGGTTCAAAATTCTGGTCAGTCAATAACAACAGCCTTCTATGGCCCCTTTAGGTAAAACTAAATTCTGAGGAATGCTATAAGGAAGTCTAGGTATAGGTGTTAGCATCGATATGAAAAATTCAATGATATCGAGGTCGTATGGATTTATTTATCAGCTAGCGTTAAAAAGGTAAAAAAGCTAAGGCTAATATCAGTTTCCTCACTCGAAAGCGATGTCAGTGAGGGGAGAGCTCAGGCTTTGAACCCTGCACATACTGATCCGCGGTCAAGTGTCTAACCGACTTCACTACTGGCGAAGCCTCCAGTCACTGTGAATGCTCTTATGAATGAGATTGAATGCCAGTCCAGAGCAGTTCTAAACTTGATCAGACATCCAAAACTTACATCTTACCAACGCTGAACCCTAGCCATGCCCAAAATTTACCTCTAACCCTAGGAACATACCTACGTTTCAAGCTATTTTAGAAATATTTTCAATAATATTAAATTAACATGAGAGGATTGGGACTGTCTACAACCAGGATTAAATTTTCCACTGCGGATCCGTACGTGCGGGGTTCAGATCCGAGCTCAGTGGTCAGGGTTTTCTTCGAGGTATAGAGTCGATGGAAACGCTCAGCTCTTTTGGTTTTTATGTCATGGTCTGGCGAGTTCTCGTTGTTCTAGCCTTGCAAACCATTACAACGCATTCAACATAAGAAAGACTGACTATACGATATCTTCAAGAAATGTCTCATTGCCTTGCAAACATAATGTTTAGTGTAGGTGATTTAATACTTGTGGTCAAAATAGTCGCTATCTAGTGTAAGCTAAGAGATTATATTCATTATTATATAAGATATGCCTTAGGGAAGTAGAAGACGACGAATATAGTAATAATACCGTTTATAGAGATGTCGCCCACACGAGTGGGTCCACATCTCCTCTAGCACAGGTATGACCTTTGTTGACTTCAGTGTTGCCTGCATGCCATGTCAGTATGTTGCCTGACTGCATTGACGGTTGTTGACTGCAATGTTGCCTGCATGCCATGTCAGTATGTTGCCTGACTGCATTGACGGTTGTTGACTGCAATGTTGCCTGAATGACATGTCAGTATGTTGCCTGACTGTATTGACGGTTGTTGACTTCAGTGTTGCCTGAATGACATGTCAGTATGTTGCCTGACTGTAATGGTAGGTGCCAGATTTAAATCCATTGCTCGGTCTATCACATCACTGATATGCTTTCGAGATAACAGGAAACTTATTTTTAATTAAGCTCCAGCTCTAACCTTGAAATCTCAGAAGTAAATCGGATAGGCACAAGTTAATTACCATTGTTCTTAAGACATTCGATAAATAAATGTGTAAGATTAAACCTCAAGGTTGGGAGCCAAAGATAAATTTAGTCTTTTAGCACTTTTTGTTATCAATTATAATTATTTATTCTTATCAGAAAGTTAGCTAGTAATCTATCCTATTTTAATTAGTGATGATGTATTGTTTATTAGTTACATATTCATAGCTATATATTCAAGTGCGCATTGGATAGGATAAGCAAATCGGCTAATATCCTACAAAAGAAAAAACTACAACTGTCTAGCTTCTACTTTCAGCCATATGGCAGGTCCAAAATACACATTCTTACACTCAGAGCCTGTTTTCACCATCAATAAGATCATTACACTGATCAACAAGTCAAGCTCGTCATAAATACTAAGTCTTACCAACTGCAATATGACATTTAGCTAACGGAAATATGGTTTCTGGGGTGGTGTCGCATTGCCTTCCACAGAGTTTATCGTGTTTTAACCTTCAGGAGGCCCTAGAAGACTGTTGTTGGCTGACAAGTAGTTTGAAACCAGGTCAGTATCTTCCGAGGCGAACATTCTAACCGTTACGCCATATCCCCTCCTCTGTTCATACTTAGCTGCCTCTTACAGCACACGAAGTATGCGGTTGATCTATTCTACAACCACTCGGGAATTACAACTGATAAGAAACTCCGTACATATGTCCTGGAACGCTTTGTGATGCTTTTTCGGAATCCTTGTAACACAGGATTGGTGTCGTTGTTGTAGTGTTAGGCGCTGTTCCATGGAGCGAGCGTGTGCAGCGGTTTGATGAGTGAAGTGTTTCACATTAGAGGGGCAGGAAAAATTATTAATTTCATTCCAAATTATTCCGCAGTTATAAAAAATAGTCATGAACAATTATGCTGGGAAAATATAAGATAGATACTGCAAGAGAAGGGTTGAAGCAGTGATACCCTAGCTAAATCGTTTCGAAGGTTCTTGGAAATGTGTTTACAGACTAGGCACTCGATATTAATATCTGAACAACAGAGATAGAGATAGTGACTGTAAAATTAGACAGAAATCCTTCTGATCTTATTTCTCACTCCTCCTTGAAACCTGGAGGCAGCTGTCGACTACTGGAGTGTTTCTTAAAGGTTATGTTTGCTGCGGGAATTAGTAACATATCCAAGATGTTGTCATACGGAGTACTTTTTATTGGTAAAGACAATTTTGTCAATACATTTTCCACTTACGAAGTTGTTAACAGTTACTGAGTTATATGGTTATTAATATTGACTTATTCATTTTTTACTTGTATAATGTGGTAAAATAGTAAATTTAGAAATGTCGTCCGAAGCTGGTAGTCTACAGTATGATAAGTACTAATTTCGGCTATTAGTTACCGCGTACTAGCAGACTGATCATATTATTATCTGTCTTAAACCTGCCTTCTGCACGAAAATTATTACAGAACTTTCTTCCATGAAAGATCTCACCAAAATGATACCAGAGTGCTTTGTCGGTATTGTGTTAATGGACTGTATTTTTTTAATTTATTAATATTTTTCACAGCATACAAAATTCAGTCAAATATGAGTGTACATGTACATGTAGCCTATATGCTTGCAGACAAAAAGACCAACCATATGACTGATCGGTAATAAAGGCGGTAACGGCACTAACTGCATACTGGTTTTGTAATTAATAAAATCACTGTGTAAAAGCGGCGACCAAAGACACATTAGTAGGCCTAATTGTGAAGATGATAGTTATGAATTGTGTGGATTTAATCATCTTTGACAAAAGTAGGCCTACAATGTTCGGTTGTCCTAATACCAAGTCGGGTAACGTAAACAATTTTTAAATGACCGATCATGAGGTGATATGATCTCTAGTGATTTCTATCCCCGGTCTAGCTAATCGGAGAACAAAATATCAAACGATATATACGTATATGTATATATACATGTATATATATATATATATATATATATATATATATAATATATATATATATAAAATACGTAGTGTTTATCACAACACATTTAATTGCAAGGAAGCGCTTTTATTATTGATTAGTGAAGCTACTTCGTTCAATACAACAAAATGACCTTTTATATTCAAGAAAGAACATTAAATATAATGTAGATAATTGCAGTCTTTTATAATTAATAATATAATTTATAAACTATATTAAAGGTGAATTGAGTCATATAATTTATTAGTTACGGCTGACTATAAGGGTATATATTGAGAGGTAGATATACATTAACATCAATCATAAATTTAGTAGCAATCTTTGTAAAGTATCCTCATGATGAAATTATTGTCACTCATCTTTTGTGCGATTCTAAGTGAAAATATAAAATGATGGGCTCCATCTGTAAGTTTACGACTATTAGTTGTTTTGATCAGTGATCGAAGAGAAAATAAAACATTATGAGAGTTATTAACTAAGGAATTAAATAATGTTCTGTCTGCGTCTACAGTTATTTCGCCAATGAAATGAATATCATCATAAAGTTTGCACTTTTTACCAGTTCAAAACCTCCCATAACCTTTCTTTCTCATTTTTTTCACGTCCTCAATAAAGCTCCACCAGAACTGAGATACATACGTTAATTTCGACAAAATAGTAGCCTTGAAATGTTTTTCAACTAATTCAGCATTCAGAACTTTAGAAGTAGAAGATGATTCTTAGAAGAGGATGAAAGTGTTTGGGGTGCGAGGTCTCAACTGTGCAATTTTGGCATATTAATCCGCTCCAGAAAAAGTTCGTATTGAGAGGAAAGAGGGTGAAAATTCAGCTGCTGCTCTCGATGTATGGCCATCGTGACTTATATCTGTATTCAGTATTTCATTGTAATCTGTCTTTTACGCATTTTGTATTCGATCCACTAAACTAATAGATCAACCGTATACTGTCGTAAAAGAAGACCAATGCAATAGAGGAAGCAATGTGAAACCATCTTATAAATCGTATTTTACAACCCATAGGATGTATTATGGTTTAGCCGTTTTAATTGGATCTACATGTAGATCAATGGAATTTTCTTACTGAGAGCGAAAGGAGATTAAAATTTGGAAATGCTACTCAGTAAAACACTAAAGACAATCCTACTAGTTATTAGTATTTCGTAACACCTTTGCAACATCATCATTCTGTAATTGATTTTTACAGTGATGTATTTGTTGGAATTTTTATTCTATAGTAACTTTTCCGAAATCATATAAACCAATTTGGATCCCAGTTTTCGGCATCTCGAATTTGAATGATTGTGCTCATTTTGTGACCTCACCGGATAACAGAAACTCTGATATCCAGCCATTCTCTGAGTCTGTCTAGTTTAAAGATAACACTGATCAATGATGCGCGGGGAGTATTTAGTTAGGAGATAATTAACAAGTGTCTGTCTGGAATGAGGTTGATGTAAGAAGTTTCCAGAAGTCAATCAGTGACTTCTAAGAGTTGAGTAAGATAATTGGTTTCAAGTGGAGATTTAATTTGTCAAATTTCTAAGTAATGCTAATAGTACTAAAGTATACTGTGAGTGGAATGTATCAAATGTTGAATGTATAGCTTTTTATTATGCTATACTGCGAATAAGGATGATCATTTAAGTACTGTTATCTGTTATATGTTTTTGGATTGTTTATTATCATGCTATAAACGCGAAACGTGAGTTTAAAAACTATGTTTAACTAGATACAAGTTAATTTATAAATTATATGACACATATATAATGTTTATATTTTGTATTTGTAGATATAAAATGGCACCAAAGAAAAAGCTTGGACATTCGGATGATATTCGTAGTACTATAACTCCTTATATATAATCTTTATTTCACCAAATTCATGGCAGTAAACAAAAACGGCCAGACCTTTAATGGACGACCACGTAAAATATTATTCTTCAAAATGTATCTCATAGAAGAAGAACTGAACACCAAATATTTATCATCCAAATAATTACAATTATTTAACTGATCAGGAGTCAACCAGTGTTCCTGCAGAAAAATGACATCAGCCTTATAAGTATTGTATATTGATTTTAACATAGTTATGTCTTGATTAAAACCATGCATATTGTAACATATTGACTCTAAGATATTATCATCTAATTGAGTAGCATGTGTAGACATCATATACAACTAAAAGTTTTGGCTGAGGTTTAAATACCCATTCTCTTAAAATCAGATGTGGGCCGCATTCAGATTCCTATAAAATTGTCTCCTGCATTTTAGGTCAGTAACAAGGACTGAATCATTTATTGGCATTTAAAACGAAAACTATAGCAGCCAACAATCCCTAATATTTTAATCCTTATAGGACCATTATAAGATCGAGTCTTTTCTTCAGCTAATCAACGTCTTTATTATTTACTGTCTTGATTTTGCTTAAGCCTTTTTGTAAACGATTCCAATTAATAAAACATCCACTATTATCGGCTTCAGTTGCAATTTAAACCAACTATTCTCAAACTGTAACGGATACAAGTTAGTTCTTCCTTGGATATATTCAGAGTAACGGATTAAGGTATTCAGTAGGCCCTTTGCGCCTGGTAGAGGCAACGTCTGCCTGGAGCCGGTCTCACTCAGTGCTGGAAGCCACGGCCGATGGAGCGGGCCGGATCGGGCGGTGAAGGGACCGACAGACAACCTCGACAAGTGGACCCCTCGAGTCCCGAACGATCCGACGGACGTCAGCTGAGCAGAGACGCGGAAATGCGTGCCCTATTCGCAGCGTTGGATAAGGATAGGAACGGATATATAGATAAGACTGAGCTGAGAGTAACTATGCTGGAAGTGGGGCTTGATCTGTCAGAGAATGATTTGGATACGATGATGAAAGCAGCAGGTGTCATCATCAAAGATCGAATCTTCTACGAAGGTAAGTAATTGGAAAAAATATGTTTAATCTGTTTTGGCATTTAGTCTCTAGTGGCATAGTGTTCTGATTTAGTCCCTCGTGAGGTCGTTTATTTGCTTTTTTATTGCCTTGTCAGAGTTGTAGCCTAAATTTTTTAGATTTTTTTCTGTTTTCGGTCTCATTGAATGTAAACATATTCAGGTGGTAATATGGTGCGTGATATTGTCTTGGGACGTCAAATAGAGACGTTCTTAACATTGTCTTTAACCCCGAATAATTTGACGCTAAATCTATACCGATTCAGTGATTCACTGACTACTGCTAAAGTTCAGACGCATTTAACATTCACCACTCTTGCCCTTAATACTTTATATCACAATATACCGATTCGAACATCCATAAACTGCCGCAATCTTAACTTGTGCATAATTTGATAAAACAACAATGAAGACTGGATTAGTTACGAGGCGTTAACGCAACACGCACTATAGCATGTGATTAGATTTAATGTCACAGCGAAGATATGACAGCTTTTCAGATAGAAATCGCGAGAAAGCCTGAAGTGGCAGAGATCGATCAAATCTGAGACGGTTACATTTAGTTCCAGATGACATGAAGAGTGGAAACAACACAGCAACGTGGTCAGATAGTTTTTGACTGAGAAATTCCTAAGAGGAAAATCCATCGTTGTATATTCAATGTGATAACGGGAATCTAAATAACCTTCACGAATCCTCTGTAAATCAGCTGCACTTAGATATTTATACCATTGTAAATTCAGTCAGTTTGCAGAAATAAAATTTTGAATTTTTGTCAAAATATAATTTCTTATCGTATCATATCATTTTGTCATAATATGCTGTAAATTAACAGTTGGAATATATAAAATTTTGTCATTTTGTCATAATATGCTGTAAATTAACAGTTGGAATATATAAAATGTTGACCTATCAAACAAATGTTATTGATTTTAGTTTAAATATTGGTTGCTCCTGTTTTTGACTGTTTAGACGAATGAACATGTAAATTCGGGTACAATTAGTTTATGCATAATATAGTACAATACATAGTACAATTTACTTGATCTCTCTCAAACCAGTTTCGCTGAATTTTAGAACCCCGTAAACCAGATGTCGCTAGATTTATTCACTCATAAACCAGTTTTCGCCTGATTTAAACTCTCACAAAAACTTTTCTTAGCATTTGGCACTCAAACTGCATGGACAGCTTATTCTTTGCTAAATCAATCCTTACTATGAAGCTATTATAAGTGTGAATTGTGTGAGATTGTAGTTCGTAATCTTTCTCGGTAGCTTTACACAATTTGCAAGCAAAGCATAGAACAAAAATGATTTATTAATATACGCCGATAACAACAGCGGAACGCAGGCTGTTGATGTCATTTAGTTTACCGAAGAGCTATCGCGAAAGATATATTACTCTTGCACGGAATAAAGGTCTTTCTACGATGATTTTCAAAAGTTTCACTTAAAATTCATCGCAGTATTCACGCAATCCTACTTCAAACATTTCTCAACGTATTAGTCTTATCTTGCTGGTTCATGCGGATTTCCACAGCATCTTCGACGATATCATATATCCTAGAAGATACTTTTTCACTACAGTCATTGTAGCATTTGAAGCAGTGATGTCAGCTATAGTCAAATGTTAGATTCTTAATTTCCAAATTTGACATCTGAAAGACCTTATACTAATACTATTACTCGCTCTCTTTCAGGTAACAACTCTTCTTTTAAACAATCAACAACTTTGGCCTACTCGGTGCATTTAGTTATTTGTTGGCAAAAACACAGCAAGTTGCAATTATGGCTTAGAGTTTAAGAACTAGTCAATAATTACTCCAAGGTTCTTAATTGTGTAACTTTTAATCTCATTTTCATATTATACGAAAGGTCAAGTTCACTTAAACGAAATTCTGGACCAAATTGCAGTGGAAAAGTTTAAAGGTGTTTACGTCAGAACTTCATCATGACTAAACTAGTTTGTAATTTGGTCTAGTTTACGTTAACCATACTTTATCAATGACTGCGTGCTAGTTGGTTCTTAGTTATTTTTTAAAACCATGGCCAACATGTTTAGTAGTCATATATACGGATACATGCGGAATCTGTTAGTAACGTGCGCTGTTAACTGTTCACACAGTTCTTTAAGTTAAACCAATGGCAGCATCATCGTGTGTGACGTTACTGACATTGCCTTATGGCGAGCAACCGGACGTTAAATTTTTATTGAGTGATTGATTGATTGTATGTGATTTAAGAACTTTACGTTTGGTTTATTAGTTCATTCATCCGCTGGAGCCAGTGGCGATGTCGGTAAGGTACTCAATCGCGGATCAGTATGTGCGGGATTCAAATCCTGGGCTTGCCCGTCACTAATATGGCTTTCGAGAGAGGAAACCGACGTTAACATTAGCTCTACCATTAGCTTTACCAATCTAACAGCTCATACCTCACTTAATCAAACGCAAGCAGTATCAACAAAATAAGTGTAATTAAAATAAGTGTAATTAAAATAAGTGTAATTAAAATAACTGTAATTAAAATAACTGTAATTAAAATAACTGTAATTAAAATAACTGTAATTAAAATAACTGTAATTAAAATAACTGTAATTAAAATAACTGTAATTAAAATAACTGTAATTAAAATAACTGTAATTAAAATGACTATAATTACAATAGGTATGGTAAAGGAGGTTTACTATTGCCTCCTTTATAACACGATCTCCCATTAGAATGTGTCCTATCCAATTCTTCTACCTATGTCTTATAGCATAATTACAATGCCGGTAATTCAAATAACTGTAATTAAAAAACAATAATTAAATAACTCTAATTAAAATAACGTTATTTTAAATAACTGTAATTAAACAAATTGTAATTTAAATAACTGTAATTAAAATAACTTTAATTAAAATGCTTGTAATTAAAATAAAGGAATTTAAAATAACGTTATTTAAAATTACAGTAATTAAAATAAATTAATTATTCTAGAACAACAAGAAATAGAAAGAGGGTCTCGGCCTAGCTGTCAACAATACACAGATACACTTGATTATCAGATTGGTTGCTTTAAAACTACGTAGATAGTAATTTGTAATCTCTAGTCAGGGAGAACATTATTGGCACTTGGAAGTCCAGTTTCCTCCAGCGCTGCTGTTTTTTCTAATTTGTCGTATGCCAATTGTATGCCTAACTTATTTCATATATTATAATGGGAACGAAACATATCCACTAAAGTTGACTAAACCTGCAGTAAACGATGCCGTAGCAGTAAAAGTTTAAGAAATTCGCTTTAAACCGGATTTAGGCTCGTCATTAATATTAAGCAGTTTTATTTCATGCCTTCAATCTAACACTTCAGCATAATTAATTAATTAGAGCATCTATAGCTACATATGGGTGACAAACTTCTTTACAATACATTTACCTGTATACCTGTATTGACAGTATATTTTCCTGGTTAATTGACGGTTAATTGAGTATATGAAATCCACAAACTTGCAGGAGAGAAAACAGAACAAACCTCATTATATACTATTGACTTGTTGTTCCCCTGTAAATTAGCTTTCACCTTGTACTTGAAAAACTTGCAATAAAACGCTGTTTATTGACTTTGGGTGGAGTTATGTCTTTTGACAGAATCGCGTTATACTTCGTCCCAGCTGTGCATTGTTTTAGTGAGGTTACTGACCTTAACGCTCGAATACGTCAGAAACTTTCGCCCTTCAATGAACAATAGAAAGTCTAAAATCAGCGGCTGCAGCGTTTATGTGGATAAGTGCTTGAAGTTGAGTTGTTATCATTCGTTGTACGTGGTAGAGAACTGATGTGAGAGTTAGGAGTATTTGCGGGCTTAGCTCAACAGTTTGGGCAATGCTTGAGTTCTGGATAAAGAAGAAGATTTGAAGGCTGAGCAGAAATCAAAATCAATGCTGTGCAGAATCCTAAACCATAATAATATAAGAATTAAATTTTTTTCAATTCTCTAATTTGAAGTGGTATTGAATTTTCAGTTTTTGCACAGTCGCCTCTTACGAAACGTGCAGCGTACATTTGGTCAAATCTTCAGAGTCCCGGACTCAACAAGAGGAATGTTTAGCACTACATACTTGTAAGGGTGGTTCTGCTGGCATCCTTGATTCTCTCTTCCTTGTAATAAAGTTCAGTCTTCATCAGCGATAACTTCAATACATGGGAAATAAATATTTTTATCGTTGTGAAATATTCTTTGTCATCTTATAGAACAAGATATTTTGTTTTAATAGATGATTGTTTGTATGGACGACTAATATATTGAAGGACGAACGTAGTTTCATTGGTTACGTCTGTAGTAATTTTCTGAAGAATAGACAGGTGTATTTAAGAGGTTAATTACTTAATCATGCAATAAGTGATTCCTTTTCATTCAGTGCTACACTGATAATGCTCTGAACTGTTCTGCCATAATCAGCCTTGATCGGCAGAATTCAACGTCCATAAATTGAAAACGGTACGAATAAAGTGATTCTGAAAGAGCGTATTTTAATTTTTATCCCAAACATTGTATTGTATGTAAAAATGAACCTTTCACTGAGCGCAATGGATTTTAGTCAGTGATTAGTGAGAAAGTCTATTTTTTGGAATGTGTACCTTGGATCTGAAGTTAACTGTCATTCATTGAAGATAAACGGAGAATATATCAGTTGATACATGCGATTTTCATCAAAATGCGCACATGTAAAAGCTAAAAAGCTAAAAGCTAAGGTTAACGTCAGTTTCCTCACTCGAAAGCGATGTCAGTGACGGGCGAGCCCAGTATTTGAACCCGCACCTACTGATCCGCGGTCGAATATCATACCGACTTCGCCACTGGCTCCAGCCATTACAATATATGGCTACCTACGGAAATGCTGAGTTCAATTTCTGAAGTTGTAACGTACATTTACATTATTAACATGTTTAAATACCTTCTGTGGACATTGTTTCCATGTGTAAGTCTATCGTTTCTACATTACAGTCAATCGGTAGGCATTCGAGCATCTACATAAATAAATGACTATATTTATATAGTGACTATATTTCCGTCGTGTCGTTAGGTAGATGTTTAAGCTTCTACACTCTATATCAATTATATATGTAGGTCGATAATCCGATAGTCCAGATAACTCAGAACGCCACATTTCTAACAAATAAAAGTCCAACAAATTCAGCTGAATTTGTTTACTGTATTATTTAATAATGAATGAAGTACCTACATGTCTATCCGCAAGGTACCTTTTGTTTTATGCATGTTTATTGTAAAACGACCAATTGAAAGAATTTGTGATGCGTAGGCCCTACTTAAACTTTAAGCCTGTAGTATGTCTAATTAAATCTTATAACATTCTATGTTGTATAGTATATTAGCACGCTTATGTTTCGGAATTAACATAAAATCTGACGTAAGCCAGAAGGTTAAGTTTGGTACCAGTGATCAAAGTGTTGATTGCAAATAGCATTTAGACGAGAGCTAACGATGTATTTATATACTCGTGGTTATTCCTTCAAGAACTTACGAATACGACCAAGCTTGCCGGAGATACTACAGGATCTTCGGGGTGAATCCTTTGTGATTTAATCGGGATGAAAGAAATTTGCGCAGCGTTAGACCGTTTTTCGATACAGTCTAGTTACGTCATCCAACTAATTCTTCTTCGTCATAAAGTATTTTTTATGCGTCATAAAAATTTTAAAAGCTTAGTGTAACGTTAATTTACTATCGCCACGACAACTCAAGACACTTTCCGGTAAAGAATCGAACCTACGGCCACCAGCTTATCAGCCAAGTGCGCTATCCATTCGACCATCTAAGCGGTTGAGATGCCAAATATTGAAATGTGTTCCCTTAATTTTATTATACCGCCAAATTTTCATGGCAAAAGTTACCTGCAACAGTTCTCTTCAGTTTCGTTCTTCACTCAATCAGAAAATTTGTCTCTCATTTAGAACATTCTCCTATCAATCATTATTCTTTTTCTCTCTACCAGCACATGGTTTTCTCTCTACCAGAAAATGGTTTTGAGCTTGCTTTTTGTCTTGAGCTTTGGCTGGAGCCAGTGGCGATGTCCGTAAGATACTCGACCGCGGATCAGTACGTGCGGGGTTCAAATCTTGGGCTCTCGCCCGTAACTGACATCGCTTTCGAGTGAGGAAACTGACGTTAACATTAGCTATAACAGCTTTTATAATGTTGCCATTTGGTATCCGAGTCGCATTATATATATATATATATATATATATATATATATATATATATATATATATATATATATATAATAGACCAAGCACATAATGCCAATATTCTAAGAGACGACAAAGCGTGAAATGGGAAAGGACAGTTCATCTGAAGACTAATTTTCGTTGCTGAATGCTACCGTCAGGTTATAATGTTACAGAAATTGACAGTTGACGTCTGTTTTCTTATCCAAGGATGGTGTATCAGAGAAGTAAAGTTTTGCAATGGCCTTTTTGACCTTTACGATAGTAGCCTCTAAGATGTGGTCAACTGATTGATCGATGGAATTATATTAAGTGAGCGTAGTAGATGGGTACTTATTTCTTGGGCCTGTGTTGTTCATCAGAGCACTGGAAGGATTAATAGCAGAAATACACGTGAAAGCATTTAAAGCGTGTTAAAGCCAATGCGAGGAGATATTATAAACCGCACAAGTTGGATGTTTACATCGTCATAATTGAAAGCATCTGTTTGTGCAATCCTATACTGTTGAGGTAGCTTGCTATAAACTGCGAAATTATCCGAGTAATAACATTGTGGCCGAAGAAGCACAATGCAGGAATCCTAGAGAATTGCTCTTCTATTTCTTCAGGTTAATCATATATTGCAACAATTATGTTGCAGCAATTTGAAGGGAATGCAAAAAAAACCAATTCATTAGTAATTTTTCTGCGCTAAAAGGTAATATTATGGCTAGAACAGGTTTGTTGTAGCCTTGGTAATGGAATTAACTTGTCGGTCAATGCAGTGATAGTATTTAATTTAAAAGCAGACTTTGAGTAGGAATAGGTACCTAGTAACAAAAAGTTTTTTAAAGAAACCTTTGTATTTGTGTCAAATAAAAAGTTTGAAGAAGTTCGCGTTGATAAAGATTATAAAAAGGTTTAGTGTGATCCACACTCATGGCCGGCTCTGAAACAAAAACATTAGGGATGGAGGATATTCAGAAACCGGAAGTATTCGAAATGTGCCTATGGAGAAGAATAGAGAAGATAAGATGGAGTGGCAAAAGTTACGAAGAACTGCATCGGAGATTAGTGTGGAGTAGAGCAAGTGTATGCTGCGGATGCTGCTAGATGTGAACAACGCAGAAGACGAGGAAGGAACTAAGAAACTACCTCAGATGCGCGCAATTTCTTAAGAAAAGGATGCTAAATATTGATAGCGCCAGAGCCCTATAGATGAAATACACATAATGTAAAAAAGTAAACACGCATTATAGTGAAATGATCAACTATGTTGTTATCTGTCACTTTTTAGTACCACATGTTTAAACCGTTAGGCAATTTCTAATCCATTTTCCGTATAACCAGTCCAGTGAGCGTCCGAGATTTTACTCTCAGATCAGCGCGTCTGAGATTCGAACCCACGATGGTTCAATTCACTTCAGGATCTAATGATAGATAGATTGCTCTTTATTGAGCACGTGAGCAGAGTAGAGTTCAGCTATGTATGCATCTAACCATTTAATTTAACATTTCATATAACATCATCCTGTCGCAGTCAATTTCTAATGATCAGACTATTCGCAGGTATTCGCTTGGACTCCGGAATCTCTCTTTATGAATAATTGATTCACGTCTGAACACACAGGCTTGATTTACAACATCGAGGTCAACATTTTCGAAACGAATTTTCTTGAGACATGAAATATTTCTAATGCCATCTTTTTTCTGCATTGCTGTTACCTTGAACTGCACAATGGGTCCTTTTTCCGTCCGGCATCCATAAACAGGGCGATAATTTTAGTCTCATTTTGAGTCTCATTATGATTTCATTACCATTGTGAGTATTTTAGACTCATTTGGAAAATCTCGTATAATAAAAGTATATAAAATAAAATAAAATAGGAATAAATTAAATCTTAAAATTGTAAGGTCCGGTAGATTTTCTAATTCGTTAAAAAACCTGGTTCAAAACAAGCTGTGATAGTCGCAATGTTCTAATGCTCTCACTTATGAACACACCTTAGATGTACAATTTATAATTCAGTACTACAGCTTCGTCCAAGCTTCAACATAGCTGAAAACCCCTAATTTTGAGAAAATGTGATTTGCGAATTGGTTTTAAAGTTTACGTTCAAGATGTCAACTAACCCTATACCAAACAACTAACTATAGTGGCTATACGTATTTTGACGACATCGTCTCTGCTCTCTGCTGTGATAGGCTCGTCATTGTCACGTAATATGAGCAATAGGCCTATACTTCCGAATATCTTCTATAATCTTCTTCCGGTTCCGGATTTCATTTTATTTTCCTCCAGTAGGGTTAGGTTTCAAATCTGAACTCGTTACAGTATTCAACTGCTTAGCCTCTAGACACAGATACGTACAGTACATTCTGATTTATCAAACAAACATGCTGCCCTGCACACAAATGATTTGAGATTGCGCGGCAGCTCGTATTCATAATTATTCGACGGAAGGCATTAGTTGTTGCTCGTACGAAAACAACGTCACTGCAGTAACAACATTGATAAGAGATAAACGAGTCTGGGATCGATTTTTCCCAGCATCCATTCATCCACTGTTCAGCTCTCCCTCATCTCATACTCCCACCCAACCCCTCTCCAGCTGTCACTGGACCTCTCCATCCGGATTGAATTATTGGAAAGGGAGGGGATCAAATTAAGAGGGATAAAGCGGTTGTATAGTCATGATTATATTATAATATTTGAACGTTTGTGTCAGATACACCGTAGAGCAATTATAGTTCATTTTGATAACTAGAACTCTATAAGGTAGTCTTGTTTCCAGTTCTGATTTGTTGATTTTTTATGAAGATTTTTTCTTTGATATTCTCCAAAAGATTTTAGAAATTATTTTGTTAATATTCCTTTTCACAAAACAAAAATAGCTAAGCTTTTGGTGACATTAAAAATATGGTAAAGGAACGGGCATTAAATTGAGAATATGGCTTTTGTTTTTGAACCTTGGACTTCACGGTTTGTAACCTTCAGTTTTTGAACTTAATTGCGTTTTCTTAAATGACTCAGCTGTGGCAGTTAAGCATCTAAAAAGCCGATATTAAACGGTATTAACCGGTACTAACCTGTATTAACCTGTATTAATCGGTATTAACCAATTATAACATATGAACGCAGCTCAGGCAGAGTCCTAGTTCGACACCTAACTGATGCTATCATAAGCTAGGCAAAATTCAAACTATTTCATTTTAGAACAACTAAATGTTCCCGCTTGAGACGTACCTGATATCGCTTTCGGATGAGGAATTGAACGTTAAATTTTTAATGCTCAATATTGATTTTAAATCTTCACAGATGGGAGAATGGTAACCCTCTTCCCCTCCCTTCCCCTGCATGTCCTGATCCCTCTAGCTGTACGTCACCTAGTCGATTACGTTCTTCTTCCTTTGTCCTCTCAGATCATTCGTTGTTATGGTAACCGATTAGACTGAGCTATAAATAGAACGTCGACCACGTGACCTTGAATTTATAAAACATCCTGAGCAATATCACGCAACATGTGCAGTGTACATGTATGTGTGGGTTTAGCTGTGTGTGCACGTCTATCTATGTGTGTGACTGCGTGCATGTGTGCGTCAATCAGTGCTTGCATCATCACATGCGTGCGTGGTTATGAGATATAAAAGTCTAAAAATTTTAGACTTTAATATCTCATAACCACGTTAATATGCGAATGTGTATCTGTAACTCAAGTATGGGATAGTCTTTGTGCAATGTAAGAGAAATCACTTAATGTGTGCTTGTATGTATGTTTTATTATGTCTGTGTTTGTATGTGTTTATGTGAGTGCATGTATGTGTATGTGTGTGTGTGTGTATTTGTGTGTATATATATATGTGTGTGTATGTGTGTGTGCATGTGTATGTGTGTATATGTGTGTATGTGTGTGCTTGTATACAGTCTGATATCATTTAAATCTTATGCGGAAATTTCTGTGCTCACAGACATCAAGATGAAGTAATTTTATGTGATTTTACAGTTTATGAATTGACCTAGATTTTATATATTCTTTATCTTTTTTATTTTTTTATTTCTTATTTTAATTTGTTTCCTTTATTATGCTTAATTTGTGTTTTTATTTTGTACTAGTTTTATAGTAATTCTAATATCACCATCATACGTCCCTGATATCATCCCTGACGTCCCTGACAGACGTCCCTGACATCATCCCTGGATGAGGAAACGGACGTTAAACCTTTATTTATTATTTATTATCATACATTTAGATGACTAGAAGATCTATAGTTTAATCATTTTGGTTGCTTGCCATCTCGTGGTAGTTAATGATTCCTGCAACAATATGTCTACGAGTTATGATGCGCCTATTTGAATGAGGATCTAGGATGCCCAAAACATCAAATGCAAAACATCAACTTCGCCACTGGCTCCAGCCAGTAACGAAGTCGGTAAGATACTCGACCGCGGATCAGTAGGTGCGGGTTCAAATCCTGGGCTAGCCCGTCACTGACATCGCTTTCGAGTGAGGAAACTGACGTTAACCTTAGCTTTTTAGCTTTAGCTTTTTAAAAGCTTTAAAGGAATATGCATGCAGCATATATGTGAGAAGAGCTAGTAGCATTATCGGTTAGAGTTCCGCCTGCAGTTCGGTAGGTGTAGGGTTGAAATCAAGTGCTCGCTCCGTCACAGGCATGCATTCGACTTATGAAAGTACACTAAGCTCGAATGTTAGGTTTAACATTGCATCTGTTCTGTAAGAAAATATGTTCGAGTTTTGAATGTGCTTACGTTTGAAGCAGCTCATATACAGTATCTCGTTGATATAAAAATGTTATGAAGACTGATATAATGCTGTTTTGCTTGAGCAATATAAACACGAGTGAAATCAGCATTTCCGTCGTTGATGGAACTTTTGACCTGACGGTTAACGTTATATATAAGTATATATATAATACTATTTATATATATTATATTATATTATATTATATATATATATATATATATATATATTATCCGTGTTGTGTCCGGCAATTGAAGAATAGACAAATCGTAAACTGCCCGTGTTGTTTGAGACAACTAAGCAAGAACCGAGGAACGCAATGGGAAATCACCTCAATGCCATAATATTATTACGTTGCGACTACCTTAGGGTATGGATAATCCATAGCCTTTTGAGATGGAATTAATTCGTGGATAGATTGAGTTCTCTAAGGAGTATGAAAACAGCATGTGAGTAGGAATATGTACCTTAGCAGATAATATAATATAGAATATTTATATATATATATATATATATATATATATATATAATTTATATATATGCATATATGTGTACTGTATGTGTGTATTAACGAGAAAAACCACACTTGACTCCTATATGTTAGATGCAGTTCAATACAATGTCTTACCCGAAGATCATTATAGGAAAATTGTTTGAGAAATGAGCAATAGTACAATTGTTGATTGCGCTTCATTAAAAAAATAACTCGTCAGATGATTAACAATGTAGGCGAATATAAAATTTAAAATCTCTTTAATTAAATGGTTTTTAACAATTAGCAGCAGAAAATAGCGTCATTCGAAAAGTATTTAGAAAATAATATTTAATTAAATCGTATTTCTAAATATTTGTATGTATTTTTCAGATTTTGTAAGACTAATGACAGGATCTGTCGGCCAGTCTCAGCGAAAGGTCTCAACTCTTATTGTTCTACAAAAATATTATTAATAAATTGTTATTCTAACATATTTTATTAAAATCAATCAAGCAGTTTTGGTTAATACTGACGCACTTTTTCTGATCCATAGTACGAGAAATTATACTTTAAAGTTGCGAATAATTAAACTGTAAACTGCCAGTGTCCTAAGAGGTAAATAAGCACGAAACGAGGAAGACAAAGGGAAGCTACATGTAGCTCTTAAACCATATATTATTAGTCCGTATGAAGGGATTGACTTGTTGATCTAATATTCTTTCCGTATCGTGAGAGCAGAACGTGAGCAGAAAACTTCGTATGTGCCTTGACCCCCCCCCCCCCCCCAACCCCCAACCCCTACTTGTCGTAACATTGTAGACGCAGAGAGAGAGAGAGAGAGAGAGAGAGAGAGAGAGGTTCATTTAACTTCATTACAAGCATTAATGGTCTCAATAAATGCGAATTTTATAACCATAAAATATTCTATTTAAGTAAATCGTTGGAAAAATGCAATGTTAATTCATTCTATTGTAGCTAGATAGATAGATAGATTAGTTGATTTATTTTAGTGATTGGTTTATTAGTATTCACAACTTTTCCGATCTTTACTTTCTTTTCGACGCCATTAATCAAACTTTCGGTGACTGTGCAGGGGTGGTGCATTGTAACCGCATTAATTAAACTGCCGGCTATAAATAAATGAGCAAATTATTTAAGTAGGAGGATTCATCGGATGGAATCTGTGCTCGGTTCTGTACCCTCAGATAAATGAATAGCAATTGATTGACCTTTTCAATTCCTTCTCAATGGAGTGATTCTTTGACATAATTATTAATCGATCAATTGATTAACGCAGTGCTATAATGATTGATAGTTTGGTTAGCTGCTAAATTGATAGATTGGTTTACTTATTTTGTTTATTTAATTTTTTATTTGCGCTATTTGTATACCTTCTAATGCCATAGTTACTAGCTATTGATTGACTAATAAACGGATTGATTTATTTGATTAATTTTGGTGATTGATGTATTAATTTACTGATTGATTGCTTGTTTTGATGTAGGCTCTACTGAAACAGGCTTCAAGCGATGAACCGTCTGCTTATATTATATCCGGTGACGAAGAAGAAACTGAAATACAAGGTTAGTTCATGATTTCTTATAAAATATTTCCATTTTTCATTTCAGCGAGACTAAATTAACGTCTCAGTGTTTCAGCATAACAAACAATCTATATTGCATGCATATTGATGAAGGCAACGGGAAACCAAGTCAGAAGCCATACTTTTCCCAAACTATAGGCTACATAAGGTATGAATAAGGCATGGACTTTGTGAAGGGATTAACTTGTTGATATAAGGAGTGCTCATATTGAGCGAGAAAGCATACTTTGAGTGTGAATATGTACCTTGAACCTGCCACTTGGCAGTGCACTAAAGAAGAGAGATTGCATACATGTGTCATATGTGACGACTAGGCAAGAATTGAGGAAGAGTCTATGAGATCACCTCAGAAGCAGTCCCAATCTACATGCTACATTAATTTGTGACAAAAAAGTAGCCTTTGTGAATGAACAAATTTGCTAATCAATTGATTGCTGCTAGTGGAGCGTGAAAGTTAGCAATGACTAGGAATATATCCCTTGGATCTGCCACTAAACGGAGCTCTAGAGAGATGTGTTACTTATTTTGTTTATATATACATTATATGTGTGTATATATACGTATATATATATATATATATATATATATATATATATATATATATATAATATATTATGCATATATATAATATATATATAGCATTAATGCAATATAAATCCGCTGAGCTTTGGAGTAACGTGTTCCAATACTGCTATGAACCATCCGATGTAGAAGCATTGAAAAGGTCAACAACTGCTGCCGCTAGAATTCAGTCTCCCGCCGATCACTCTGCCTTGTTATTATTATTCTATTGCCAATATAATGCTGGCAGAAAGTTGTTTCACGTGTGCCCCAAATCTTAATAATAATTGAGAAAACATAAGTTCATATTTTCACTTTCATTACGGCAAAGACAAATCTAGAACCGATATCTCAAAATGAGTATCTTAGTGTTTAGTTAAGTATTGAAATGTCTGTTAGATGGCAGAGCGAGGAACGCTGCAGGTTGAGTTTGTGGCTAATAATTATACTCTCATACGAAAACCGTTTATGAAATTGTAGAAAAATATTTCCACGTAATATTGTTTAAGTCATTTTATTACATTTGAATCCCAATTAGGTCAGTCTGAAAGCTGAAAAAACATGAAATTTCTATTCAAACACTCGGAGGTAAATTAAACTGCAGTGGGTTCGATTCCTGGGCGAGATGATATAAAAATCTGAGGCTTTCACAGGACTGGATTATGTATACAAGGAATAGGCTGACCACTGCTTTAAACATGAGGCGTGACGTGATATAATCAATTATTTAGATATCATCCTAGATATTCGTTTCACTGTTGCATGTACTCTGAATTTAACCGTTCCACTAATCGTACGAGTAGGCATCTCTTTGTAATAAAGTGTTCAACCACTTGGGATTAAACATAACATACTGTACTAGCCACACACTTGTCAAGACTTGTAGAGCTTACAAAGGTGAACAGATTTAGCATTGAACAGATTTGAACTATAAGCAGATCAGTGACGAGGAGAGCACTGGATTTGAATCCTGCACCTAAACTGATCTACAGTCGGGCCAATCACCAACAAGCCATCGATTCAGCCTAGTAGGTATAAATGTCGAATAGTTGACTCGATATAATGAGAATCCGATGCATTAGTTGCACCTGCGTAAACTATGCCGATGTCCGTATGGCGAGGAATGAAATTTATTCAATGCGTTTTAATGTCAGAGTAGATAGACAGGCGGGTGGTTGCGGGTGGTTTGGATATTCATCAGATTGGAAGTGGAAGCCAAGTTGAGCTGCGGTCCTGTCGAGACCCTGGATGTTATATTGACCTGATAGATGGTCAACCCGTAAAGCCTAGTTTAACTTTAGTTTTGTCGTCCTATGGAAAATCAGTGATGAGTTAGTGATACATCAGTTGTGAGTAGTGAGTAGAAAGGAGAACATCTTGACGGTTGCCAACAATTTGTACCTTCGGTTCAACCAAAAATATACAGGGAGGGGATTTAGCGCACTCGGTTGAGCTGAGCGTCAATTGAACGAAGTAAAGCCACATTACGCCAGGTAAAGTACTTTGTGGGCGACAACTTTGGAAGAGTGAGTGTTGACAGGTTTGAATGAAAAAGTACCAAGGGTGTTGGAAGGTTATTCTTAAATCCGCGCTGGCTGCAATCGATGCACTAACAAAAGGCAACGAATACTATTAACTATGGAGGGGGGAAGGAGAGGAAATTAGAAAAACTACAAAAACAGCATCACTGAATAATATAATTAAATACCATTGTAAAATTAATAATTCAGTATTTCTTCAGTATATATATATATATATATATATATATATATATATATATATATATATATATATATATATATCGATAGGTAGCTGATTCACTGTAATTGAACTTAGAATATATGGTGTTGTAAACCGTACCGTATCTACTAAAAAGTTTATTAATCTCCATGTAAAGCTTTAGTACTTTAGTGCTTTAGTGCTGTTAGTTTTAACTCAACCGCAACTTAATGAACCCCATCTCTTTGAATGTTTCCCGTTGTCTTCGTTAGTAAAGGTTAAAGGCTAAAATTGAGTTTAATGTCAGCTTGACCCACTACTGACTAACACTTTCATTAGTATTAAATCTGGAAGAGCCTGAGAATATTCTCGCTGTCTCGGTCTCTGTCTCTCTCTGTCTCTGTCTCTCTCTTTCTCTCTCGCTCTCTCTCTCTCTCTCTCTCTCTCTATCTGTTATTGAGTACTGACAAATAATGGATTTAAGCTCCAAATAGTCTAATTTATATTATCTTAAAATTAGTAGGCAGAGCAAGCTATGATTGAACCTCCAGTCGATGCTATTTCCAGGTGAGCCGATTAGAGTCAATTGCCGACATTAATAAACTGATAAATGGATAAATTACGTTCTAACAATTAAAACACTGTTACAAAATATCATCATGGACGTTCATTTGTCTTTGTCTTTGTTTAGCATTCATCTTTGTCATCCATTTCATGCGCGAATAATGGATTCGAGATATTGTGCGGAGTAAAATGCCGGCGAATTTAAAGAGTACATACAGCACTAAGCCACACTGTCCATGATACGACATATGAATCATGAATCAGCTCCTTGATTTACATGAATCATGAATCAGCTCCTTCATTGGACATATGATTCATGAATCCGCTTCATGATCTGACATGAATCATCAATCGTTATTGACACATGAATCATGAACCAGCTCTCTGATTTAACATATTAGTCATGAATCAGCTCAATGACTGAACATACAGTATTAATAATGAATTAGCTCCTTGATTTGAATGAATTAGCTCCATGATTGAACATATATATATATATATATATATATATATATATATATATATATATATATATATATATATCATGAATCAGTTCCGTGCGTCAGTTCCATGCTTAGACAAGTGAATCATGAATTAGCTTCACTAATGGAGCTTCAGTAATGCTCCATTACACATCGTCAAGCTAAACTGCCATTTACCTTACATGTGCTGAACCAACTGTAAGAGTACTTGTATATTAGAACTCAGTAACATAGTAATTACAGCATTACTCAGTACATTACAGCATTACTGTAAGGAGATACAACTGCTTGTTTGAAGGAGGTCGGGAAGACCTCCTTCAAACAAGCAGTTGTATCTCCTTTGCTAAAAAAACCTTCTCTACCAAAAGATGATCTTTCCAGTTACCGTCCTATTTCCAATCTTAACTTCATCTCTAAACTTCTTGAAAAGGTAATTTATACCCGTTTATGCACTCATCTTGATTCTTTCCCTTCTCTCTCTCATTATCAATCTGCCTATAGAAAACTCCATTCTACTGAAACCGCTCTTCTTCGTATACATAATGATCTTAGCTTGGCCATGAGTAGTAAACAGGTTTCTGCCTTGGTTCTTCTAGATCTCTCTGCTGCCTTTGATACAATTGACCATGGCATCCTAATAAATAGGCTTAAATCTTGTTTTGGCATATCTGATTCTGCTTTTTCCCTTCTCACATCTTATCTCTCATGTCGCACACAATCTGTTGTTATTGATCAAAATCGCTCTTCTGAACTACCCCTCCTACGCGGTGTTCCTCAAGGTTCAGTGTTAGGTCTATTGCTCTTCTCTTTATATATCACTCCTCTTAGCTACCTGCTTGCTCAGTCTTCCATAAATTTTCATTTCTATGCAGACGGCACATAACTATATATTTCCTTTTCTAATCATGATTCTGATCAAAAACTGGCTCATCTCTCATTCATTCTAGACAAGGTTTATTCCTGGTTTTGTGCTAACCGTCTTGCTGTTACTTCTTCCAAAACTGAATACCTTTTAATTGGCACTCCTTTGCAAAGAAGTAAAATTACCTATAGCTCTGTTAATTTTCAGAATCTTGTTCTTTCGCCTTCTCCATCCGCCGAAAACCATGGTGTCATATTTGATTAAAACCTTGACTTTAAATCCCATATCTCTTCTGTTTGTCGCGCTTCTTTCTTTCAGATTAGGCAAATACGTCCATCCCTTACTAGAAATTCAGCCACTATCCTTGCTAATTCTATAGTTCATTCAAAGTTCGACTACTGTAATTCACTATTACATGGGTTGCCTACTTCTTCTCTCAGTCGTTTGCAGCACGTCCAAAATTCTCTTGCACGTGTTGTTTTTAAGTCCTCTCGACTTCAATTTCGCTCTCTTTCTCTACTTCGCAGTCTTCATTGGCTCCCTGTTAATCAACGCATAAAATATAAAATTGCTCTATTAACTTTCAAAACTCTGCGATTTGGCAAGCCTTCTTACTTATCTGAAATTCTTCTTCCCTATCGTCCCTCACGTGCACTTCGCTCCACCGATTCCAATCTTCTCTCAGTTCCAAATATTCTCACGTCATTGGGCAGACGTTCATTATCTTACGCAGCACCCACAATCTGGAACTCTTTACCTGCTAATCTTCGCTCTTGTTTTTCTCTTTCAACATTCTCTAGCAAGCTTAAAACTTACCTTTTCCTATCATAGACATAATCAATCTACCTTGACCATTTTTTGATCACCGGACTAGCTTTCGTTTAGGACCTTACTTCTCCTCAGCACATTTCTTTCGCAGATTGGTCGGGGTGAATTAATCTGTAGCGATGTGTGCTGTTGGGGACGTCCCTGACATCATCCCTGGATGAGGAAACGGACGTTAAACCTTTATTATTATTATTATTATTATTACTCAGTACATTACAGCATTACTCAGTACATTATAGCATTACTCAGTACATTACAGCATTACTCAGTGCATTACAGCATTACTAGTACATTACAGCATTACTCAGTACATTACAACAGTACTCAGTACATTACAGCAGTACTCAGTACACTACTGCATGTACCCGCCTGTCTTCAAATATGTCACAAAGCTATCATTCCAGTTCTATATAATTCGCAGCAGCGACCAAGACTAATCCGTCTTCCGTACTTCCGGCGTGACGGAACAGGCAGAACGGAAAGTGGATGAATGCGGGGTTGCACAGCATGCCAGGGACGTTGAAGGATGGCTTTTGATGCCATCAACTGTGCCATTTAAATTGGAGGGTCCAATTAAACATCCAAATTCCAAGAAACGTCCTATAGTCCAGGTTAACAATAAATTTAGGGACCAATTTAATTAGTTAAATTGGCATTTAATCAAGTAGGTTTTTGAGGACATTCGCAATGCGGTTCCATCAGCTTGAAAACCGGGGATTTGACTTTTAAGCTAATTCTGAGGGTTCACTTCTGATTAACGGCTAAAAAGAAACTTATTGACAGATTCCACATTTAGAATAATCCAGTGATTCGTGTCGAGTACTGAATTTGAATACTTCACCTACTGATCAGCAGTGAGAGTACTTACCAACGAGCTACCGGCTCTGCAAAGATGAAGTCAATGGTTTCAAGTTTCACAGATTTTCACAACCATCTCCCTGTAATATGCAGCAGCGGCATAAATGAAGAAGAGGTTAATTAAAGTGGCGCTCGTGAGTCCGGGATTTGATTTAGCAGACGAGAATTCATTAAAATATGATCGACGGTTGATAGCAGTTCTACACATGAATCTCCGCTAATCTATTGATAGCAGTTCTACACATGAACCTCTACTAATCTATTGATAACAGTTCTACACATGAACTTCTGCTAATCTATTGATAACAGTTCTACACATGAACTTCTGCTAATCTATTGATAACTGTTCAACACATGGATATATGTTAATCTACTGATAACAATTCTACATATGAACCTCTGTGAATCTATTGATAACATCAATCAATCAATAAGAATTTAACTTCAGTTCCTATGTTGACAATGTCAGCAACGTCTCTTGCAGACTCTACACAAACAGGCGCCAAATACCACACGATGACGATTGAGTATACAGAGACCACAAGAGAAAGCGAGATCAAAACAGTGCTAGGCCATGATCCACGGCAAGCGGGTCAAAATTTAGATCTATGGCGGAAAGAGATGGATTTCTAGTTTGTCAAGGGAAGTACCAATTATAAGTAAATTACAAGATAAGGAAGTACAATTACAAGATCGAAGATCTTGTGGCAGAGAGTTCCATATTTCTGGAGCAGAAAACATGAAGGAGGTCTGCCTATGGGAGATTTAATGTTTGATACAGTGAGAAGGTTTTTACAAGAGGAACGAAGACTACGAGAGGGTTGATAGGTTTATAAAAGGTCCGATAGATAGGATCATATCAGTTTGTTCATGTCCGCTTGTTTTAAAATCAGCGATGTTTATTAAAACGCAATGAGAGATGTGGCACGGTTATTGATTAAATTAAATGGACATATTAGTTTACTATAATAAATTTAAAACCAGAAATAAGTTTTTCAGTGGATGAATACAGTTTTTCAGGCATTCTCTCTTTTCTTATAACTTTTTTTCTTACTTGTACATAAGTGATAAATATACCTTTTTTATGCACAGTTTGTGTACACTTATTCGTTCATATCTGTGGGCAACAATTCTCTAAATATGTGTACGCATGTAGAGCATATGCTCCACGCATTGTGGTGTGATTGTATGCATAAATTTTGAATATGCGCATGAATATTTTTACACATGGCATATGCTTCATGCTTTCTTATTCGTATGCAAAAATATGCATCTAATGTATAAGATTGTGTTCATATTTCCGCGTAATATTATGCGTGTGTTTATGTAAATGGATGCTGGTACATGTAGCTTTCTTTATGTTTGCATATTTGTTTACACATATCTGTTTGAGTGAAGCAATGCATGTACCTTTCTCTATGTTTTCATTTTCATTGTTTACTTCGCATACCGGCTTAGTTTTTGTCAGTAATTGCTCTACGTTGTCATGGACTACAATAGCACTCTAATTGTTGTTAATAGTTGTCGTTATAAATGGAAGTATGTCTGTTTTCATATACATGTATGTCTGTGTGTTTGTATGCCGCAATGCCTGTACCTTTCTCTATGATTGCATGTGTATATGTATATATGTTTGCATATACATGTATGTCTGTATGTTTGTACGCAGCAATGCCTGTACCTTTCTCTATGAATGCACGTGTATATGTATATATGTTTGCATATACATATATGTTTGTACGCAGCAATGCGCGTAGCTTTCTCGATGTTTGATCGAGATGGGGATGGATTGATTAGTCAGCAGGAGGTCCATGACACCATGACGTCACTAGGGATAAAGATCAGCCTGAAGGAAGTCAAGCAGATTGTACGGCGAGTCGATCCAAACAGTGCGTAATCATATTTATTATTAATAAAATATAATAATTGATAAAAATAATAATGTCGGCGGGAAAACATTTCTGTGGAAGCGACTGTCAGTTGCACTCCAGCGCTATAATGACGTCTGCTTCCGCGGCGCAGTCACTGAAACGCTATCCCAGAGTGTAGAGTTTTTATTTTACTGTTATAAATCTTTTTAAGTTAAATGAAACTTATTTTACATTTTTGGACTGTAAACATATGGTATTTTAACTAGTAATATAATTTACTCGTACTTCTTTCCTGTGGTGATCAGCTAGATAGAGCACCTTGTGCCCTCTCTGATGGCCACAGGATTCAATGGATAAGATGTTTGGTTTTGATTTGGCTTTAATTATACTGTTAGATAGAGATTAGAGTGTTTGAAGTTGCTTGTACACCTTCCAACTTGTATGCAGTAAATTGCATGTGCAATTTACAGCCAAATCTATTAATTTCGTATTTAATTGATTTCATATTTCATTTTTAGCCCAAGGCCCTTAAGAGTCCTGAGTCGGATATAAGAAAATAATTATTAGAATTTATTGTAATACTTTACAATAATAGTAACTTTTCCTAGTATTTGCTATAATATTTAGTGCATGTCATGGTTTTCAACACAGCTTGATAAACAATCAATTACGCTGCATTCATTTAACGTCCGGAATCTCGCCTGAAAGTGATATGAGAGACGTAGAGAGCCGAATAAAGAACAGTTGTACAATACAGTACAATGAAAATTTGTGGTATGGGATTATCAGCTGAAGACGATGTCAAGCACATCAAACGCAGAACAATCGCAAGAAGTTACACAGAGCAAAGAGAACTTTTTAAGTGCAAAATTCAAAAGAAATAGGGATCAAAATGATTTCCTGATCCAGCACAAGATAGTTCATGTTATATCAAGTGCGAACTAAAAAGAGTCTATTAGAGACTAAGGAAAATGGGATGATAACAACTGGAGGGATGAACTGGAATAAGAGTAGACCCGGACTCAGAAAATATTTGAAGGACATCCGTCCGCTTCTGTTTTATACGGATCAGTCCGAGTCCACAGTCGGACAGGATCCGGGCTGGCTCCGAGTAAATCTAAGCAGGAAATTGACTGAGGATTGAATCAACACTGGATGGACGGAAGGAAGTAGGGTCAGTAGGGTTGAAGAACTGCTGCAGGAGCTTCCGCTCTTCTTACTGAATGGATGAATCGATGGATTGATGGAAAGATAGAAAAATAAATCAATGCGAGAATCAGAGATACTATATTTGCCTGATGGACCGGAGAAACTGAGTAAATTATCTACTTTGAAATTGCGTAAATTGAATATTATTTCTCAACATTTGACAGGAACAAAACTAACAGAAAGCAAATCAAACAGTACAAACATAAAAAGTAGGATAAAAAATGGCATCATAATAAATCGAAATAAACCACCACCGTTATAATATATAAAGGTGGTGATCTATTTCAATATAAATACAGTTAGAGTTATTATTGTCAATTACTAGTAAAAATAGAAGTAATTTTAATAAATTAATTTTCTAGTTGGCAGGAATGTTAAGTTTTAATTTTAAAATTTCACATTATCTCAAATTTCTTCTAGTTTCAACGATATATAAGTTGATTATGTCTTGCTTAAATACTGAGAATCAATTAAACCTTTTCATCTCCTTACGACTCTATTGTGTATCCCTAATACTCAAACACTAAATGATAGCAATTTAGTTTTTGCTATCATTTTGGCTGGAGACAGTGGCAATGTCGGTAAGATATTCGACTGCGGATCAGTCTGTGCGGGTTCAAATTCTTGGCTCGCCCGTCACTGATATCGCTTTCGAGAGAGGAAACTGACATTAGCCTTAGCTTTTAGCTTTTTCGCTGTATTGCAAATGTGTATAAATCAATTAGTTATGCGTTGAAAGTTTGAGAAACCAATTTTGAAAATGACCTAGATGCGTGCAAATAATATATTTCTTCAAATGCGACAGACAAACGGAAACCTTGCCTATTTTATATTTATTCTGAAGTCTGGACCGAGTTGGGCGAAAATATTTTCAAGGGCCGCAAACCAAACAAATAACTCGACCGCAACTTACGAAAGAGTCTTTACACCAAAGCTTTTCTAATGAAATTATTCAACAATAGTTTCATTAGATATGAAATTATGATTATAAGTAATTTGGCGCAATTGTATATAAATTATTTCAACTAAAAGTTTAAAAGAGGTTGAAGTTTATATGATTTCCATACATATTAAAAAAAATTCATGTCTAATTTCAGAGCTCCATTAGTATTTTGGTATTTATAACTTCTGAATCTCTTTAAGCGGACAGGTTACAGTTTCAATTCTAGTTACGTCCGTCATGTAATCGCAAGACTAAACGTTAAATTTCAACTGATTAGTCTATAAATGAGTGATTGATTTTCAGGTGATGGGATGATCGGTTTTGACAAATTTCTGCTGGCAATGAGGAAGTACCAGACGGGCAGGGCCAAGGACGCCAAGTCTCGGTGTTCCACCATCAACAGCGCCACAGAAGAGTCGAGCAGCGACAGCGCAGGCGCGGGAGGTTGTCAGCTAGATACTCAGCAACGAGAACTGGTCGATGCAGCATTCCATGTGTTCGACAAGGATCGAGATGGATTCCTAAATGCCCATGATCTAAGGTGACTCAATTCTACAACTGTATTTCTTTACTCTTCTATTGTTGTTGTTTTTATATTTTCATTGTAATTTAATAAATTCGTCTATTGTTCTAATTCGATATCAGTTTATTTCAGGATGTATCTTTAAGAATATTGTTCATGGTTTTTTGAGTATACCGGTTTTTACTTGTTCATTTACAACTATAAAAAAATATAATTTTAAAACAATTATCATAATCGATTCGATTACAAACTTAAAGTTTTTGTACGTAAATGAAGCAGTTTTGTAGTGAGTTATTAACGTTGCAGGTAATATTGAAATCTGTGCCTTAGAATTTGGGTACGAAAGGATAATAATTACGCCTGTAAACCTCGCAGAGGTTTATCGTAGTGGTTCTTGCAGTAGAGTTGTTGGAAAGTGTCCAAAGAAACTTTACTAAAAGTCTTCCAGCATTGCAAAATATGCCGTATGATGCCAGGCTTAATGCAGTAAATTTGATTATCCTGGAACGAAGGCGCCTACATTTTGACCTAACCTTCTGCTATAAGATTCTTAATGGTTTAGTGGAGGGGGACATTGATAGTTTTGTTCTAGAGCTTTCTGCCAGGAAATCTAGGGGAAATTCTTTCAAATTAGTAATTGACAATCCTAAAATTGATACACGCAAATATTTTTTTCTTCCAGGTTATGCGAACCTTGGAATTCCTTACCGGATAGTGTTTTTTAGCAAATAACGTTAAATATTTTAAAAGCCGACTCCTAGATATTGATTTTAATAAGTTCTTAATTTTTAAATCCAGTACATAAAATTACTAAACTAAATTACCTATTTCTAGATTTATCGTTATGCACTGTAATGCATGCTCATTCTAATTTCGTCTGTATATTTTAGTGTTTTTAAATTACTTTCGTAAATAGATTTTTATTGTATGATTTTATGCTAATGTGTACGGGTACTGTAAAGCATGTAGAAATATGCTGGATTGATCGAATGACTAGAACTGCTGTAAGATTTTAACTACTTTATGTGGTTTATTTTGGCTATGTTCGTTCAGGGCACTTGTCAGTGCTTTCGTGGCCTTTGTGTCCTTTTTCACTTTATCTCCTGTTTTGCTTGCGTGTGATGTAACCTAAAGTGAAATAAATATGATTCAATTCTATTCAAATAGAACCGTGTGAATAGACTTCTCAAACAGAAAATCGCATGGTAATGTCGTATGATATACCAATTTACTGTGCGGTTTCCAGGCCACTAAAGAATAGATTTACCGTAAATTGCACGTGTCATAAAAGACGACTAAGCAGAAACTGAGGATTTTTGCTGGATCACTTTGTTGATCGACGGAATGTTCCTCGTGAGTATTGAAGCACGATCTACGTAAGAATAGGTACCTTGGGCCAGCCATTTGGCAAAATAATAGATAAACAGATATTCATAAAAAATAATCATATGGTATAACATAACTATGCAACAGATGAATGTATATTTAAAGCACAGGCTTGTATAGAATCTGTAAAGCCTTTAAAATAGTTGATGGTATAAATGTTAACGAGTTAGAGCAGCTCTTGTAGAGAGCTGCTAATCAGATAGAGTTTGATAGAGTACGGTAATTCTTGTGATTTCTGGCACTGATCACATGGGTTTAGTACGTGATCATGATTGGTCTTATAAACTTATGATTTACTTAGGCTACTTTGAGCGAAAATTCATATTTATTCCTAAATCCCGTTGATACCTGATTAGCCACTGAGTACAGAGCAATGTTTTTCATATACTATATTACATTTTAATTGCATTTGCATAAATTATCCATCTCTCAAATAACAATAACAATGAATGAAATTTAAAGCGAAAGCCAAACAGTAAGACTTAAACAACAATCATGGAGTTAATAAAGAATAATCATGGAAATAATACGCCAGGTATAGCAAATGCAATTAAACGGAGCGATAACTTAATTCTTTCTGGTCTGTCAAGAGATGCAACAACAATGCTTTCGTTGCTTCGAGATGCTTTAAAACTCCATCAGCAGTCGACGATTTATCTGCGATCTAGGACACAAAGCGTAAATCACTCAGCGCTTATTGCGATATATTATGACTGGATAATAACAAAACATTAATGCCAAACTTCCTGGCTTCCTGCAGCATTCAGCGACCCCATAGAACGGTGATTGCCTCGCATTTGTAAATGCATGCGAGCAAATAGGCAAAGATAACTCGATGGAATCTAGTTTTATCTAGATTTATTTATCTAGATTTATTAGTTTTATGGAATCTAGCTTTATCAAGTAAATGTAAACTATTGTTCTAAAACCTTATCAGTTTTCAACTTGTGAATAGATCCACATATGATAGTTGCATTTTAAAATGCAGATATTCAAAAAAATCTTGAATGTAGAAGTACATAGGCTGAAATATTTACATTAAGCTTAAAATTCTTTTTAAAAAAGCTTAATAAATAGCTTCAAAATATTTCTAAAGGTTTTAGTATAACGTCAGAGTAATATAGTGTGCAGTGTTATATTAATATTTATTATTAGGTAATATATAAATTATGATTAATTGTTAGGTATTCTACAATAATTGACTTCGTAGCTACTTAGTATTCGTTTATGCAAATGTTTACATAAACATGTAAACCATTGTGTACATGTATTTCTGCTCAGTATAATAAAAATATTACATGTAGATATGTGGCAACAGGACTGTAACCTTTGTTAAAATCTTTAATCTCGAACATCAATCATTTTGTAACTACGTCTAAAGTACATATTTCTACAAATTTCGTTAAATTTATAACTGTATTACTATTTTATTGCATACTTTATATTTCTATCGTATTTGCTAATTTATTAACTGGTCGCATTATATGTTTGTGCGTAGGGTAACGATGCAACAGCTGGGATTAGTTCTGAGTGAAGAAGACGTCCATGCAATGATGAAGTCGGTTGGAATTGGACCGCAGGGAAAAATTTCACATGCCGGTACGTTCTCATCACACTAATGAAATCTTCAGTCTTTCAAGAGAAAGTAAAATTTAATAGAAGTCTATAAAATCCGCAAATATAATTTAAATGTCCACATTTAGATGTTGGTATAATGCGCAATGCTGTGTCGTCTATTTCTAAGACAGAATATTCTAAGAGAACAGTGGTAGCAATAAGCAGGATATGGAATCGTTCATGTTAGGTTCTGCAGTCCAAAGCGCTATCCTGAAGTGTGATAGGCTTAACAGCACTATATATCCTATCATATATAGTAAAAGTAGGGCTAAATATTGTAAATTAACTGTGCAACAGATATATCTAAGTTATTATATAAAATATCTTAATAACTTAATAACTTAATAACTTAATAACTTAATAACTTAATAACTTAATAACTTAATAACTTAATAACTTAATAACTTTAAATACAACAATAACATTTGTAATCTACAGCAAAATTGCTCAACATACATGTATATACTTAAGGTTTGTATTTAATTCTAATTTTAAATTTTGCTCTTTTAATTGAGCTTAGTCTTGTAAGCATTACTTTATCATTACTTTATCATTACTTTATCGCAAATTACAATTAGAAGCTGATATGTTTTGCAGGATAAACTTTTAGCATTTTTATTTCGTCGCATAAAAATTTTATTTTCTCCGATAGTCATTTCCCTTTTTCATTAATTTGGAAATAGAGACGCAAGATATCTTAGCATTTTAAGTTATCATTCATGATGATCTCTCACTCTAGCCACCAAACATTTAAATCATAAGCAGTTGAGTTAGTTATTTAAATATGGTCATCATCGTCATCTTCCCTTAAATCTCAGTTTAACTAGGGTCGGGATATGAATAGGCTTGATCAATTCGCTTAAGTTTTGTTAGCAATTTAGTTATTTATATATAGTGTTCTTTGTAAAATAAACGTTCAATAAACCTTAATAAATAAGTGTCAGAAATTTTATTCAAATCTTGCGAGAATCCACCCTTCTGAGTCTTCTGCGTAACTCAGGATCAGTAAATTAAATTTAATTAAGTTGCCTAACATAATTAAAGTGATTATCTCAAAAATTTAGATAGGCCTAATCACTTAATAGTTTTATTGATGAACAAAAACAGTATAAGAGAGTTAAGGAACGAAAGAAGAAGGAAATCTTTAACGAAAGCCAGCATATCGAAGCAGGGAGAAAATATAATGCGCGATATATGATCTCTGATGGGAAGTTATGCTAGCGCTGCAAAATGTTATCTTAGTTTGGTCGATGAAATAATATTTTCTCATTGACGATATCTGACACGCTGATGGATATTTAGTATAAACAGTTTGATGTATTTGCTCCATTACAACTATTATAGTAAAACAGAGTCAGAAATCCGCAACGCCACCGAGGCCTGTAATGGGAACCTAGCCTAACGAGGCCTATAATGTGAACCTAGCTGCCAAGATATTCTCTTTGACCTGTCCACGCATTTCACAAGCACTGAGACTAACACGGAAACTTCATTCCACCCTTCCTTGGACTGAACTCCCGGATTTTGGTTTACGCCGTTTTTGGACCTCACATTCCGCTCATCGGATCGGATTTAGTCGCATAGTGCTCAGTGTTGCTATGGACGACACTAGAACCCTAATTCTGCGGTTGTTGTTGCCAAGATTTTTTCAGTTGAAGATTTTGTCAAGCGCTTACATTTTGAATCTGGATAGAATGCAAAAGTGTCTCGGCTTGAAATAGTCTTTAATCTAAGACTTGAGACGAGCTATCAATTTCAGATTCTCGAAAGGATATCAATGACTATAGAGGCTAGTATTTGAATCCTGCATCTGCTGATTTTCAGGCGAAAATCTAAGCTATCATTTAACTGGGTCTGCCTGTTCGAAAATATTTCATAGGTCAGGACATATAACATAATATAAAAATATGAGATTGTAATGCATGACTTGATCTGTTTTGGCAATTCTAGAATTTAGTAGTCTTAAGGTTTAATATTACTAATTAAGTGAAAATGTTTGTTTACAGATTTTTGTCAAATCTACAGCAGTAAAACAGCCGTAAATGCAGAGGTAAGAATAAAAACTATACTTCACAATTAAATTAATCAAACAAAGCTTAAAATGAAAAAGTGAAAACTTGAAGGCATACAAAATATTACTGGTGATATGATGTAAGACAGAGAGGATTGAGACAGTCTATTCGTATCCCGACCCTGGTTAAACTTGGATTCAAGGAAAGATTATGATGATAAGGACAAAGACAATAAAAAAATTGTAATTATTTTGAATATTCAAGTTACGATATAAAAAACGAGATCATTTGAGATCATTTGTAATTTGGTGTCTAAATATCGTTCAACTCTCACAGCGCAAAAGATCAATTTCTGAATGTCAGCGACGAGATCCCAAGCGATCTCTACAGAAAACAGGATGTGGGACCAACGGTACCGTAGTGTTAGCTAGAATTAATGCAAAATCAAAATTCCAAAAGTACCAAAATTTTCAGACTTGTGGTATTCAGTGTATGTTTTAATTTTTAATATAGGCAGATACCGTTAGCTGGAAGAATTTATTAAAAATCAACTGATATTGGATGGTTATTACTAAATCTTCGCTAATTGCAAACCTGTGCCTCTAAGGAGCAGTGATTACTTAGCTTGGAAGGAAAGGATGGGCCTAAATAGCGAAATCTATAAAAACAGAACTTAAACAAGTAACTTTGCAACCACTTACTGTGTACCTTTTCTGTAACTAAGCGAATAACATTCGTTAAGTTGGTAAAGCTAATGTTAATGTCAGTTTCCTCTCTCAATAATTAATTAAGCGATTATAATAATGACTAATCATGTTAGTAGTAATTAGTAATTATATAATTATGTAATTATTACATATTACCGAGTTTAAGTGTTTGATTGAAATTATTTTCAACACCAACAGAGAAGTAAAAGATGCGAAGAGTTGACCGTTAGTAAACGACAAGAAGCAGGTAAGTGCTTTGGATAAAATTATATAGTGATAATATTATATAGTGGGTAGAAGTAATATCTTATTTAACTGATAGTTTAAGCTATAAGTAAGTTGTTTGTAAGATTTATAGATTTGCTACCAGTTATTCCAACTGGTAGTCACTTTTCTTCATCTATTCCGACTACAGTTCCTAATTGGTCAGGTGCGGATGATGTATGTATTCGTAAATATCAATCTGTACTATGTGAAGAGCTTAGCAAACTTTGTATTCCTAAGTGGTGTTTTGATAAAGGCCTATTATCTATCTTCCCACCTAGAGATGGTACCAGAGAAGTCAATAGTGATAGAAGTAGTTGTATTGATGCTGTTGATGATTACTATAAATCAGTTATTTCTTGTATACAGTATGCATGTAACACTTGTATCCCAATGAAAACTATTGCAAGTAAAGACTATATTGTGCCAGGTTGGAATGATTATGTTAGAGATTCTCATGTTCATGCAAGAGCAACTTTCTTAGATTGGATAAATGCAGGAAGGCCTCGAAGTGGCGTATTATTTGAGTCTATGAAGAAATCTAGGACTCAATTTAAGTTGGCATTGCGATATTGTAAGAAGCATGAGGCCACTCTGAGAGCAGATGCTCAGGCTAATTCTCTGTCTAAGAACGATTACAGTGGTTTTTGGAAGCAATTATCCAAGGTCAGCAACAGTAATGCCAGTAAGCATACTAATGTAATTGACGGTTGTGTCGGTGATGACGCCGTTGTGGAGCGTTGGCGTACTCATTTTGAGCATCTTTATAATGATTGCGCCGTAGGAATCAATGAATATAATGCTGATATAAATGCATTTTTGGATCGCCTTAACTGTTCTCCTAAGAATGATTTTGTCATTTCTGTTAGTAACATTATAGATATTTGTAAATTGCAAAAGCATGGAAAATCTCCTGGACCAGATGGCATTTCCATGGAGGCAATTTCATTCGCGTGTCCTAGTCTCTACGTTCATTTAAACATGTTGTATAATTTGTTTCTAAAACATAGTCATTTGCCTAATTCATTTATTCAATCTGTAATTATACCTCTAGTTAAGAATAAATCTGGCGATTTATCTGACCTTAATAATTACAGAACAATTGCAGTTTCTAATGCATTATCTAAATTGTTTGAATCTCTCATTGCGCAATCTATACATAGCCTTTCTGATTATGATAATTTTCAGTTTGGGTTTAAGTCTGGCCATTCAACCGGATTATGTACTCGTGTACTAAAGCAGACTATCGAGTATTATAGACATCATGGAAGTCAAGTTTTTACCTGTTTTGTTGATTTCAGTAAAGCTTTCGATAAAGTTAATTACTGGAAATTGTTTGGAAAATTACTAGACGATAACATTAACATCAGTATTATATTTATTCTTGCATTCTGGTATTCTAAACAGCAATGCTTTTTTCGATGGCGTTATTCTGTTTCTACTTGTTTTCACATTGGAAATGGTACGCGTCAGGGAAGTGTACTTTCACCGTATTTGTTCTCTAGGTATATACGCGATATGGTTAGAGCTGTAGTAGATACCGGGATTGGTTGTGCAATTAATAATAGATTAATTAACATTCTTGCATATGCTGATGATATCGTTCTCACTGCTCCTTCGTGGAGAGCTTTACAGTATTTAATAGATGTGCTTCAGTTTAACGCTAAAGTTATTAACGTGTCTTTTAATATTAGTAAAACTGTCACCATGATATTTGCTCCTAAGGATCGAAATTGGAGTGTATTAGAGGAATTTCCAAGATTTAAGTTGGACAATTCTTTTATTAATTATGTAACGCAGTTTAAATATTTAGGTCATATTATAACCAATGATGGTCGTGATAATAACGATATACAGCGTGAAATACGTGGTATGTTTATGCGTACGAATATATTAAAGCGTAGATTTGCTTATTGCTCTCTTACTGTTAAGAAAGTCCTGTTCAAATCCTATTGTATGTGCTTCTATGATGTGGCACTATGGTCGTCGTTACAATAGGTTCAATAGATAAGTTTCTATCTTGCTATAATAAATGTATTAAAATATTTTTTGGATACAAACGTTACAGCAGCCTAACTATCGCGCTGCTAGAAACCGGATTGCCTAGTTTTGATACTATCCTTTCAGATTACAGATGCAAGTTTAGAATGTGCTTGCTGGATAATGCTAATATACTAGTTAAGTGTTTTGATGTTCTGAGCCTATTATAGCCTTGTATGCCTAATTCTATAAGTAATTGTTTTAGGGCTATAGCTCAATTTATGCGCAGACTATTTGCTTTTCTGGTTTTTGTTGCACTGTTCTATGTGCAAGATTCATGTATGAGTTTTTACGCCTGAAATAAAGCAATAAATAAATAAAAATAAATAATAAAAAGAGAAAGGATACGAAGCTGTAATTATCTTCTTCAGTGCACTGCCAAGTGGCAGCTTCAAGGTACATATTCATACTCAAAGTCTGTTTTCTCGCTCCATAAAAGAGCACTCTTTGGATCAACATATTAATTCCTTCACAAAGTCTATGCCTTATCCATACCATTTGTAGCCTATAGTTTGGTAAAATTATGGCTTCTGGGGTGGTTTCCCGTTGCCTTCCTCAGATGGATTAATTACCATTTAATCCTGGGGGAAAATATTTCATGGTGAGGTGGGTCCCCTCTATCCGTTGGAATTATATATTCGAGTAATAAATTATTTTACTGAAACTAAATGATAATTGTAAAATAATTAATCATTTAAATAATTAATTACTTATAACTTTACAATAATTTTTAATTATAGAATAATTGTGTAATTAGTAGAAAATTATAGTAATAAATAATTATAGAAATAAATAATAATTTTAATAGTTATTATAAATATTGTTATTATTAAATTATTATTTAAATTATTATTATAGAAATCCATAAACCTGAAAATAAAGAAAGTTCGAAATCTGAGATAGAATGTTTTCTGTCGAAACTGTTCAACTATGATTCATATATTTGACAAATCTGGATGTGGTCATAAATTTAACAAGCGTCAAACTAATACCTAATATTAAACATAAAAACATAACGGCACACTGGGTCAGGAAGCAGATGCTTGTTTAAGGCCCATTTCCTCCTTCCTCTCCATGGTTATTAGTAATTGTTGCCTTTTGATGGCGCATCAATTGCAGCCGGCGCGGATTTAGGAATAACCTTCCATCACCCTGGGATTTTTTCCTTCCTAAGCTTTTACCAACACTCAGTCTTCCAAGGTGGTCACCCACAAAGTACTAACCGAGGTCGATGCAGCTTAACTTCGATAATTGACGCGCAACTAAACCAAGTGCGCTAATCCCGCCGTGTCCCGATTTCTTAAGAAAGAAATCGGCTGAATTTCAATTGACTTAGAACGTTTGAGAAAACAGATTTCCTTCCTAAACATACCATTCATGATTGGATGGCTTATCTTTCGGGGTTTTTCCGACAAATAAATGCATCGTCCATTTCTAGCTGATTGTCCTTATCTACCCAATGCTTTATCAGACTTATTCAGTGCGCTATATCCTATAGCAGTTATTTTCACTCTCTCTCTCTCTCTCTCTCTCTCTCTCTCTTTCTGTCTCTCTTTCTATCTCTATTTGTAGTCTCACCTTTTCTGCTCCTATTTCCCCATTGCATCGTCCATTATCTCTCCTTCTCTCCCTCTCTCTCTCTCCTCTCTCTCTCTCTCTCATCTCTCAGATCTCATTTCTCTTTCTTACCTCTCTACTCTTTCCTCCACTTCTGTCTTATACTCCCTCGGTATCTCCTCTTTCCTTTTTCTTATCTCTTTCATATCTCTACTGTTTCTCTCGCACTTATAGTGAGAGTGATATAGTGAGCGCATTGAGTTTTCACAAAGATCTCTGGAAATTTTAAC
Organism: Enchytraeus crypticus; assembly: GCA_905160935.1. NCBI lineage: Eukaryota > Metazoa > Annelida > Clitellata > Enchytraeida > Enchytraeidae > Enchytraeus > Enchytraeus crypticus. Next base: position 532,185 of record CAJHZI010000191.1, read on the forward strand.
ATTCAGGTAGTTTTATAGTTCTCTGTTGCTTCACTTTCATTCTTGTTAACTTTTCATTGTTCTGCATTATACTAAAAATACATCATATTAAGAGGATCTCTTTTATTTATTTTTAAATGTTTATTTCTATTTGTATTTGTATTTGTCAGTGCATTTGGTGTCAAGTTGATGCTGAAATAAACATATAGTTCTCTCTCTCTCTCTCTCTCTCCAAATGTAAGCTCTATATTTAATTCAAGAATAATTCAAAAATCATTGTACGACATCGATATTGCAGAGAATGATTCTCTTCTGCGAAGGCGGGATTTTGTAAGAAGTCGAGAGTTTGTTAGAAGGAGGAAAGTGTCGTAGATTAGTATGGACTCGCTTCTTGAAGAGTTACTGTGTCGGAATCGAATTGTATTGATCAGCTACGAGATAGAACCGTCGATATGCCATTAATGAAAGTCTCGAGAGACAGTCGCTCTACTCTGCTGACCTTCTCACTGTCTGTCTGTCTGTCTGTCTGTCTGTCTGTCTGTCTGTCTGTCTGTCTGTCTGTCTGTCAGACTCCTTCTCTCTCATTCTCTCTCTCCTTCTCTCTCTCTCTCTCACCCTTTCTCTATCTCTTTCTCCGTTGATATTCTGTCTCAGTCTATGTCAATAGCATTTCTTACAATTTTTCCTTTATTTCCTTTATTTTGGACTGCTTTTCTGGATTTTGGATTTTTGCATCGCATTGGACCATCTTTTTGCAGAATAACTTAGATTTGGTTAAATAGTACTCGATGTTGCCATCAACGACAACAGCACTCCTATTGTTTTTGCGTTAAGTTATGTTATGTAGGCTCTAAGCGTTGCATACGTGACATCTTAATATCATGACTACAGAACTTTTTGTAACCCGAGCCTTTTTAGCATAATACAGATATGGATAAATTTCTATTTAAAAATAATTACAACAAAAATTAATTCAATGGCCATTTTCTCATCTCATGATGATATCCAGGGAGCAGTAGTTTTGCTGTTGCATCTCATTATGCCAAGACTGTTTTATCTGACTATGTCACGACAGTCATATTACTCTGTCTGTCATGACTATGTCATATGACTATGTCATGACTATGTCTTGACTATGTCATATGACTCTATCATGACTATGTCATATGAAAAAGGCATTAAGGAATGGTCTGACAATGTCGCTATTCGCTTTCTGCTTTATACCATACAGTTAGCTGCCTGTTAGATTAAAAAAAAATTATATATTCTTGTCTCAGGGTTAGAATCAACTTATCTATTTTAAGGATCACACGTAAAAATTCCTCAACCTCATCTTCATCCCTTAAATCCCAGTTAAACCATGATCAGGATACGGAATTGACCTCCAATCCTCTATTATATCCCACACCTTATTATCAGTAAATCCCCTATTTTAGTCAATTCCCTATTTCAAAGCAAAAAAGTAGGGAAAAGCATAAAACCTACTAGGAGTAGAAATAAATTCCTTAGATCCGCCGTTAGTCTAAATTGTAGAAAAGTTAATTGTCTTTCAGTGTGCGATGTAATGCATGAAATGAACGTCTACTGAGCTTATACTTGCCTCTCTTAGTCTAATGACCACGTAATATCTCTAATGGTCAGTTGTGATAGTTCACTGTACTGCTGTAATGATTGGTTACGTCATGACGTAGGATCAGTTGATCTATGCCGCTCGCCTCTAAAGCATCGACACAAATATATGAACGTGACAGGGACTGCGGGCTTTCACACTGATGTCAGTGCACTAGATAGATTAGAGACGTTTCTCCAGCCCATTTGCCTTATTACATACCATCAGCACGTCCTTTACCTCCATTCTTATTCCCCCCCTATCTCTGTTTCTACATACGTCCATAGGTCAGTCCATAGCTTCGTCCCAACTTCCGTTCTTGTCTCCTTTCCCATTTCAGTAAGTATTTCCATTCCTATTTTAAATTCATCTTCTCACTCTCTCTTCCTCTCTCTCTCTCTCTCTCTCTCTCTCTGTCTCTCTCTCTATTTTCATGTCTCTCTTTCTCTTTCTCTCTCTTTCCATGTCTACCTTCGTCTATATTTCCTTCTCTACTATAAACCGCTGAGCAAACATTACGCTAATTATATTTGAACTTATCTGTATTTTTATCCACCAACGGTGGATAATTATCAAAAACAATAGCAATTACTCAAATTGTTATATCTAGTGAACTCAAATCTTAATTTAACCCAGTAAGTAGAAATAAGCATATTTATCTTGTCATCTGCTTTGTTTGATAATAGCTTATAATAGCTAATAGTTGCTAATTGACTGAAAGACTTAGAAGCATTTGAATGACAAAAATTTTGTATAAAATGTGCATGCTAATTTTGCAACATTGGGGAATTTTTTGATGAGGTTATTTTTGATCGTACATTAATTGCTGTTATCAGCGTGGGTACATAAACTGTGGCTGGAATTTGTTCCTAGTGCCTACTATTAGACATATATCTTCACAGATATTCTGTAAAATAAAATTTATTTCTTTGTTTCATGTTTTCTCACCAGCAAGTCCAGTGCATATATTCCTATTTAAAACACAGTGTGATATCTCGCTCACTATAGAGAACGTTATTTATTTTCAGAAGCAATCCTTTATCTCTATGCAAACTATAAGTATCTGTCTGGGAAAGCGGTTTCTACTGTGGTTTAAACTGGTTTTATTTTTTTCCTCTTTTCTTGCGTAGTCGTCCTTCAATAAATCTCTGACAGAGTTTACGTCAGGACAGAACAAAAATGAACGTTTAAAAATGACAATATGAATATTAATAAATGAATATATATTTTAATATCGCTATTGTGTCTATTACTTAACAACAAGCAGTCTAAAACTGGTATATTCCTCAGTGCTGTAGACACAACACGTAAATTTTATCAGGGTATATTTTCATTATCTATGTTCATTTATATATTACCCGCGTTGTATCCGAGTTGCTGAAGAATAGACCAACCGTAGACAGCACGTGTTGTAAAATGCAACAGATAACTAAAATCCAAACCAACATCAGAAAGGGCATTCGGTTGGTGAGTGCACAGCACCAGAAATAGCTGCAAAATGTTATACAACGAAAATGGAAAACGTGATGATCTATTCGTATCCCGATCCTAACTAAACTGGGATTCTATGGAAGAAGAAGGTGATGGTGATTATCTTAATAGCGTAGTGAAGTCATAAAGTTTTAAATGTCAGATCCTGAGGTAAATTGAACCCTCGTGGTTTCGAATCCCAGTCGCCCTGATCTGAGAGTAAAATCTCGAACATTCAGTGGACTGACTATGCGGAAAATGGTCTAAATTAACTAACGGTTTAAACAAGTTGTATTAAAAGTGATAGATATGAATATATATATATATATATATATATATATATAGAGAGAGAGAGAGAGAGAGAGAGAGAGAGAGAGAGAGAGAGATGAGAAATGTGTTTATTTCAGCATCAACACTAAATCACTGACAAATACGAATAGAAATAAACATTTAAAAGAAATAAAATAAAAATATAGTTGATCATTGCACTATAGTGCGTGTTTTACTACTATGATGAGTCTATCCACTTATCTACTGCAGAATTCAGAGCCGTGTTTTCGATATTTGACGTTGATCGTGACGGCTACATCACGATGGAGGAGGTTGTGGATGTGCTCTTGTCCATGGGTATCCATCCCTCTCGAGACTGCATCGCCGAAGTCTTTCATCAAGTTGATCTCGACGGTATAATGGAAATATTACTCAGCAATAAAATAATAAATTTGACATATTACTCAATTAACTATTAAATGTAATTGCATGATTGGCTTTACCAGCTTTAAAAGCTGGTAAAGCCAATGTTAACGTCAGTTTTCTCATTCAATAAAATTTATTGAATAGTAGTTAGAGAAAGTTTGACTTTAATTTACTTCTGAGATTTAATTTTGAGTAGAATTGGAGAATGAGTTGATACTTCAGTAATCTAACTAATCATTGTTATAATGAATTAATTTATATTTTGCAACAACTTTTTAGTTCTCCGGGAACCTATGGAGCTTTTGTCGTTTCTCGAGTTGATCTTTTTTCTCGAGTTGACCCTTTTTGGTGATCTAACCTAAATAAATAAATCTGTAAATTGAGACGTAACAAAATCAGTAAAAACAATTAGAACGCTATTGTCGTCTTTGATAATATACAGCAACATGGAACAAGCGCAAAGCCAAAAGAGCTAAAATAAATAAGTCAACAAACGTTGCTAATCAAATAAATAGTGAATTGATATGTAATGAATTGAATGATTCTCAATTGGTCTTATGAATCTTGATATAATGAGTATCACAAAAGTATTATCACATTTAGATTTACATGCTAACTGATTTGTTAGAGCCCTTGATTAATAACACTACAACGTATTAAGCTGCAATCCTACGTGTACAGTAGTTAAATGTGTTTTATTTTCCTTTACTATAGTTCTTTTCTTTTATTTCTAAGGAACATTAGGAAAAAACACGATTCTGTTAAATCGCCTAAGAAGTAAATGTTCAGTTGTATGCTTTTCAGTAGCTTTGATCTATATGTAATCGCAATTTTTAAATAGGCTAAACTAGGCAGCAATTATTTACTTAAAATATTGTGAAATTTTTTTTATATAAAAAAGCCTTGTAATGTTAACTGGATAAGTTTGTACTAGAATTAATGTTTGCAGTAACTTCGGCAATGCGAATTGTTTAATTAAGGTAAGGATCCCACAAGGGCTTTACATGAAGCATGAATTATACTCTCCAGTCAATAATTCATTGTTATATTCTCACACGGATAGTGAGGGCTAAATACATTTTATTGAATTCATTAAAAATAAATTGTAATATTTTTGTATGGCAAATGGTCATACAAAAATTTGGCTATACGAAAAAATTTATCATTTTGGGAAATGTTTTCGTATAGTTTGGTGCCGAAATGAATTCCGGCTTGCCTGCTTACAAAATAGGCCTTTGGTTCGAAACCCCGTCAAACAATAGCTAAAAGCACATGTTGTATCAAACAAAACGCTAAATTTGTATAGATTATAAAGAAACGATGGGTAAACAGGATTGTTTTCTCAGGGAATGACGCCCCTGCCCAGTAAATGTTAGTCGAAGCTGAGGAAGGCATATGGGGCCCGCATCATCAGAAGCAGAATCCCCCAAGAATAATGGTATATCTCAAGGAATGTTAAAAATAATTTAAAGATTCACTCGTATGTGGACATGAAGAGAAAGACGGTAGATAGAGATGAGTGGAGGCGTTATATACCATGGACCTGCCAGTAGGCAGTGCACTAAGAGAGAGATATAGAAACGCTAAAGGCGACTGTTAACGTCAGTTTCCTCACTCGAAAGCGATATCTGTGACGGGCGAGCCCAGGATTTGAATCCCGCATGTACTGATACGTGGTCAAATATCTTACCGACATCGACACTGGAACCAGCTAGTATAGATTATAAACTGACAGATTTAACTGAGCTTCTTAAACAATTCTTTAGTCATAACTACACACCGACCTGTTTACAAAACTATAGAATATGTCGTCGTGAATGCATGTACCTAATAATTATTCAATATTTAATAGCAATTAATAATTAATAATAAATATCTTTTTTTTAATTTCTACCACTTCAGGAAATGGTAAGATAGATTTTCGCGAGTTTCTGTTGCTGATAAACAAGTACGAGAGACCTCTGCCGGAGAACATCGAGATGAGGGAGATGTTCAATGCTCTGGATAAGGATAGGAACGGCATCGTGGATCAGAAGGAACTTAAGGACTCATTTGCAGAGCTAGGAATCCCGCTGACGGACTCGGATGTCCGGGCCATGATGAAGGAGGCTCACGTGCAGGGAGATCAGATTTCCTATGAGGGTTTGTAGGAATGCGTAAATGATTAAAAAAATTGTTTAACGGATTGATAGTTATATATATATATATATATATATATATATATATATATATATATATTAATTTACTATGAAGACTTGTCAATAAGGCCTTTTGTTTATAAGTTTATGCTGTGCCGATTGATACTTACTTATCTTTAATAGGCCTATTTTATTATCGGTTATTTCACACACACACTCACGCGCGCATATATATATATATATATATATATATATATATATATATATATATATATACATATATATATACATATATATATATGTATATATAGTATGTAAAAAGCTAAAAAAGCTAACGTTAACATCAGTTTCCTAACTCGAAAGCGATGTCAGTGACGGGCGATCCAGGATTTGAATCCCGCATATACTATTCAGCGGCCGAGTATCTTACCGACATCGCCACTGGCTGCAGCCAAACATTGTATATATATGTATATATATATATATATATATATATATATATATATATATATATATACGTATATATATATATATTATATAGATATATAATATAGATACATTTATAATAATATATTAATATATTAATAATATATTAGTAACAACATTATTTATATATAATGTGTGTGTGCCTATGTGTGTGTATGTGTGTATAATGCGTTATACTGTATTTGTCTTGCAGATTTTGTACGTATTATGGCTTGTCAGATGAACAATACTTCAGCATCTTCCACTTCCACTTCTAACCAAAGAACAAAGGTGTGACAAAAATCTAAATATTTGCAAATATGAACATATCTTGATATATTTTAATCAAGCGAGTTTATCACATCTGAATTAGTTGGGCGCAATGAGATCAAACTGAATTTAACCATTCTAGTTAGCTACTCTTCTCAAACTTCCCTCAACTACTTTTTGATATATGTCACCTTCTTCATTTAATTAATGATTTAGTAATAATAAATTATTTTATCATATACATATATATATAATGGTTATTCTTGAATATATAATTGTAATGTATTTATGATTAGGCCTATTCATTAATTTATGTAATTGCTTTCAGTATTCTGTGCTATTCAAACAATATTTATCTTGAACGGGTAGCATATTTATCTATGAAGCAGGTGGCCACAAGTTCGAAACTATTTCTAGCCATATCCCTTATAGTATGAAAACAGAATTTAAACTTAGATGTACTTAACAGTTGGTACAATTGGCTTAGTGACCGATTGTTAAAGAGTAAATGCAAGTTAAAAATTCATCTTTCGCCTCAGCATTAATGTGGTAACATTAAACCTACTTTAAACTCAACTTTAATTTACATTTTTCACTATTTTAACTTTAATAATTAACTAATTCATATTTAATAATTAAATAATAATTAATAATTAATATATAATTATTAATATAATTATTAATGTATAATTATTAATACAAGATTAATAAATAATTAATTATTAAATTTAATAAATGACCTTCTATAAATAAAATAGGCTATAAATGCCTGTTTTCTTTTCCATGGCCTTTGTTAGTTCCCATGATTCACATCCATTGATTAGTACTGGTATCACACAGGAGTTAAGAATTCTTAGTTTAGCCTCAAGTGGAGTGACTCAAACAATCAATTAAATATTGTGGAGTGACTCAATCAATCAATTAAATATTTAAGTGACTCAATCAATAAAATATTTAGTTACTCAATTAATTAATAAAATATTCAATTTTAAAAATATTTAAGGCTGTAAATTAAATATTACAATCTTCAGAGTCAGCCCGGGGCTGCTGATAAGACAGAGCACTCCAGGAAGGCTGGGGGCACGGAGAGGCAGGGGTCAGCTCGGAATGCTCTCCGTGGCTCCTCGGCCACGGGCAGGGAGGCAGTCAGCGACCTGAGCAGCAAGAGCAGCTCTGAGGTCGTCCGCAAGGCCTCCAACAAGTCTCCTTCTCGCAGCCAGTCGACCAGTAGGAGTGAGAGGACGCCTAAAGGCTCGTCCAAAGGTGAGACCCGCTTCTTGTTACATTGATTTGGATATACCTGTAGATCTTCTTTAATCCGACTTACGTTGTTAGATTGGTACGGCAATGCCATTGTAATGCTGAGTTTAAATTCAGTGATAGCCGTTAAGCCTTCGAGACAGGAATCTGACGTTAACAAAAGACGTCAGTTAAAGTTGGAAAAGTGTTAGAAAAGACCTAATTAGGTTTAATGTTCACAATCGCTTCCTTTATTTATCTTTCTAAGTTCAATAAATGCGACCTCTTCTGTTGATTTTTTCAGTTTTGATAAAGTACTACTCTTATTTTGTTTTTTGTATTATTTTATTATTATTTTTACTCCTATAATGTAGACCTGCTATTTGAATACGTTAAGGCTAGGCTAAAGTCGACCTCTTGCTTGTTATCTTCAGTTTCAGTAAAGTCAACCTCTTGTTTTTAACTTCAGGTTTTTTGTTATCTTCAGATTCAATAAAGTCGATCTCTTATTTGTTATCTTCAGGTTCAATGAAGTCGACCGCTTATGTGTTATCTGCAGGTTCAATAAAGTCGACCTCTTGTTTGTTATCTTCAGGTTCAATAAAGTAGACCTCTTGTTTGTTATCTTCAGGTTCAATAAAGTCGACCTCCTCCTCTCGCCCCTCTGCTCAAAATGATCACGTGCCCCAGGACTCGAGGTCCAGGAAGGATGACGTCATACGACCTGTATCCGGTGAAATAGACAGAGCAATATACGCGTCACTTGAATCTGCAGCCAAGAGCGAGCAGAGACGACAACGGTCAAGAACCAATCATGACAGTATGTGATGACAATTGCATTGAGCGCATTAGCATTGGAGTAATAGCATTGAGCACATTAGCATTGGCGTAATGTCATCGAACACATTAGCATTGGCGTAGTAGCATTGTGCATATTAGCATTGGCGTAATAGCATTGAGCGTATTAGCATTGACGTAATAGCTTTGAGCATATTAGCACTGGCTTAACAGGTTTGAATATATATCATCATTGAGCGAAATAGAATTGACTATAATAGAATTTTTATTTTTAAAATGTAATATATTAGCATAGACTATAATAGCATTGGGCGCAATAATATTTTTTTGGGTTGAGCCGATGGCTTTCTGGCAGGCTGTTCGACAGCTGATCCGTAGGTGCAAAAGGTGTAAAAATGTAGGTGTAAAAATCCAGCCTCTCCCCTTCTCTGATTTGCTATTTGAGCAGAAAAATGACTTTAAGCTCTAACCATTTAGCTCTATCATAATAGAGTGCGCAGCATTTATTAGCATTGAATATTAACATTAAATAGTTCTGTAATATTTTAGCCCCGAATTAATTTAATTCTATATAATTAGTAGCAATGACTATAATACACTATTAAATGCTCTGCAACTATTGAGCTAGTTGTTACCCGCATGTGCGGTGTGTGACATTGTTTACATTTTTATAGCAATTTCTTGAGCCTAGGCGCTCACCAACCGAATGCCCTTTCTGACGTTGGTATGGACCTTAGTGCTTTAGTCGCCTTCCATGACACGTGCGGTCACCGGTTGGTCAATGCTTCAAACAACCCGGACACATCACGGGAAGATGTTAAGTATAAAAAATAAGTACAATTATTAAGTACAACGACTGGTACAGGCTGAGCTATTTTGGCATATTGTGACTTTGTTTAGATTATGCAGTACTTGTATAATAACGTTGTACATGTATGTGTAAATCACGTTGTGATTATCTACTGCAGCGAAGCATGATGAAGTTCGGGAGTTCTTCTCCGAATCGCTTGTGATTGAAACTTCGAAATCTTTTTCGTCACCTTCTCCAGACGCACACGTAGAACCAATACCACCAAGCAAAACTTCCACCAGCAAAGCACCGAGCACATGGATTGCTTTTAAGGTAAACTCTCCAGATATTGCTCAATTAATAAATCAATCAATCATCAAATTGGTTAATTGTTCAGCAAGTTAACACACGAGACATTCAACAAACTTATTAGTAATCGATATCATTGCGTTCAGTTAATTGGCAATCGGAGAGTAGGCAGTTTTTATTGAAGCAGCTACATTAACGATGCAAATATATCCATTAAATGTAGTTTCCAATTTACAGTGTACAAAGTAATAAAGCTGCTGCACAGAGTACATTGACAAAATAATCTATATTTTACTTAGCGTCATGATTGATGTAGTGAATTGACTGAAGTGGATTGACTGTCATGGATTGACTGTCATGAATTGACTGTCATGGATTGACTGTCATGAATTGACTGTCATGCATTGACTGGTATGGATTGACTGTCATGGATTGACTGTCATGGAGTGACTGTCATGGATTGACTGTCATGGATTGACTGTCATGGATTGACTGTCATGGATTGACTGTCATGGATTGACTGTCATGGATTGACTCCGTATATTGCAGGTTTTCGATCGTAATTCCGATGGTTACATCTCAAAGGTTGAACTTCATCGCACGATGAATGACCTTGGCATTGCTTTATCAAAAGAAGATCTCGATATCATGATGGACGAAGCAGACATTAATAAAGATGGACGTATTGACTATGCAGGTTTGCATTTTTCTTATAGAATTAAATCTATAATACTTTCTTTTGTAAATTTAGAAATTTCATTTAGCTTCTGCGGTTTAAGTATTTCACATTTTTATGGATTAAAGTTTCTGGCTTTCTTAGACAGCCGTTTAATTGTCTGAACAGATAGATTATATATATATTCCGGAAACAACTAATCCTTCGTGACGTAGTTCCGGGTATCAAAGTTATTGAATTTGATCTCAATTTAGTTTCCAATAAATTTAGGCAATTAGCAGATTAGAGAGGATATGGCGTAACGGTTAGAGTGTTCGCCTCGGATACAAGTGGCCTGGGTTCAGAGCCCAGGTCAGTCAAGTAATGATAGATATCCCTTGGGCCCATGGAAGGTTAATCTTGTATCGGAGCTTGCTGCCGATTGACGCTATCAATAGCAAATATATTATTAACCATGGAAAGGATTCATAATAACCTGCCAGAAATCTGTAAAGCAATCTCGAAGACCGGGCACCGACCATGACACCGCTATAGAAATTGTCGGAGGTTATTATAATTATTTTACTATTATTATTATTATTATTATTAGATAACTGAAAATATTCTGATATTGACTAACCAGTTTCAATCCAATCTTTTGGTTTAGTTGGTTTATTTCTTTCCAAAACGTCTTCATTACACTTGAAATTATTACCATACATACAAATACACTACCCATGCATACAGAATAATTATGATATTGTAGAAATATCTCTATTAAATAACCTTTATGTAATATTTATTTATTTTTATGTATCTAACCTGTATACTATCTACCTGATATGTTAGATATGTGATGTGTTCTCTAACTTAACAAATAGCTTAATTATATGCTATCTACATGCATTTAATGTGATGTCTATGCTAAAGATGTTATTTTAATGAAATTCGCATAAACGTCAAAATTGCTCTATTATACGATAGAAAAATGAAACGCTATCTTGGTTATATATTATTTCTATGATAAGCTAGATATATGAAGTATTATTTTAAAGAATTTCAAAAATACGTGTACGGGTATAAGCTACGGTAGACAAAATATCAAATAATGCTGTTACTATGCGATATGACTTCTCTATTTTATGTAATTTATATAATAAATTCTTACATTGTAATGCCTAGTACAGATCCATTACTTAAAACTCCTCCGGTTGAAACGGTTGAAAAATGAAACGCTATCTTTGTTATATATTATTTCTATGATAAGCTAGATTATATGAAATACTATTTGAAAGAATTTCAAAAATACATGTACGGGTATAGGCTACGGTAGACAAAATATCAAATAATGCTGTTACTATGCGATATGACTTTTCTATTTTATGTAATTTATATAATAAATTCTTACATTGTAATGCCTAGTAACAGATCCATTACTTAATTAAAACTCTTTCAAATATTTCGATCCTCTTATTTTTCTTTCATATCCACCTACTAATACGTTATCAAGTTACTTAGCATCCCAAACCTAGATGTTCCTCTAACTCACTTTGTTTCTCCCCCTTACCTCTTATGGCAATCTATTGACAAAATGTTTTCTCTTTTAGCATGCCAATCCTGATGCAATATCCACAGGAATTCTCTGTATATGTTTGACTTTATTCCTACAGAATTTTCTAAGCTGATGAACGGATCATTCGAAGCTTATGCACATCAGGTAATGAATTTTGCTCCTATTTAAGTTTGACTATTACTGCTTCAAAGTTTTTGTTGCATGGAACTGCCAACAAATGAATTGGTTAACAGTTCAATATTTATAATGAATATAAAAATTCGTGTAAGGGCCTAAATACGAAACCAGATATAGGAATATAGGCCTAAAAATAGTGATAACCTAAATATTGTTTTAAAGCTATTAGTGATTTATTGAATTCTAGTTCTGGGAGTGATTCAGTACACTGTGAACTGAAATGTGCTGAATAAGTTATTGAACTGTTAATTTGTAAAGTGAAGTAAAATTCTGATTATTAATAATTTAAAACACATGTATTTGTATTATCCATTTTTATAGACTACATCTTATATAGAGTTTGCCTAATTAATTAAATATCCTTTGATTTATTGCCAGCATGTCGGTATTTATGACTTTTTCATCGAATGAATTGATTTTACTTGCGATATTATTGACTCAATATATATTACTTACTTTATATTATTCGACTTTATTCAGATATGCCATATCAGATATGATATAAGAATTAAGTCTTCAATCCTATGCTGTGTCAGTTAATCGATATCAATTAATACATAATAGGTGAGTGCTGTAGAAGATGACGATTTAAATAAAGCTCTGGTGTACTATTTCTCATTTACTTCAAGAACGGCTATATATAATTTTTACCCATGCGCTGTACTACTGTATATTGAATCGTAGATCAGTTTACAGTGCAATGCTCGTCCTTCTAAATAAAATTTTTCATTTCTAGCTGAACAAAACTGATCTAAATTGTATTTTATTTTACTTTTGTTCATTGTAGTTTATTCCTTTATACATTTTACTTTTATACTTTTCGACATTACATTTTTATACCTTTATATATTGTATTCGCATACTTTTATGCATTGTATTTTTACACCTTTATACATTGTATTTGTGTCATCGCAGGCAGCTCAGCTTCAAGAACGACGGAGAACTTTAGCTCAATCCTCGTTACAAAGTAAGCAACTGACGGGTGTATAACACATAAGCGTCTAATAGCTATCTGATAGCTGATAGCTGATAGATATCTGATAGCTGATAGCTATCCAATATACATCTTATAGCTGAAAGATATCTAATGTAGCTCATAGATATCAGATAGCTGTTAGATATCTGATATACATCTTATAGTCGAGAGCTATCTAATAGCTAATAAGTACATGATAGATATCTGATAGCTGATAGATATCTGATAGCTGATAGATATCTGATAGCTGATAGATATCTGATAGCTGATAGATATCCGATAGACATCTGATAGCTATCTGATAGCTGATAAATATCTGATAGCTGATAGATATCTGATAGCTGATAGATATCTGATAGCTAAAAGATATCTGTTAGCTGATAGATATATGATAGCTTATAGATATCTGATAGCTGATAGATATCTGATATCGTATAGATATCTGATAAATATCTGTGTGGTGACCATTAATCAGTGTAGTATACAGTCATCTAGGTACTTATTGTAAAGCTCAGTAGAAACGAATAGCTTATTAACATTTTTGAACTTTGAGAAAAAGTGTCAGTGTGTAGCTTTGGTGGCCCAGTGGTAAAAATCTATAGCGGTATAAAAGACAGTCTCATATTTTAATCTTCAAATGGAGAAGCTCATAAATTTTTGCAAGTTCATTTTTGCAAAAGCCAATCTTGCTTAAAACCGTTTCCATTCAACTCAAACAGACAGCGAGACCTGACTAGTGAATTTATATACAACAATGATTAGGATAGTGATTGTGAAAATTGTATACTGTATTGTATATTGTTTATCAATATGTTGGCCTAGGCATCACAAAATCTTCAACTCTAGTTAACGGATTGCTTTGGAATTAATCTCGCTTTCTCTTCGGTCCATGCATCTATCGTCCATATATTTACATGCAGTTTCTGATAGTGTAGAACTGTTTGTATGTTCCGCTTAATACGTGTCTGGCATCATCTTTAAATAAGGAACCGGACGTTAAATATTCATTTTATTTGCGTTGTAGGTAACGGAACAATCAGTTCAGGCACCGACCTACCTCCTACGATCACCACTACCTCCCCTACCTATCCCCTCTCCTCTCCCAACTCTGTAACCCCCACTAGCCCATCTACCTCCCCCCTCCACTCCCCGCCCCCCAGCATCAGCCAATCCCCCTCAATAATCCTCACCGAGCAGCAGCTACCACCACCTCCCTACAGGCCGCCTCCGCCCCCCTACGCCCCGCCCCCTCTCCCAGAGGACGTGGACGAGGAAAGGGACGGGGTGATCCTGGCGGTCAGCGCCGAGGAGTCGATGAGAGCCGCCTTCAGGGCCTTCGACATCAACGGTGACGGGCTGATCGACCCTGCTGAGCTGCGCAGGACGATGAAGAGGCTGGGAGAGACGCTGAGTGAAGATGATGTGAACGCTATGATACGAGTCGTCGATAAGAACTTCGACGGGAAGGTTGACTATGAAGGTAAAATAACATGCTATTATTATCTTCCATGGCATCATCCTTGGATGAGGAAACGGCCGTTAAACCTTTATTATTATTATTATTATTATAATTATTATTATTCCCTTTAATTCCAGTAGAAACCTAGTTTAACCATGGTCGGGACACGAATAGATCGTCTTCAATCATCTCCATCCCTCACCAATCACAACATTCTCATACCATTCCATTCGTTTAAAGTTTGTAGCAATTTCTGGAGCCTAGGTGCTCGCCATCCGAATGCCCTTTCTGACGTTGGTTTCAATCTTATTTTTATGTGGTTCTTTACGGCACATGCAGTACACGGTTGATCTATTCTTCAAAAAACCCGGACGCAACACGGGGACTATAAATAATAGAAATATTCTAAAATAATATCTCTCTCATTTTCAGTCCACTCAGCTTTACGGCAGGTAACTCTTTCAACTAATTCTGTCCTCTGCCACTCCATTATATGGTTGTGAAACATGGACCTTAAGGAAGAAAGATGTCTGGAAACTAGGGGCATTGAAAATTTGGATATTGAGAAGAATGGAAAGGATTATCTAGAATCAAAAGGTTACAAATGAAGACGTTCTTGAGAGAGTGGGTACAGACAGACAGTTGATAAGTAAATTAAGAAATAGGAAGAAGAGTTGGATAGGACGCGTTCTGAGGGGGAAAGTCTACTAAAAGAGGTCCTAGAAGGTAGAATGGAAGGAAATAGAGGCAGAGGAGAGCCGGGATTAGGTATGTTAGATGATTTAGGCAGAGGCAGGCTGAGATTAGGTATGTTGGCGATGTGGCGATGTCGGTGAGATACTCGATCGCGGATCAGTATGTGCGGGGTTAAAATCCTGGCCTCTCCCGTCACTGATATCGCTTTCGAGTGAGGAAACTGACGCTAACATTAGCTTTAGCTTTTTTTACTTTTTAAAGACCCACTGGACATGAAGAGGAAAGTGAAAGACAGAGAAGCGTGTAGGCGTTATATACCGTGGACCTGCCGGTAGTCAGTGCACTAAGAGAGAGAGAAAGAAACGAACAGCCTAACAGTTTAACAGTTTAAGTATATGAAATTGACATCGCTCTGTATGGTCATATCAATACAGAGTAAATTTAACTGTAATAGTTCTGATGAAACATTGTTCTTCTCTGTTTCAGAATTTATACAACTGATGCAGTTTACTGCGTAGTGGTGCAGCTGCCTTCATTCCACTGTTACATTGCTGGACAGGTTTTCTTTGACGCTAATTTCTTCCTAATCGAGCTCTACAATTACGAAATAGCCGAGACTCAACAAGAAATTTTAATTCTGAAATAATTTACAGTCGGTTTTGTCGTTCAGAAAAGAATCTACTGCTATCTTTAGTAGATGGCGTGATATTAATGAAGAAGAAAAAAGAATTAGAACTTTATTGTTGTGAATGAGAACCTCGCATATCAGAAACATTGCGCAATGAGCAAATCACTGTAACACAAAGAGATGTGCAAGTCATAAATGATAGACAGTGGCGAGCTACTTTGTATTTAACTGCGAAGTTGTTTAACTGTACAGAAAGTTGTAAATCGTAGTTTCTTTTGGTAATTACTTTTGGTAATTGCTTTTGGTAATTACTTTTGGTAATTACTTTTGGTAATTACTTTTGGTAATTACTTTTGGTAATTACTTTTTAAAATTACTTTTGGTAATTACTTTTTAAAATTACTTTTGGTAATTACTTTTTAAAATTACTTTCAAGTAGGTAACTATTCTGTAGTTAACTACGTTGTTATTAAGTACTTTGCAGTTAAATACAAAGTAGTCTAATACATGCAAACTTCTGTCACTAAGCTTGGAATGAAATGAACAGATTTCCGTTAAATTTAAAGTATTTTGTGAGCAGTGTAACTAAAACAGGAATTAAGATTTGCAACTAGGAACTCCATAGCTTACATTAAAAATTCGAATCGATTCGAATCAAAATAAGAAAGATACGAATTAATACACCGCCTCAAATCTGTCGTCTTTGGGTGATGAAATCCTATGAAAGTCATGTTATCCATACATTTAGTAAAAACTGAATGGGCAAATATAGCCGTTCTTATTTGAGAAAAAGACAACCAAGCCGTAATGCATCGGCTCATAAATGTAAATTGTTGATTTAAAGTGATATCAATATATTCACTAGCTATTTCGTTATCATTTGGATTTAGATAGTGCTGTAGTAGTAGAAGACGAAAAAACGTTTTGATATTCTGATAAATTCATTCCGGTCATTTTGGTCTAATCGTGCTTACCTAACATTTTTATATTTTCGTGTTTTCCACTAGTTAGCCTAGATTAAAACTTGATTGCCTGATAACAAAAATAAAGTCTATTTTCATCTATTTGACTAGTCTCCCCGTTTGAAACAGTCCTCGATGTTGTCGTTAAGTGTTATATAACTAGCAACGTGGAGAAATGTATTGGAATTTTGTCGTTAATAAGCAACAAAAGGACTAATATTTGTTGGTATAAATAAACTTCTGCATCCCTTGTAATAAAATTTTCGATGTATTCATATCGAGTTTAAAGCAAGTTTTGAGCATATACTTTGATTCTTCCACTTTGTTAAACACTGAAGAAAGAGAGACAGAAAGAGAGAGGGGGAGAGTAATTTAAGGTTTTTATTTAATTAATCGAATGTTGATATGAGAACGCTTAAGTTATTTGTTAATGAGTGAGTATAACAGCAATAAGAATTAACGGCTCATCGTGTGCAATACCGTCGATACTGTTAATATGTGTAGTTGTCTTTAATTCAAGTAAAACCTTATAGCATTTATTTGTATCTGTGTCGTTTTGGAAATTTTTGTAATTTCAAGACTGTACAGTCTTTACACTCTCTTAGTAGCAAAATGGATAGCGTGCTACCCTAACAAACTGAAGGTTAGTAACTCTTCCCGGCTTGACTCATGTCCTTCATGTTTAAAAAAAAACAAAAAACGATGGACTCCATAAAAATGAAGATGTGACAGGATATTATGGCCTTTAAGTGGTATCTGCGTGAAATGAATTCAGACACTCTACAATGATCTTCCCCTTATGCAAGCCTGTAAAATAGCATTCGTCAATTTTTCTGCATTTTTCTGCGGCATGTTACTATCGTTTCAGACTCAATTTTGTCGATGCAAACGTTGTATCGCTTTTGTAAATATAACATTTTGCCTCCATTTTAGATAGGCCTACTACCTATCCTTTTCTCTCTCTTTATCTATGTTCATTCATCATATAGTTTGTGTCATTTCTAAATAGTTGTTCTGATGGTAGCTTTTGTAGTTTGTTTTAGGCTTGCCTTGAAGATAGAGACTGTAGCATACTTTGTAGCTTGTTATACTGTCATCTTATGACGTTGTTGTGGTCAAATTTAAATAACTTCAATTTAATTACTTAATTTACTTGTATTTTAAATAGGTTCAATGAATCTGAAATAGTTAAGTAGCATATTATATGAAATATACAGGAAAATTATTTTTAATATACCAGTAGACTAAGTGTACTACAATAATTTAATTAATTTCATTTTTAGGCCTACATACTATTTGACTGAATAGTTCTTTTTGTAAAATTAACTGACTCAGTGCTGAAATATGCATATACATGTAGATTCTAAAGTATATTTGGGTCGTATGCATATATTTGTATTGTTTCACTCTAGAGCCTACAGGCAGGCCCTATTGTAACAGTTATTCTATGTGTCGGTACAAAATGGTTCAACTGCCGATCGCATAGTTTAATTGCTGTACTTACAATTAAGTTGCACATGAGAGCATGATTTTGTTAAAGTAATTAAACGCATATGTAATAAATCAGTTTTTTAATATATGGATTATATTCTAAATTTAACTACTCTTTATATCTTCTTTCTTAATTTCATATTTAGAAACGAGCTTCATTTAAAGTTACACATTTTATATAGCAGAACCTATTTAGTTTTACTAGCCTTTAATATATTAATTACTATTATGCTAGCTAATTAATCATTTTATTAATTGTAGTTAATATAAGCCTAGTTTTACAGTTATGCATTTATAGTTATACATTTTACTTTTAGAAAACTATATAGGTCTATATAGTTTTTGTCAACTCGATTTGTTTCCATTTTCAAGTCAATTATAGGCCCTACTTATGCCCTAAATGATTGAAAGATATATGCTTCTCAGTGTTTAAGACATTAATCATACAATACGTTATGATGTTTTAGATCGATTTTCGAAAAATCACAATCATTAGTTTAAAGCTACCAAAAATAAAGAAGTTGAAAAAGTAGTCATGCTAAACAAAGTAAATAATTTTTATATTTCAGCCGCAATAATAAATAGCACCTTTCGCGAAAACGTTCCTGCGGGGGTAGTGGTGTGAATTCAAAAACGGATTTACTGGGGCAAACTTTGTAGGATCCAAAAGGGAACACACAGAATAGCCTAATAAAAAAGACAATGCAATTTTGTTATTTCTCTTTTATTTTTGTTTCGCTCCCTCCTTAGGCCCTATTTTAGCTTTAAAACGCCTATTAAATATTTATTTTATTCTCACAGCAATACCACACAAGCTTATTTTTTACTGGAGGGGCTAATTTCTAATTGCACTTCTTCCCGTGGTGTGGGTATCAAAGAGCCAGTGGCCACATTTACTGCGTAATGCTCAATTTATTTCCAGCTAAGAGACACCAATACGAATAACATATCGAGATATTGGCTTATGAATCTATCACACATCATGGGTGGAATCTAAACCCTTAGTCTATACTCATTGAAGAACTCTTTATACTCGTTAAAAAACGGAACGATTCGTATGGATTCGTAAGTTTCGTGTTAGAGTTTCTGCATGCTCGCTTGCTAAAAGATGTAACATTAGTGTGTACATTGAGTTTTCATAAGTCTAACTTGAACTTAAATTTTTTGTATTTTATTTAATATCGAATTGCAAAAGATCTGTAAACTAGCTGCTACGTTATGCGTTCTCTTCGTGTTTTTGTATCGAATAAAGGTAACACAAATCGTGGTTTTTACTTCTTTATAGATTCCGAACAAATTGGTAGCGTAGCATGATGAATTCACGTGAAGTGATGTCCCATTCAGCAATGGGATTTAAAGGCTAAAGTCAAGTTTAACAGCAGTTTCCTACTCGATAGCATGACATGCAGTGACGGGGATAGTACTAACTATATGAATTTTAGCCCTGGATCTGTTGATGCGCTGTCGAACAACCTACAAACAAATTGGGCTCAACTCATTATAGGCCTACAGTACACAAAAAGCAATTTTAAAAACATATTTGAACTTCGTGACTGTCTGCTATAAAAATAATTCTATAGGAATTTTGAACTAAGCCTCCTTAAAGAAAATTTTAAGAGGAAGCAAACATGATGTACGTCGATCCTTACTGGTAGTAGGAGGAGGGCAAATTAAGCTGAATTTTAAAAATTACACAGACAATCTTGAACGTGGCCGATTGAAAAATTATTTAAAGCAGTACTGAAATCTTCCTCTTGTGTAACTTTTAGCTATTTTTCCTTCTATAGAAAATTTAGTGACGACCCTCTTTTGGCTTGGACAGGTATGTTATGTGTTAATTTGTAGCAGACGGAGCAATGAATTCAATGGGGAATTGGACGCTTTAAATTGGCTCAAGGGAGTGCAATTCTCTGACAGGGGGATTACTCCCCACCCAGTTAATTGGGCTATGATTTTGAGTTAGGTACGTTCCTCAACCGTCAGCAATGTATAGAGATATCGCAACCTTTGATCATAAATAATTCCTAATTTTCTAGTATTTATTTCTTGCTCGCATCGTTAGTAGTGCATATTCGATTGCAAAGTTACAATAGTAGGCCTACAATTTGCTTGTAGGCCTAATGGTTGAGCGTGTGGCCGCGGAAGGCTTCCTCCAGTGGATCTGTAGGCACGGCGTTCAAATCCAAGGCTCTCCGGTCATTGATATTCTTTTAGGAGATAATAGAAATCATTGTATGAGTAACTGTATGTATTAGAATGTATGAAACTGTATTGTATGAGAAACTAACGTTAATACTGGATGTCGGACGATCGACTTAATTTTAGATGTTGGAAAGGGAAAATTGTTGAGGGAATTAAGACTGTAATCTTTACAGGTACAGCTCGCACTATATATAATTGATCGAATATCTATAGATCTTAATTATAGAAGGCTCAATTAATAATGATGTTGCCAAATATAATATAGACTGATGCTACAAAATCACGATTTCCTGAATCAGTAGGCCTATAATTAACATAATTATAAGCTTACAGCTCAACGTAACTTAAGGTTACGTTATGTAACCTATCTTTGCAGTATGTATAATTAATTGCTTAAATAATTTAGATTAAGCCTATTATAAAACAATTTAGATTATTATAAATCTTACTGCATGTCTACTCTGGAATGAGGCATCGATAATTTAAAGTGCCATGAAGGCTAACTGTGCATATGTAACCGTGCATATAAATCCTCCTGAAATGCAAACCCCACGATTGTCATACAGTTGTACGTACTAATTAATTTACAAACTGTTTTAACTGAACAACCATGGACAGACTCTTTAATTGGTTTACGGCTTCATCCAAGAAGAGAGTGAAGCCGGACCATTGTATTATAAAAGTATCTAACTATCAGATAACACACGAATGTTAACTGAACAGTCGTGTACAATCTCTTTAATTGATTTACGGCTTCACCAAAAGAATATGAGTGAAGCCGTATCATTGTAAATATATACAAATGTCGAAAGAGGCTGGCGGCCAATCAGGGCGCTAAGGAAAATCCGGCACTAGACCGTAAGCAGCTCGTACGCCGAGGAGTACATGAGATCGTACAGCTTACAGACACTGACATATCTGATGCAGAATCAATCGCGGTAGACAATGTTTTTGTCGGTAGCCTCGGTGGCGACAAAAACAGCTGGCAGACAGCCATCAGGATTGGAGAGAGAAAGGTCAACTGCAAAATAGATACAGGCGCAGAGGTCAACGTCATGCTTGAAAGAGTGTTCAAGCAGCTGCGAAGCAGACCCTGCTTGAAGCCAACAAAGGTAGTCCTGCGGACTGTTGCAGGTCAAATCAAACCGCCAGGTGTAATCAAAGCTCCGATGCAGCACAAAGAAAAGAAAGCGGTGGCAAAGTTTTTTTTCGTGAACGACAGCACGCAAACACTCTGCGGACTACAGACTTCCGTTGAATTGGGTCTGGTCAAAAAGCTTTTTCAGTAAGGGCAACGTCGTCGCAAGCTTTCCTTAATGAGTTTAGTAATGTCTTCGACGACAGTCTTCCGGGAAAACTACCAGACAAACATCATATAATGATAAGGAGTGACGTGTGCCCGACGGTGCAAGCTTGTAGGAGAGTAAGCTTGTTCCGCTCGCACTGCTACCGAAGGTGAAGGAAAACTTGAAGTAATGGAACGCAACGGGATCATCATAAAGCGTGACGAGCCAACGGAATGGGTCAATTCCTTGCTAATCGTCGAAAAGAAGGACGGTTCGATCCGCTTGTGCATCGATCCAAGAGAACTCAACAAGGCTATCATGAGGGAGTATTACACCTTTCCTACGTTCGACGACGTCTTGCCACAGATCTCCGGAAAATCAATATTCTCAATAATAGATCTAAAAGACGGATTCTGGCACATAGAATTAGACGAAGAATCAAGTAGGTTAGTCGCCTTCAACACACCTTTTGGTCGATACAGTTTCACCAGACTTCCATTCGGGATCAGTAGTGCACCTGAAGTCTTCCAGAAGCGATCCCAGCAAGCATTTGGAGATATTCAAGGCGTTGCCGTAGTCTTTGACGACATCATCATCTTTGCCTCGTCGATAGAGGAACACGATAGGATTTTTCGTCAGTTACTAGAAAGAGCTAAAGCAATAAACGTACGCTTCAACCGGTCGAAGCTCCAGATGACGGTAAAATCTGTCGAGTACATGGGCCACATTGGATCGTCCTCTGAAATCTCACCGGATCCGAAAAAAGTCCGTGCGATAACAGATTTTCCACCACCACAAACCAGAGAGGAGCTACTACTCTTCAACGAAATGGCAACGTACGTATCGATACATCCCCAACTTCGCTGGCATAACATTCCCATATAGACAGCTATTAAAAAAGGATGTACCTTAGTCGTGGGCGGAAACACAGCAGTCAGCATTCGACAAAATAAATAGCTAATGCTCCAGTCTTGAGTTACTACAACCACGACAAGCCATTGGTTATCCAGACGGATGCGTCCAGCAAGGGATTAGGGTCATATCTGCTGCAGGAGGGACACCCAATCTCATTTGCGTCACGGGCCCTCACGGACTGTGAGACACGATACGCACAAATCGAGAAGGAACTCCTGGCGATCTTGTTCGCATGCGAGAAATTCCACACATACATATATGGCCGTATCACAGCAGTTCAGTCCGATCACAAGCCATTGGAAGCCATCTTTTCAAAGCCGCTGTCACAAACTATACCTCGTTTACAAAGGATGTTGATACGTTTGAGCTGATACAGACTAATCGTGCGCTATACACCAGGCAAAGAAATGTATATTGCAGATGCGTTGTCTAGAGCTTACCTTCAAGAAGAAACGTCTGCAGCCGAGAAAGAAATGGCAGAGGAACTAGATGTGATGATTCACACGGTATTGTTAGATATGCCAGAAGGAGATCGCAGGCTACAAGAAATCCGGTCAGCAACAGCCAAAGACCCAATCCTCTCTCAGTTAATGAAGTTCGCAACCAAAGGTCCACCCTCGGACTGGAAAGCACTACCAGCAGAACTCAAACAGCACCGCCAGATCATTTCTGACCTGTATACAGTAGACGGATTGATTTTCAAAGACCGACGAATCATCATACCATCAGCTCAAAGAAGCGATCTCATCAGAAAGCTTCACGCCAGTCACATGGGTATCGAAAAGACAAAACAGTTGGCAAGGCCACATTACTACTGGCCCAGTATGGATTACGAGATAGAGTTGTGGATTCGCCGCTGTTCAACATGCAGCGCTAATCAAAGGAAACAAACCAAACAGCCGCTGATACAACATCCTGTCCCGGACTACCCTTGGCAGATGATCGGCTGTGATTTATTCACGTCACGAGAAAAAATACTACATAATGGTAGTCGATTAAATCAGTAAGTTAATTGATATAGCCAAGTTAAAAAGAAAGACGGCAGCCAGCGTCATCAGCAAACTGAATGTAATTTTCAGCAGGTTTGGAGTCCCGGAGACAATCATAGCAGACAACATACCTTTTGCATGCGCAAAATTTCAACAATTTGCTACACAGTGGAATTTCCGCATCAAAACCTGCTCGCCAAACTACCCTCAGAGCAATGGCCAGGCCGAACATGCGATCCAAACAGTAAAAAGATTGATGAAAGAGGTTCATGAAGCAGGCGGAGACATTGATAAAGCCATGTTACATATCCGAGCTACGCCAATCTGTGGCACCAGCAGTAGTCCGGCTCAATTGCTATTTAACCGTCCCATCAGAACAGACCTTCCGGCTATAGTCTCAGACAGGTCGGAAACGGAAGACAGGCGTAGGCAAGAACTTCTCCACAAACAGCGAACGGAAAGAAAATACGCCAACAGGGGCTCCCGCCCTCTGAAAGCACTCGAGCCTGGAGACACCGTCAGGGTTCAGCTAGGAAAGCAGGACCAGGCAGAGTCCTCGAGGAACTCAAGGGAGCGCCTTGAACCTACAGAGTAGCTACGACCGACGGACAAGAACTTCGGCGCAATCGCCTCCATCTTCACGAAACTCTCGAGAGAACACCACATATCAACATCACGGCCAACCAGGAAAGACTCTCAACGGCCATACAACAAGCAGGTCAGTCATCGGAATCGCACCAGCCTCGATCAGTCTCGAGGGAACCAACGCAACCGACGGAGCGACCACGAGAGGAAGCACTGGTTCAAACATCACTACCCGTAAGGACTGCCACACCGCCTCAACCGCCCTCCGGCGGTCTACGAGAATATGTAGACCTCCTGAGCGCTACTCCCCATAGCTAGAATCTAGCGGTGGCTGAGTGAATACAACGTTGGAACATTGGTAGTGTACGTGCCGTACACTAGGGGGAGGTGTCATACATACTACATACGTACATACTAATTAATTTAAAAACTGTTTTAACTGAATAACCATGGACAGACTCTTTAATTGGTTTACGGCTTCACCCAAGAATAGATTGAAGCCGGGCCACTGTATTATAAAAGTATCTAACTATCAGATTACACACGGATGTTAGCTGAACAGCCGTGTACAATCTCCTTAATTGATTTACGGCTTCACCAAAGAATATGAGTGAAGCCGTATCATTGTAAATATATATAGACACTTTGATCACAATTGATGTAAATGTATATATGTAAATAAAGCCCTTTAATCATGTTAAAAGGGGGTTGCTTGACAACAGGGGTTATGTCTGTTGTAGATTATATAAGGATCGTGTGTTCATATATCCATCGGTTGTTGAGATTCGAATAAAGTGCTCTATCGTACGTATCTTGCGTTTTGGATTTACTCGCTGACTTAGGAATTCGTACAACATTACATGTACAACATTACAGCATGTCTACTCTGGAATGAGGCATCGATCATTTAAAGTGCCATGAAGGCTAACTGTGCATATGTAACTGTGCATATAAATCCTCCTGAAATGCAAACCCCGCGATCAAGGCTAACTACGTTCGTTAAACAACGTAAGTTAGTTGATCATATGATCTCCTCCGCCAAGAGTTCTTACTTTAAGAACTTTATCTTGCAGAATCAAAACTGCCACAAAAATTTTTGGGGAACCCTTGATTCACTGCTTGGTCGCACTATCCCTAAGTCTCTTCCAAATTCCAATTCTCCGTCAACTCTTGCCAGCAATTTTCTTAATTTCTTTGATGACAAAATTACTAGACTCTGTTCTTCTATTCCTCTCTGTCCTGAGACTATTTCATATCGGTCTATGCCAAATCCTCCTCTGCTGTTAAATTTTAAACCTGCTTCTCTTGAAGAAATCCGTCATCTAATACTCTGCTCTACCGACTCATCTTGCTCGCTAGATGCCATTCCAACCAAACTACTTAAATCTTGCATTGATGCCCTCCTACCTCCAATTACCCATCTGGTTAATCTTTCACTTTCTGAAGGCATTTTTCCATCTACTTTTAAAAATGCTGTTGTTTCTCCTCTGCTTAAAAAGCAATCACTTCCTAAAAATGATCTTTCTAGCTATAGTCCCATTTCCAACTTAAAGTTCATATCCAAAATCTTGGAAAAAATAATCTACACTCGCTTATGCAGCCATCTCGAATCTTTTCCTTCTCTATCTTGTTTCCAATCTGCTTATCGAAAGCTTCACTCCACTGAAACTGCCTTACTCAGCATTCATAATGACCTTTGCTTAGCCTTAAACTCTAAAAAGTTATCAACCCTTGTACTACTTGATCTTTCGGCTGCCTTCGACACCATCGATCAGTACATTCTTACCAGTAGACTTAAAACGTGCTTTGGTATCTCTGATTCTGCTATCTCTCTGATCTCCTCCTATCTTTCTGGTCGCACTCAATCTGTTATCATAGACAATGAACGCTCCCCTGAACTACCTCTTCTTCGTGGTGTACCCTAAGGATCTGTACTTGGACCTTTACTTTTTTCCCTCTACACTAACCCACTCAGTTATGTTTTATACAATGCTTCAATAAAATTTCATTTCTATGCTGATGATACTCGGCTGTACATCTCATTTTCTAGCTCAGATTCTGACTTGAAATTGCAACACCTTTCATCTGTTCTTGACAAAGTACATGTATAGTCATGGTTTTGCAGTAATCGTCTCACTGTCAACCCCTCTAAAACCGATTAACTTTTAAACGGCACGTCCCAGCAAAGAACCAAAATTGCCAATTCCTCCATCTATTTTCGAAATCTTGCTCTCATTCCTACTCCCAAGGCTAAAAACCTTGGTGTCATGTTTGATGAAAATCTTGATTTTAAATCTTATATCTCATCTGTCTGTCGTTCATCTTTCTTCCAGATTCGTCAATCAGACAGATGCGGTCATCTCTTGATAAAAATTCATCCATAATTCTTGCCAACCCAATAGTTCATTCTAAACTTGACTACTGCAATTCATTGCTATATGATTTTACCTTCTTCTTCTCTCATGCGTTTGCAACGCGTTCAAAATACTATAGCACGTGTTGTCTGTCGATCCTCGAGGCTTCAGGCCACCTCTAGTTCCTTGCCTAATAACCTCAATTGGCTTCCTGTAGTTTAAAGAATTAAGTATAAAATTGCTATTTTAACTTTCAAAGCACTCCTTTTTGGTAAACCTTCTTACCTTTCTGATCTCCTAATCCAATAACAACCTTCTCGCAAGCTTCGATCTTCCGATACCAAACTGCTCAAAATTCCTAGTATTCTCACTTCGTTAGGTAGACGTTCATTTTCTTTCTCCGCTCCTACTGTTTGTACTGTTTGAACTCTCTGCCTCCTGATCTTCGCTCATGTTCTACTACTTCCACTTTCCGTTGTAAGTTGAAAACACATCTCTTCCCACCATAGAATGTCTCAATAGCGCAATGGTTAGAGGTGTAGATAACGTCATGAAGTTTTAAATGACAGATCATGAGGTGAATTGAACCCTCGTGGGTTAGAATCCCAGCCGCGCTGATCTGAGAGTAAAATCTCGGACATTCACTGGACTGGCTACACGGAAAATGGACAAAATTGCCTAACGGATTTAGCATGTGGTATTAAAAGTGATAGATATCAACATAGTTGATCATTTCACTATAATGTGTGTTTCTTAGTGTGTGTATCACCGGACCGGTACTGTTTAGGATCTTTTATTTCTCTTCAGCACTTGTTTTTTCAGATCGTTTGGGGTGAATCGATTTGTAGTGACATGTGATGGGGGGACGTCCCTGACATCATCCTTGTATGAGGAAACGGACGTTAAACCTTTATTATTATTACTGTCATTATTGTTATTATTATTATTATTATTATTATTATTATTATTATTATTATTATTATGTATTGTATCGCTGCAGGGTCTTGGATGTGCAGTAAAGTATATTTCGCGACTGCCATAGAGGAACAGTGATGGGAAAATATCTTTAAAAGGTATTTGAAAGCGCAACAGTAGTCTTGTAAAAAGTATTTACTTATTTTAAAAAGTATTTGTATGATTTTGAAAATAATCAAAATAATCAAAATATCTCTTAATTCTACAATTATTTTAAAAATATCAAATTAAAATGCCATTACTAAACTATTTCGAAAATACGAAATAAAATAGTATTTTAAAATACCTTGAAGAAGTACTTTTTTCAAAATGCTTAAATTGCGATACAAATGAACCATTTTAATTAAGTAATATATTTTATATATCTTTAAACTTCTTGCATCCGACATCTGCTGCCGAATTAATGCAATCCTAGCACCTTTTTTGGGAGAATGAGGCTATGTTTCTCTAATTTCTGCAATCGGTATTTTGCCCATATTTTGCCGACATCTTTGCAATCGGCAAAGATGCCAGAAAAAGGATGTTAAACAGGGATAAAAGAAAAAGAAAAGTAGCTCAGTGTTTGTATGTCAGTGGCACAGATATGACCAATCAGAGGCGCTAATACATACTATCAACTCTAGTTATGTAAATTTAGGCGTCTGTGTAAATTGTGCAAAAAATAAATATCGATTAGTGATCGATTAGTTTGTGCAGCGAAATATTATCAATCACTGCTGATTGATTGATTTTATTCACTATTTATCGGATACTATAGCCTTCTCGCTTACATTTGAAGAAAAAATAGTTGCGGAATTGTAAAAATTGGAAACTTTTGAACAAGATGGCGGACGATGATGTGGGATTTATAAAGGTGCAGTCGGCTTTATATTATGTTGTATATTATAAGTAATTATGTTGTAATCCATGATGGTATCAAGCACGAATACTCAATGTCAAATCGTGAGGAAAAAGTGAAAATACAAATATTCGGGTCTTGCATCAAATCGATTTTTACATTCTCACTGGTTCTACCGGGATTTGAACTCCAGACGTCCTAATCCCAAATTGGCGATGTTTTAGTTACCTATTTCTTCCCTGTTCAGCGACTACGCAAAGTACAGTGCAACGTGCGAGCCAAGGGTTCGAAAGAGCACGTCTTTTGATCTCTTTTCTAACCGGTTCATTTCATGAACAGGTTTTCGGCGAAGTTTTCAGTTGTCAGTTGCATCAATCAAAGCTGCTATTCTTGTTGATATTAGGATTAGGTATATAATTACAATGTTAGTCATATCCCTCTTTAGTGTTTTTACGGTGTGGCAGATCAAAAATACATTTTCAAACTCCAAAGCTGCTGTCACGCTCAGCAAGAACACTTGCTTGATGATGGAGACGATATCGTCTAAAGGGCCAAGTCTTGTCCAATCTGTTAGCCTTTTGCAAGAGCTCCTTTATGGCCTCCGAGATGATTTCTGATTTCCTTGATTAGTCTAAATATTTTATAATGGCTCATACACAACTTTGGGAGCAATATCATAACTATCTTAGTGCATTTCTTATTGGCATTTCCATGGCTTCTAATTCCACATATATTTAGCATTTGCTTTTCTCTTCCTATTAATGTACGAAATAGTTATCAAATCATCCAACATCCCTAGTCTCGATCTTCCTCTAACCATATTTCCTTTCATTCTTCCATCAATTACCTCTTTAGTAAAATATGTGTTAATATCAGTAGTCTACTTGCTCCAGCTCATCTTTAATTCTTGTTGACGTCTAACTTCTGCTGTCGTGTTTTCAATATACTGCACAGTGAATCAGTGCACATAAAAACCTTAAGCTGCATGTAAAATGACACTGGAGGTTGCCATAAATTCATTAATTTATTTTTGGGATAAAATGTATTATAGTCCACGTGTTGTGCTCGGGTATGGTTGGACCACCGCAGAATAGGGCAACCGTAAACTATCTGCTGCATGTATGCAAGAGGCGACTAAGGCAGGAGCTGAGGATGGCAAGAGGGGACCTACCTCACCATGAAATATTTTCCCCCGGGATTAAATGGTAATTAATCCATCGAACTGAGGAAGGCAACGGGAAACCACTTCAGAAACCATACTTTTCCCAAGCTATAGGCTACAAAAGGTATAGATAAGGCATAGACTTTGTGAAGGGATTAACTTGTCGATCTAAGGAGTGCTCATATGGAGCGAGAAAGCAGAGTTTGAGTATGAATATGTACCTTAAACAGGCCATTTGAAGTTCACAGAAGAGAGAGAAGAGAGAATGCATTTATAGATGGCATATATAAGTTACATTGACAGTAGACAGCTTTTTGGACTTAAAATTAATAATAGACCAAATGCCAAAATAAAGGTACCAGCTAAATAAGGCTAACTTTAAGGCTATAATAAGTTTTACATATTTAATAATATTTGTGAAAAATATTTATATTAATTTTAATTATATTAATTATGCATGTCATAAATTGAAATTTTTAATTTATGAAATCCTTAAAACTGAGCTGTAAAAATATAGTAAAACATAGCAAAGTCATAACATCAGCAGGTTTCTTTAAAGTTTTAGTATATTGAGTTGTAAAAGTTCTGAGGCAGGTTTTGAAAGAATATTGTGCAGTCAGTTTTTCTGAAACTGTATTCTCGCTGTAAGTTACAAAACAATATTTTGATATTCAACATTATTCAAACAGAAAAATTTAAAGAAAGTCCAAATAAATCATAACAAGTTTACTTACTGAGTACATTTAAATACAATTTACATATAAGTATACACACATGTAAGCTATTTACTTTTTCTCTTCGACTTTTCCTTTCCACCAAATGTCCACGACCTGAGACCAACACGTAAACCTCCATTCCGCTAGTACCCTTCGTTGGACTGACTACCCGGATTTTGGCTCGCACCGTTTATGGACCCCTCACTCTGCTCATTGGCTCTGATTTAGTTTCAAAGTGCTCAATGTTGTCATGGACAACAGTAAATTGGGAAATTGAATTTTCTTCTTTTTTATTTATGCAGGATGATGACATGAATAGTCGCGCTGAGGCTTCAGACATCAACAGAGACTATATGATGCAGGATTCTTCTGAGTTCCCTATGCTGCCTTTTGGTGAGGCCAATGCTCCGGATTCTTATGATTTAGGTGATCAGATGGGAACAGGAGATTCAGAAAACGTTACAGATCTACCGCAGCAATTTTCTCTAGAGAATCTCACAGGAGATGGAGTTGTCGAAGGAACAGAACATCAAACTACTGCGTACCCTGCTGAAATTCAAGCTTCGGACACTGACAATAATTCTCTGAGTGCTGTATGGGAACAGGAGCGGACTGACGCTCAGGAGATGGATGAATTGAGGCAGAACCAGGAATTCGGAAGCTCTGATGCTATGGAGACTGATGCAGGCGATTATCCAAATGCTGACAGTCAAGGCAAAGATGAGCCTACCTACGAAATGAAAGAAGATATTGCTGGAAGCGAAATAGCTGATAATACTACTGATTTTATCGCTAGAGATAATGCATCTGATAATGATGGTAATGTAGAGTCAGAATCTGTAGATAATAACATTAGTACTGCTGGCAACGACTCGCAAGCATCTGCAGAAAATAATGAGGAAGATGAGACACTGCTGCTGCCAGAGAGTAAAAAATCAACGAAAGACGATTTAGACGGCGTACGCAATAATGATACAGACTGTGACAAAAATGATGACTCGTTGCGATCGGATATTGACGGAAGTAAAGATACCCCAGGGTATATTGTAGCTCAGAATGAGTCGTATTCCGAGGCAGACAAAATAGTGCCAGGTTCAGGAGATTTAGCTAGTCAGTCCGTTCGTGAGTTGACTGAAGGAAGTTCGCAGAATGAAACAGTTGAACCAGCGGGTGCTGCGGATGGTTTAGATATTTCATCTGTAAAACAGGTAATTTAAAATTGTTTATTCCTCTACTGCATCAGTCTCCATAGTAAAATGCACAAGTCAAAAGATATCTAAGCAGAAACATGTGAAGTAAGTGAGAAACTAGCTCAAAATCATATTTCCTCAAGCTAAAGAATACTTGAGATTGAAAACTGACTTTCTGTAATAATTTATACTTTGTACCTGCCACTGGGCTTAACAGTTGAGTGACAATGGGGTATAACTGTGGAACTTGTGTTCATTAAAGAGCATTTATAAACTAGTGAACATATGCATGTATCCGGATAATATTCCAGATGAGATGACAAAATTGACTTCAAACCAGTTTTAATTAAGCTGAGAAATTTCCATACATATATAATATAGCGAGCCTGGTCTGTCTGTCTGTCTCAAGTAATGCCTATCATCATTAAAATACAGCTAAAATTCCTCAATAGTTATGCTATTTACAGCTTTGTCATTTGTTCGCTATAAACTTAAATTCATATACCCGGTATATATTAAAATTTTAACTCTCAACCATATTGTCGACCACATTTTCTGGCGATCTATATGTTTAAATTTTTTGGCAATGTCGTATTTGTTTGCCCTAAATATAACATTGAATAGAGCATTTTTGTTATTTATTAATAGCCTATGGCCAATTCTATTTAATTTATGCAGTGCAGGCCTATATTGACAACTTTTAGGCCTTTATTGGAAACAACTTTTTTATCTATAAAAATTTTAGACAGTGATTTATTGAGATTCATATGCTGCATTAATAGAGATTGAGCCTTTTTCTTTTTTCTCCATTTGTAGAGATTAGCCTTTAGATTGAGAGGTTGGAGTTAAAATCAGGTTCAGTTTAAATTTCCAATACATGTGCAATTTTGCAAACAGGTACATTCTAGTTTATTGATATTGAGAGGATTTTCATGTAGATGGCTTATATAATTTTTTATATAGCAGTAGTTATTATAACAATTTCATGAAGTATAAAGGAAAAGAATTTAATTTAATTTTTAAAAGAACCAGAATTTATTTAAAATTTAACAGAAAATTAAAATGGTAGAAAGTTTTGACAGTACCCTTTGGAAAATTATTTGATAAACTTTATAATTGCCAATTTAGATCAAATTTTGATCTTCTGTGTATTAACAATATTATTTAATTGCATAAATTAACAGATAGATTTACCCTTGTGTCCAGGTTGAGCACTAAGAATATTAGAATAACCGTGGATTGCATATTTCGTAAATAGTGACAAAGCGCTAAGATCTAAATCAACGTCAGAAAGGGCATTCAGTTGGTAAGTGCTTAGGCTCCAGAAATTGTAAAAAAAATTTCTAAGGCGGACCCAGATTAAACTAGGATTCAAGGGAAGATGATGCTTGAGATGGCAATAAATTAATCTATTGCTCAGTAGGAATAACATGCAATAAATTTTATTTTTTAAATGATAGATTAAGGCTTATTCATGTTGGTGTATAACTTTGGAATGTCTGTGTAGGAACTTAATAATGAAGATTCTGCAGAGAATGATAAAAGTATGGAGGTTACTGAGGCCAATGCATCTTCTGCAGGTATATGATTGAACTCCTGTAACAGGATAGAGGTGTAAATTTTCCATGGTTGTTTTCCAGACATTATAGAATCGACCAACCGTAAACTGCAAAAGTCATGCCAATAAGCAGGAAACTAAAGAAAGCAATGAGAGACCACCTCGAAGGCCATATTTTCTTAAACTAAATGCTGTAAATATTACATTATGGCTTAGCCTCTGTGAGGGGATCAGTTTATTTTTTGTTTGTTTTGTTTTTCAGTAGAATTATTGCAAGTATTTATTTTATTTTTCTTGCTGAGCATAAAAACGGACTGTGATTAGCAATATGTACCTTGAACCTGCCACTTGGCTGAACCTGTGTTCAGATTTGAGGTTTGTATTTCTAATATGTGCCAGAGATAATTATGCTTACATAATTATCTCTCTGATGTTTGATCTATATCCATCAAATCCTGTCCACTGCTAGTAATTATATATTGGCATTTTAAAAAGGGAAAAACTCAATCTCAACGTCTCTGAATCATGTGAAGATAAGGTGCCATGCTGTACTCTTCTCTAAGTTTTCTAGATTTCCTATACATTAGTATTGTGTAACATAACAGATGACAGTACTCCTGAGAAAGGAAGTGAAGATAAAGGTAAGAGTTCTGACGTAGGGGCTGGTGATGGTCCAGTGAGCAAGCCATCCAAACAGCAGGAGTGTGTTGTCTGTAAGAAGGTTCGTAGTATCTTCTAAATGTTATTTTTTGTATAGCACACGGAACTGAAGCTCTTGAAGCCAATCCTCAGCTATGAGATAATCGTCTCTAATATGTTGATGTATACCAAAGAGACGTCTGCTGTAATTCTAGAATATTTTCACTGTTGATAGTTATCTTTGCTTCGATGAGGTGATGGTGATCACTGAATTAAAAAGATATTATGCCTGATATTTTTAAAATCTTTTCTAAAAATATATCAACCCTACTTCATATTAGTTGCTTCAAGTTAATCAGAGCTACTGGAAATATCATGTAATGGTGCCTTCAGTTGTATTGCACTGGCATTACTTATGAAGGTGGTACAGGTTTTAAATAAAAAAATTTATAGATAGACTTTCGCAGTATTCCTTGTCACAGATAGACATTGGTACAGCAAGCAAATAAGCAAACTTACAAGCAAATTAAACAAATTTGTATCATTTTTAAATGAATCCATTAACTCTAGTCCTTTTTCAATAGCTCGATTGGATATATTTTAGTGTATCAAATGTACAACTTGTAAATATTCTATACCTGTGTTGGTTCGGATTGCTAAAAAATAGACCAATCATGGACTGCACTTGTCGTAAAAAGTGACAGAGCACTAACATCCAAAACAAGAAATAAATTATTATAAATCCGGAGCTCTTTACTGAGTTTATATTTAAATTATAAGATCAAACATGTAAAAACTAGGGGCCTTCATTTCGGTGTTATTGCTAAGTACCATATCATAAATGAGCGTCATTTTGATTTCGATGTAGTCGTTTCATTTCTGTCATTGCAACACAGTCTGGCACACAGTTGCGTTGTTTGCTGTTGATGATAGGTGGCTAAGTGTAAGTACAACATAGTGCGTAACGGCGACACGCGACACCTGTGTGATGACAACTGTTTCAAGGTGTTCCGTCAGCAGCCCACGGCCTATCTGCACTCTGAGCGAACAGCCCCACCCGAGAACTGCGACGAGTGCAAGGAGCTGATCCCTGCGGAAAATAAACTGAAGTTTGTAGTGAAAGCCATTCCAGGGAAAGTGAACAAACATTTCTGTCAGAAGGTAATTGTAGCATTTAATTAAGTTCTTGAAGTTAAAGGTTATGGAATATCTGTATTAACTTTGTTGTTCAAAAACACGGTCAGTTCTTAAAGTTGTAGCATAAATTTCTGACTTCGTATCTTGCATAATAATGAGCAATAGTTGCAATCCCAGCTCCAGTTTAATGGGCTTTGCTACCTTTGCTGCTGAAATCTTGTGGAAATGAAATTGGAATTGATGCAGTGCTCATTGTAGAGTATGGAATACTTTATACTATTGAACATCTCATTTATCTTGTGTACTTTTGTGTTGAGTAATTCATAGCTAAATATTTTCCTTGGATATGTTATACATCTCAATTTATTGTTTTGTATTGAATTCTTTCCATCTGATTCAATCAATCAATTACTAATAGGAATTCAGTGTCTGTTAAATTTTAAAATTTAACTTTTTTTGAATATAATTTATGTCTTTTATAGGGAAAAAGTTTTTCCGTTGTGCACGGCTAAAGGTATAAGTATTGGTTGTAAGTAGCATTTTTAGCTTGTTACGGATTACTAGTGAAACGGTTGAAAGTTGTGAGGTAATACAATCAGTAGCGGTTACTTAGATTCTCTCTCTTCAGTGCACTGCCAAGTGGCAGGTTCAAGGTACATATTCATACTCAGTCTGCTTTCTCGCTCCAGAAGAGCACTCCCTAGATCAACAAGCCAATCCCTTCACAAAGGCTATGCCTTATCCATACCTTATGTAGCTTATAGCTCGGGAAAAGAAATGGCTTCTGAGGTGGTCTCCCGTTGCCTTCTTCAGTTAGATGGATTAATTACCATTTAATCCTGGGGGAAAATATTTCATGGTGAGGTGGGTCCCCTCTTGCCATCCTCAGCTCCTGCCTTTAGTCGCCTCTTACGTACACACAGCAGATAGTTTGCGGTTGCCCTATTCTGTAGTGGTCCAACCACACCCGAGCACCACACGGGGTGGTACTTAGATTAACAAATTCAATTACTAATTATCTCCTATACTGCATAACACTACAAAACCTGTGGTGACCATACAATTTAACTACTTCAAATATAAAGAAGGTAAAGGTCTATAAAATTTCAAAATTTTTTATTATTATTTTAGAGTTGTATGGAGTCTTATCGGCAAGGAACTAAGTTCTGTACGACATGTGAGAGAGATATTCAGACGATCAAGCCCGCTTTCTTCCTGTCGACTAACAATGCAACTGAGTTTAAAGATTTCTGCTCGCACAACTGCATGAAGAAGTTTGAGAGCACGATTCAGCCGCTGGAGTCCCCCGCCCCTAGATCGTCGAGCAGGAGAGGCAGGGGGCGTGGCCGGGGCGAGGTGAGCCTGGGACCAGCGTCCAGTCGCTGTGTCACGTGCGGCAAGGGCTCCTCTAAGAGAAATGCGGTTAGCGTTTGATTCCTGTCTGCTTGTATATTGAAGGGCAGAAATTCCAAGTTGGATGTAGTTTAGCGTCGGTTTCATGTTTTTACGGGAAGTCTGTGATGGGGCAAGCATTGGATTTGAGCCCTGCACCTACTAATATTCAGTAAGACATCTAACGTAGTGTGCTGCAGCCTTAGCCCGTAACTAACTATTGAGATAGACGATAAAATCTAAGTTACTGATTCTAAAATTTGAAACCGTTAATATAAGCGGATGATGGTAAGTTGATATACAATAAAAGACTGTGAAGGTGATTCCTCAAATGGGGATAATGTCAGAGACACCTTGCAGTATACTGCCTTAAAACAAGTTTTGCCCAAAAATCCAAAACTATTCGTAAGCATTAGTTAAAGAAGAAAATGTCATGGTAAACTGTGCATATACTGGTGATCAAATATGCTTAAGTCATTTTTTAAAATATTTATTTAATAATTTAAGACATTTATTTTAGCCTGTCATGAAAGTGAAAAAAATGAATAGGAGCAAAAGATAATATATTATTATTTTAATTATTTGTTTATTATTTAAATTATTTTGGAAATTCAAACTGGAAATGAAATGAAAGGACGGTAAATCAGAGCGTTATCCATGTTCATCATTTAGTCATTTTGCGTAGATCGAAGACTTATCTAGTTCAGTTTTCTTGCTTCCTATTATTTCAGTCAAATTCTTGAATGTAATTGCGCCGTTATTCATCACAGGTGGAGCTATCGTACAAAGGTCGCTCGCACAGGTTCTGCAGCGAGCCGTGTGCAGGAAGTTTCCGTACGTTTAATCGGCTAGACACGAGCAGCTGTCAGCAGTGTGGCAACGCTTGCCCGTTGGACGGGGCGGTGGGTACACCAGATGGAGCAGCGTCGTTGCAGATACAGTTTGAGGGAGAGTCGCGGAGATTCTGCTCCACTCAGTGTCTCTCAGCTTTCAAGGTATCATTACAGTACTGAGACTCTTCGTATTATCTCAGTGAGAAGTTAACATCCAATGAGTCAACCAATAACGGATTATGGTCTTTTCCCAGTTATGTTTTAAAATTTATTGTGTTTATTGTACCGCTGTTCAATTCGTAACAATCTGTTTCTGGCTAGTAGTGATTTATATCTTATTTCTGTCTTGGTTTGGATATATTTTCAAAGTACTTTGCTTTTTCATTTTCCACTATATAGATATTTATTTTGGATTGATTGATTATCAGATGAATTGATGGATAGATCGATTGACAGATGGATCGTTTGATTGTTTAATTGTAAAAGCTAAAGCTAATGCTAACGTCAATTTCGTCACTTGAAAGCGTTATCAGTGACGGACGAGCCCCGGATTTAAACCCGCACATACTGATCCGCGGTCAAATATCTCTTACCGACATCGTCACTGGTTCCAGCCAGTTCAGTTTGTATATGAATTGATTGGTTTATGTATGTAGGTGAGGCGACAGTGTGCTGTGGCTTGTGTGTGTTCAGGTTATCTGTGAATTGATTGGTCGATGTACGTAGGTGAGACAGCAGCGTGCTGTAGCATGTGTGTGTTCAGTTTATGTATGAATTGATTGGTCGATGTACGTAGGTGAGACGACAGCATGCTGTAGCGTGTGTGTATTCAGTTTATCTATGAAGTGATTGGTTGATGTGCGTAGGTGAGACGACAGCGTGCTGTAGCGTGTGTATATTCAGTTTATGTATGAATTGATTGGTTGATGTACGTAGGTGAGACGACAGCATGCTGTAGCGTGTGTGTGTTCAGTTTATCTATGAAGTGATTGGTTGATGTGCGTAGGTGAGACGACAGCGTGCTGTAGCATGTGTATGTTCAGTTTATGTATGAATTGATTGGTTGATGTACGTAGGTGAGACGACAGCGTGCTGTAGCGTGTGTGTGTTCAGTTTATCTATGAATTGATTGGTTGATGTGCGTAGCCAGTTCAGTTTATCTGTGAATTGATTGCTTGATATACGTAGGTGAGGCGACAGCGTGCTGTAGCGTGTGTATGGTGTGGTACTCGTAAGAGTAACTTCGACATGGTTGAGCGTATAGACGCTAACGGCAAGTTCCAGCAGTTCTGCTCGCTCAACTGTCTCTCTCTGTATCGAGTAAACTTGCAGGTTCATGCTGCTCAATTCTTTGCTCGTGTGAAACTTTTGATTGATAAATAATTGAATTGATTGCATTTTTTATCACTCAACAAGCATTCATATAGTTTTCATGTCTTATTTGTGTTCTTAGTTGAGATGTATATGAATTTCCCGTGTATATAATCCCCGTGTTGTGCTCGGGTGTGGTTGGACCACTGTAGAATTGGGCAACCACAAACAATCTGCCACGTGTACGTAAGAAGCGACTAAAGGCAGGAGCTGAAGATGGCAAGAGGGGACCCACCTCACCATGAAATATTTTCCCCCATGATTAAATGGTAGCTAATCCACCTAACTGAGGAAGGCAATGGGAAACCACCTCAGAAGCCATATTTTTCCCAAGTTATTGGCTACATAAGGTGTGGATAAGGCATAGACTTTGTGAAAGGATTAACTTGTTGATCTAAGGAGTGCTCATATGGAGCGAGAAAACAGACTTTGAGTATGAATATGTACCTTGAACCTGCCACTTGGCAGTGCACTGAAGAGAAGAGTTGAGATGTAAGCTTTATATTTTTATGCATATTTTGAGTTTTGTTGCTACAAAAGTAACTGCTGAACCATCTCTATCAATACTCTTGTTATCTTTATGGCTTTAAAATTAATTATCAGTTATATTATAAGTATAATTTTTACAAGTGTTATCAAAGCTAATAATATCTTTAAAATTGTGACTAATATTGATTCTACTGGCTATTGTTCCAACTAATTAAATTATTAATATTAATAATTAATGTGTATTAATATAATATATATTAGTATGTACTAATTAATTAATTAATTATTAATCATCATCATCATCTTCCCTTTAATCCCAGTTTAACCAGGGTCGGGATACAAATTAATTATTAATTAATTATTAATAGTAATAATTATTATTGTAACTTTTTAACTATTGGTTTAACTAATATCTGTTTATGATCTGCAGGCTAACTCTAAGCTGAGCGTGGCGTGTGACCACTGTCACAAGTGTGCCCCCGCACAGTACCACCTCACCATGAGCGATGCTTCTGTCAGGAACTTCTGCGGCTACAACTGCGTCATGGCTTTCCAGGCTCAGTTCTCTCAGCCGCTGCTCGGCTCTGACGTCACCGGTTCGCAGCAGCCAATGCCTGGCCAGCAGGTCACGCCCAATACGGCTAACTCCGGAGGCGTCACGAACACGCGCGTGTCCGCTAGGGCCGCAGCTAAGGGTCAGTACTGTAGTGATGGTTTCATGAATGAACGAGTGCTATTTGTAACGTTTAAATTTGCTAAATGTCTCTTAAAGTTGTGAAGTCAAGGGCTGCTTGCTTTCGCTTAGATTTGGTAACATCAAAATATTAGCAAAGGACACGGATTATTTTGTTTGCTTGTGCTTGTATATTACAATCATATTTAAAAAATTATACCTATAAAAATGAGAGGTATATATAAATTTTAACTTTCATGTTATGGCTATTGATTGACTGGGACATAAATTTAGATGTTGAAGTAAGATGGATCCATGACAGTAATTGATTTTCTGTATATTATACTAATTATTTTGAGTATTGTCTGAAAGAAATAAAGCTGGATTTTGTTTTAATGTTTGTGTAGCTAATAAATCTCTGCAACCGAAGACTCCAGTCATCTCTAATATTGTTTCTCTTGCATCTGTGCAAAAAGGTAATATACATATAATCTATATTTGTGTCCATCTCATGGATACCATGTGACTGATGCAGTCAAATCTAAATTAAATTTCTGCTCAAAAATTAAATTTTATTTTAATTTATTTTCTTTCTAGTTTGCATATTTTTTTAGTTTGTATTATTTTTTCGTAGTGTGTGTTATTGCATATTTGAGTGTTTTTTGAAAATAAACATAGTTCTCTATCCTGTTGAATGAAATTGACGTTCTAAATCAATTGTTGGTTTTTGCAGTTGTTAGAAGTACTCTCAGTTTTAATATGCAAATCGTACTAATACTATAATACCAATACACTAATGATGCTAATGCTAAGGTATTAATATTTAAGGATGCTAATGATATAGTATTAATATGATAATGATGCTAATACTATAGTATTAATATGCTAATGCTATATTTTTATGTGCTAATGATGCCAATGCTATAGTATTTATTTATTGATGTTATTAATTGCATCAAGTGAATAGTAATCATAATTAAAGATAAGCATGACAGATCGATCAGAACACACATGCATACACATACACAAAATTACAACAAACAATTTGCTAAAGATTTTAATGCCATCATTATTAGCTGAGGTTATATATATATATGTGATTTGTAATTTTCAGGTCAACAACAATCGGTCTCTACAGTAAGTTCCTTATGATTCATTTATTAATAATTTTATAATTATTAGGTTTTGAAGGCTACTAAATTTTAGGATAGAATGTGTTCAGTAGAAAATATATGTGCCTAATTAAGCTTATATTTTCAAATGTAAAATTTTCTTTGTGTTACAAATGCTTTCATATGTTGAACTGTCACATATTTCTAGTAAATTAAACTCGCATATGTTTTGTATTGGATTATTTAGTCCATGCCGGTTTATGTGTGCCTATAGATTTTTATTTATTTTCCACTTTTTCTGTCGATGCCTCGATATGCATTGGACATATACCATGAAATTTACAAACCAGACTTTTAGACAGAAATGCGAAGTCCTCCGTAGCTTTTACTTTAACTACATGTGATATATCGTGTCATAGCTAAGTTAGAGCCTGCATCAATATATACGAAGTAGCAATATTAACGACATATGATTTTAATGAAATCAGTTTTGTGAAAGTTTGGTTCACTGTTGTACTTCTTCTCTCTGCCCATTATTAAGATTGTTTATTTTAGCGATAGCTATACCTATAAATGCAGTTAGACTGTTTTCAAGGTGGATCTGTGTCTTTGAAATTTGTTTAAATGTTGATGGATAGATTTGTTTCATGCAGATGAAGTCGTAGCTGTCTGGATGATATATTTTCATTTCTGGCTACTGATGGATGTTTTTGAATTTTGATATAAATATGTTTGAATGTAAGAAGAATTATGGATTTCTTTAGATAATTGTGTATTTATGTTTACTTAGGAAAGGAAATGGTTGGTCTTGAATAACTACATAAATATTGACCTTTAACAGCAGACGAGCTTGAGCTGTTAACCTTTTGTTTGAGTGTTGAAGGTGTCTAAATTTATTCAGATGATTTTATAAATAAGGCTAAACTGTGAAGTTTAATGCCTAGTTACCTGCACAAATCTACTGTCAGAGATGATGCGTCGGGGTTTTGAATCCGTGACGTCCTGCTTATCAGACAATCTCGTAAATGTACTGCTTGATGATCAGTACATTTACACTTATTTATGTTTATGCCGAAATGTACCTTAACTTAAACGCACAGACGTCTCCTAACTGCGTGTAATTAATTGTACGTATACTTTGAGCAGCAGATGGAGCAGCAGATAATCATTCAGCCTCCTCCTCCCAAGCAGCTGAAGAACAAAGCTCTGCTGTGTAAGCCCCTACAGCAGACCAAGGCCACGTCC
The DNA here is from genome assembly GCA_905160935.1 of Enchytraeus crypticus. NCBI lineage: Eukaryota > Metazoa > Annelida > Clitellata > Enchytraeida > Enchytraeidae > Enchytraeus > Enchytraeus crypticus. The sequence goes on from CAJHZI010000191.1 coordinate 574,226, forward strand.
TGTCGTCCTACCACCACCTCCAAGTCTACTCAAACAGGTCCGCCACTAGTTCTGTTGTGTAATCTATGGCTTGTTGATCATCATTTAGGTTCCTACGTACTTCCTGTATCATCTGCTATGTTGTGTTCTTGTTGCATTGCCGTCATATGTTGATTAATTACATGACTAGTTGATTGATTTATTTGTAAGGTATAGTAGTAAAATTCTTGAATCTCCACTTTTTGGATAAGTGCATTGATTTTTTTCTATTTCCGTTATTTGTTGCTTTATTTATCGTTTTTATTGATCGACTGATTTATTCATTTATTTTTTGCGTGTTTGGTTGATTTATTGATTGTTGATTGGTTGATTTATTGACTGTTGATTGGTTGATTTATTGATTGCTGATTGGTTTATGTATAGATTAAATGATTGATTAATTAATTGACTTCTGATTGAATAAAATACGCTGGATTAATTGATTGATTGATTGATTGACAGAGGAGAGTTGGAAGCCTCACAGTACTCTACTTCCAGTACCTGTGCCTATGTTCACCCCTGCTCCTATGACCATGTACTCTGCCACCACTCCTGTCCCTGTCTTTATACCTGTCCCCATTCCAATTCCATGCTTCGTTCCTACCACAAAGAAGTCCGCCAAAGGCATCATGAAGAAAATCAAGGTATAGTTTTAGTAAAAATTATACTGGCTGTATTTTTTATATTGTACGTGTATTGGAAGCGATTAGTTTATAAGCTTATTTATATAGATTCAGTTGGGTGAAAAGATATAGTCTTTATCTATAATGTCCTTATACCATTTTGCATATGCCGATATTAATTGGTATACATCGATTGTCAGGAACCCATATATGGATCCCTGTTTCCGTCTATATTTAGTATAACCGTGGAATAATGCCATCTCGACTAGCTGTCTAAGTCCTATTAGAGGTTATCTCGACTAGCCGTCTAAGTCCTATTAAAGGACAGGACTCGACAATGTCTGTTTCTGGAAGGTGAATAGAAGAGAAGGGGCAGTTGAATTGAAGAGTTGACAGGAGATCGTTTAAGAAGTAGAATAGTAAAGTTGTGAACATTTTCATCTTTAAAAGAAGTTATTCGAAGAGTTATTTGTAATTTAATAGATATAGCGGAATTATGTGATCTATAGGCCTACTTTATTAATATAATTATTGTTATATTATTATTATACTTACTTTACTTACTTTATACCGTTGTATATATGTTTGTTATTGTTATCAACCATGTACGTCTGTCATTTGTAAAAGTGTGAATGATTTCGTCATATATTTTGTATAATAATCAATGAATTATTAAAACGAGTTGGTGTGTTTTACCTAATATTTAAGAGAGGACCTTTATACATCTAGTCTATAAAATAGAGATTAGAAATGAATTTCCCTACATCGATCATAAGGTTTTTGTTTTAATGTGATATCTGTAATTAACATTTAAACTAAAATATGCTACTAGTGCAATGAAATTACAGGACATTGAATGAGAGCAATAGTTAAATTGATTTATTGATTGATACGTAGGAGATGCAGGACAGGTTGCCATCAGACCCGTTTGAGGCAGAGCTGTTGATGATGGCGGAGGCGGTGGCTAACGCTGGTAAAGACTCTGACAGCGACTCTGATGATAACGATAATGATGATGATGGTAAGCTTTGCTCTGCTTTAAATTAAATTGAATTATTGTATCATTAAATTACGTCTGATATATTACTTAGTGCATTTAAAGCATTTATTTCAATTACCTAATTTATCGCTTACTAGATTTAAATGTTATATTGCTGATTGTATGTATAATGAGGGCTTTTTTAGTAATAAAGTTACAATCATTATCATCATCATCTTCCCATGAATCCAGGTTTAACCAGGGTTGGTATTGTAGAAATTTTTGGAGCCTATGCACTCGCAAACCGAACAACTTCATCATCATCTTCTCATGAATCCAGGTTTTACTAGGGTTGATATTATAGCAATTTTAGGAGCCCATGCACTCGCATATCGAATCACTTCATCTCCCCATGAATCCAGGTTTAACTAGGGTTGGTATTAGGAAATTTTTGGAGCCTGTGCGCTCGCCAACCGAACAACCGAATGCCATTTCTAATATTGATTTGGATCGTAGTGCTTTGTAGCCTTTTTCAGCACATAAAGTCCATGATTGGTCAATTCTTCAGTCACCTGGACACAACACGGATGAAGCCTTCATATGTGATAAAATTACAATCAATATACATATATAATCTATATTGACAAAGACTAGAAAAAATACCTATTAAGAAAGTTCAGGTTGTTACCATCATACCTAACAGTCTATGTTTATTCTCTAATCTCCAGATATTGACAGATGATCCAGAAATGACTTTTGATTGCCATTTAGAATTATAATAAATCAGTTGATGTAATTTAAATTGATTAGAGAGCTGTTTTACAATCAATTCGATTGATCTATAGGGTCGTTCAATTACCTTAAGAAAAAAACTAGTGATAGTAAAACATAGTCCAATGCAGTAAGCAAGTGTCTGATAAATATTGTGTAATCAGTGGTTGTTTGTTGCTGCATTGAATTTTTGGCAGCTCATTTAGTTAATTAAATGTTATAGGATCGTTTTAAAATGTATCATCTACTTAATCCTCATGAAACGGACTTTTATCATTTATAGCACTGTGATGCTTCTTTAGTTCAAACTCTACATTTGTTAATCTCAGCGCAGATTTTTACAGATGCACAAATACAAAAAAATTGCACTGTAGTGGGTGGGTAAAAAACTTTATGAGGATGGCTACCGCTAGAGAGCCAACAACCTTTTAAGTAGTAAACACTGCGTTAGTGGATCATTAGAAATTCTGCTGCACTACATAACGCTGTAAACACTGTTTGCAGGAAGGTACGACGACAGCCCCGCTGGAGCGAATGAGGTGACTGCGGGTGGAGTGGGGGGCGGAGGTCATGCAGCTGGAAGCAGTGAGCTGGCGGAGGACATGCTGCAGATGGCGCTGCGCATGGCCTCGGAGATGCCTGACGAGCCGATACTAGACCTGGAGGATGCTGTTGATCCGACTCCTGTTCCTAGACGAGGTATTGTGCATGGTTCATAGATGTATTCAGCCTCACTGTAAGAAATTAAAAACGTACTGAATTGTTGTCGGATTTGATTTACTAGTTTCTTTCACTTGCGGTGTTAGTTAAAAGCTTACTGTTTTAGTCATAAAATTGTGTAATGCAGATGTGTATATTGTTTAGCAGCACAGAGGTTGTGCTTATCTTGTCTGCTGCTAACTGAATTGGTTTGAGCAATCAGCATTTCTGTTGTCCTAATGTGGATTAGTAGGTTCTGGGTTCAAGTCCAATCTGCTTCAGCTGTTGCTAACAGTGTTTTGTTGTACTTATTATTCGTTGTTTGTTGCTTACAGTGGCATATTGTACATTGTTGCACAGAGGTTGCACCTGTCTCGTTGTGTGTTGCTTACAGTGGCATGTTGTACGTTGTTGTGCAGAGGTTACATCTGTCTTGTTGTTTGTTGCTTACAGTGGCATGTTGTACGTTGTTGCACAGAGGTTGCTCCTGTCTCGTTGTTTGTTGCTTACCGTGGCATGTTGTATGTTGTTGCACTGAGGTTACACCTGTCTCGTTATTTGTTGCTTACAGTTGCATGTTGTACGTTGTTGCACAGAGGTTGCACCTGTCTCGTTGTTTGTAGCTTACAGTGGCATGTTGTACGTTGTTGCACAGAGGTTGCTCCTGTCTAGTTGTTTTTTGTTTACAGTGGCATGTTGTACGTTGTTGCGCAGAAGTTGCACCAGTCTCATTGGCTGTTGCTAACTACGGTACGCTGGACAAGAGCTCAGAGCTGCTGAACATAGGCGATCAGACACAGAGGATCAGTCGACCTCCCGTTGTGGCCCCAGTTACCACTCCTAAGACAAAGCGTAAATCCGGCGGTGGAGGTAACAGGCGAAGCAGCGCCGGCAGCAACGCTAATAAACGCGCGAAGCTTGACGTAATAGATGAACCGCCGGCTCAGCAACCCATCGCACCTGAGCCGCCGGCTGATGCCAACATGGTTCTTAAGTTCACGTACGGTGTGAACGCTTACAAGCACTGGGCCATGCAAAAGAATGCGGCTCTGGAGAGAAGTGCGGCTATGGGAGGAGCCGGGTTGAACCTGACCGGTCCAAGATATCTACCGGGATCAGTCGTTAACGGACGGGTTAGACCGTTCAAACTCGACATACTTCAGTGTACCGCCGAGGAACTGAACTTTTCTCTCTGTATGTTCGTTAAAGAAGTCCATAAACCTAACGGAGAGGAGTACGCACCTGACAGTATCTACTATCTCTGCTTAGGTTGGAAGATATGCTCTCAGTATACTGTATGTGTATTTTTATTTAGTAATCGCTGTGATAACAGGGTAATGTAAGGTTTTTAAAGAGGTATGTACGGATTATGTAATTGAAGAAATACTGAAATGTTTAACATTTGCGTATTTTAATAGTTGAAATCTACTTCATTTAATGCTGTACTGCTGACATTCATCATTTTATGTTTTTATTTTTAATAAGCTTTCATGGCATAATGTTTAGCTCATGTGCTGATACAGCCAAAGGCAATTTAGTCGAATTGATTTTGGAAATATTTGAGAGTTTAGCCCTCTCGATATAACGCGTGGTTCAATATTCACATGATCTCGGTTAGTGCTTGGATGGGCGACCACCTTTGAAGACTTTGAAGACCGAGTACTGATGGTTGCATAAAACCCTGGGATGTTTGGAGGTTACTCTTAATGCGCGCTGGCTGCAATGCACTGTCCAGTTTATAGAGTCAACGATAACTAGTAACCATGGAAGGAAATAGTTAAAATAATTTTTTTAAGAATTTGTAACATAAGCAAGGAAACTATATAGCACATGCTTCTGTCTAGTTCGTAACTAAATGGAGAAAGATGGAACTTACGTTTTCTCGGCCGTGTATAGTATGTCAGGGACGTAACTGTAGAATTCTGTTTTGTGCATCTTTCCCATTTAAAGGTGCTAAGCAAACAATGTAACTATTGTCCGTAGATGGGATAATATATATATGTTGTTATATGCATTCAGGTATACAAGAGTATATGTATGAAAATGGACGAATAGACAATATCTTCACAGACATATTCTACGAGAGATTTACCGACTGTCTCAACGAAGTTCTCACTCGCTATGAAGTACGACTCAACACTCAAGGTCTGCTGTGTGCGATAGTAATTAGATTCAGAGTCCTTTCAGTTTAGCCTCTCATTTCAATATCTAACTAAAACCCTGATAAACCTGACCTCTGACAGATCGTTAGATATGTTACCAGGCAGCTGCTGGCTGCAATTGGCTTTTGCTTCTGAAGCAGCTTACTTTCTTAGCACCTCTGCAGCACATCTTTACAGTGGTCTCGTGCAGTAATTCAATTAGCATATTTAACTCATGTGAATGTATTTTTTGGCAATAGTATTGTTTATTAAAAATATTAACCTTAGTGCCAATGTATTTTCTCCTTCTGTCTGTCAATTGTTTGTGCTATTAATTGCAATATCGTATATGTTGACTGTTTTAAAAGTTATAGAGTATTTATTTGTTTATTTAGTTGCGTATATTTGTGCTGAATTGCTAATAAGTGGTTGCCATTGATTGAACTCAGGTCTGCTGGTTTGTCGCATTGAGGAGGAGCACTTGTGGGAGTGCAAGCAGCTGGGCGCCCACTCTCCCCACGTCCTGCTCAATACACTCGTCTACTTCAACACGAAGCACTTCATGCTGCGTAGCACCAACGATCATCTCGGCCTGTCGTTCTCTCACATCATGAAGCACTGGAAGAAGACGACGTCTGCCAGCGGTAAGCAGGGCCGCAGTGTCTACCTCAGGTACTACGCTCCTGCACAGGCTCAAGGTAAGGCTCAGACACGCTTGAAATGAAATATATTAACTGACAGAAATCTCGGTGCTAAAAAGCAAGAACACCGACCGTTTAATATTTCTGCGTGAGCGATTCTGGTCATCATCTTATTCGGTTAATGTTAATTTGATCGGGAAACCGTATGAATGTAAATTTATGCTCAATTTCGACTGATAGGAGATGTGGGTTTAGTTTAAATTCATTTTGACGTTGTTCTTTAGTGGAATACGGTGTTAGCATAAATGAATATAATTGAATATATTGTAATAATTTAATAGAATTTTACTCATTTAACATATTACAAAGATTGTATCCTAGTTACACACTTAGAATACAATGTCTAATGACTCTTCACTGGCTCTAATCACAATATACAGTAATATTAACATTAATTAATTAAGTCGATATAAACATGCAAAGAAAAGTTAATGTCAGTTTCACCAATCAAAGATTTTGGCAGGGACATTCTGAATAGGACCTAATATAAAAGTTGAGATTCTAATTTTAAATTCTATCTTGACGCTTGATATGGTACTGCTATCTGTTGAGTTGAAATTTTAATGGCTGTAAGGAATAGTTAAGCGCTGTTTAAATCTCAACAGTGGTTTAAACAACGAAATAGTCACAATTTATAGCCATTTTTACTAAGCTTGCCTTAAACTGCCTATCACTTACACCAAAGATTATTTTTCGTGCAGGTTTAAAAATGATGGTAAATTATTTTATCTGAAAGTGTAAAATTACTTACATAGGCCTACGGAAATATGCAGTGGGATTGCACAAGCAAAAGCAGCATTTGGTAGTAGGAAAGAACTATTAACAAAAAGTCTAAAGAAAGACACAAAGATAAAGATAGTGAAAAGTTTGGTTTGGACCACGCTATTGTATGGATGTGAAACATGGACCTTAAGGAAGGAAGATATTAAGAAACTGGAGGCATTGGAAATATGGATTTGGAGAAGAATGGAGAGGATTAGCTGGACCCAAAAGGTTACAAATGAGGAAGTTCTGGAGAGAGTTGGCACAGATAGACAGTTGATAAATGTATTAAGAAATAGGAAGAAGAGATGGATAGGACATTCTAAGGGGGGAAGGTGTATTAAAAGAGGTCGTAGAAGGTAGAATGGAAGGAAAAAGAGGCAGGGGCAGACCGAGATTAGGTATGTTAGATTATTTGTAGACCTACTCATATGTGGAAATGAAGAGGAAGGCGGAAGACAGAGAAGAGTGGAGGCGTTATGTACCATAGACCTGCCAGTAGGCAGTGCACTAAGAGAGAGAGAGGCCTACAATTAATAGTTTTCTTTAAAATTACTTAAAAATAGCTACCATTGCAATTCTAATAAACATTAGGCACTTTAAAAGTTTAATATTTAATCTCATGTATTTTGTTACGGTTTGGGACAGTTTATTAAAACCATCATCATCATCTTCCCATAAATCCCAGTCTAACCAGGGTCAGGATGGAAAATAGATTTGAGTTTTTCCTTTCGTTTAAGTTTTGTGGCAATTACTGGAGCCTAGGCGCTCACCAATCGAATTCTGACGTTGGTACGGATCTTAGTGCGTTAGTCGCCTTCTACGACATGTGCAGTCACCGGTTGGTCAAATTCTTCAAATGACCCGGACACAACACAGGGGCAGTTTATTAGAACAAAAGTAAAAAAATTAATCTAAGAGAAACCACTGCGTACAGACACATCAGGCTAACATTGTATAATAATAATAGTAATAATAACCTTTCTGTTTTTTAATTTCTATAGTGATGTCATGGCCAGTGTTTGGTCTTCTAGACCGCTTTACATCAATGAACATAAATGCATCAGACACTTAAATCACATCAATTATTCCAATCGGAATGTAGGAGTGTTTTACTTGTTGAACAGGCGATGCTCAGAAGCAGAAGAAGAAGGAGGATCAGCCGGTGTTTGAGCAGTGTGAGAACACTGAGAATCCACTCAGGTGCCCCGTCAAGCTCTACGAGTTCTATCTATCAAAATGGTTTGTCGTTATTCCGCTGTAACAACGATTTAACAAGATTGATGCTCGTGCTAGAGATCTTGAATAGAGGGAAATTGGAGGAATGGAAGTTGACTTGTCAGTTGTGAAATTGATAAGTTTTACAACTTGTCAGTTGTAAAACTGACATGGTTTATGGATGAGGAAAAGACATTAAACCTTTATTCTTATTATTATTGTGTATGTATGAATATAATGAAATAAGAATATTAATAAAGATTTTAACCTACCTTTTCGTATCAAAGGATGATAACATGGAATTGACGTTGTATTGTTGTCTCATATATTTACAGTCCAGAGAGTATAAAGAGTCGTAACGACGTGTTCTACCTGGTACCCGAGCGTTCCTGTGTGCCGGACTCGCCGGTCTGGTACTCCACTCAGTCGTTGGGAGCTCATCCGATGAACAGGATGCTGAATCGACTCAACACAGTACGAGAGGTCCAGGAGTCGCAGCTTGGTGCCATGCAACCGTATTATAACTAACGGCTCTTCAGAGTGTAGACCAACAGACTGCGACATTTATGTACCAAAGCTGCGAGACTATGGCAGACAGCGCTTCAGTAATTGAGCTCACGAGTAAATGCGAAATTAAAGAACCATGAAAAAGAGTATGAAGCGGAAGTTCTCTACCTATAGGAGATGTGGCAATCAGAGCAAAAACACGAGATATGTTTTCTCAACTGAACGTGGTGCTGATCTTTGTGTTATCACATCATGATTTACAATGAAGAAAGACTGATTTACAGTTTAAAGTGTGCTTATATAATCACATATTAAGCCTTCTACGCTATATATGCGAGGCTTTAGAGGATTCGATGGTTGATATATAGAGATATCTTGCATTCTAAGATATGGCTATTTTTAAACCGCACTTTTTTGTATTTGCGCTCGTGGTCCCACTCAGAAATGTATTGTTTCTCCTATTGAACGTAGCGGAGGCTCTCTAAGCTGTCTGCAAATGACTGTTGTGAGAATTGACGTTGATTTGAATCATATTATATGCAATTAGATACTCCGTAGTATTTACTTCGTATGTACTTTGTGTAATTGTAATATATAAAACTGACAGAGAAAGTAATTGTAACAGTTGATCTTCTAGGTCGTAGCATTAGTTACTGAGGTAATTTAGCACTCAGTATAGAGCCCAACCTGTAAATTATATTTTCTTTCAGATTGATGAGTCAATATATAGCAATTGTTTTGTACAGGTCCGTTACTATAAGTTTTGCTTGGCAGCATTTTATGAATGTATTTTTCACTGATTTTGCTTTAGAGCAGAAATTATGTTAAGCGCCTTCTAATATATCCATCCCCGTCTGTCATTGTCAGAAATAATGAACAACAACTACTACTGACATCAATGACAACAAAGAGCACCGACATAAGATCGGTACTGACATCGGTAAGATACCGATGTCAGTAAGATATTTGACTGCGGATCAGTATGTTCAGGGTTCAAATCCTGGGGTCGCCCGTCACTGATATCGCTTTCGAATGAGGAAAGTGATGTTAACATTAGCTATTTTATTTATTTACTTTGTATATTATTTATTTATTTTTATTATTTATTTAATTATTCTAATTATTGTTTATTTTATTTTTTTATATTTTTGTAGCGTTTTTTATTGAACCACGTCCAAGCCGATAACAAAAGAGTCCAAAAATGATGCATAATCCGGAAAACTCGCCAAAAGAGAGAGAATTACAGGAAAGTGTTTACGTGCTGGTTGCAACAGATGGACATTAGATGGGAAAGAGACTTTGAAAACGTAGATCTTTAGCTGCCTATGAAACTATTCACAAGAAAGCAAAGGCTGATGTGATTCAAACGAAGACTTCAGAAGAGTTTAATTAAGTGAGACATACAAGTTTGTCCAAGGTGATGATGAACTTATAGGTTAACGAAAACGCCTTGTAAATGATGCGCTCTTTAATCTTTAGCAAGTGCAAAGACTTTGAAGTAGGTTTAACATGTGAATGCTTCAAACTACGAAAAACGACACGTGAAGGAGAATTCTGAACAAACTGCAACCGATCAATCTCACAGCAAAGGAGATATGAAAACAGGAAATTGCTGTAGTCCAACTTGAATGGCACAAACGCTGCAGAAGACTTTTGTGACAAATGCTGCAGAAGACCTACGTGACAAATGTTGCAGCAGACTTACTTGACAAATGTGAACGTGTTCGACGAAGAGCTGAAAGAAACAAGCCTGTGAAATTTTTGTGATGGGTTCATGAAAAGTTGGATGAGGGACAAACTGGATAGCTTTGGTATCTGTAAGATTTCGTGTTTGAAAGACTGGGTCTAGTTTGTTGCAAATGATACCTTCGTGCAGTGACAATCTCAACTTTTCTTTGCAGATTTATTCAACTGGATAATTTTAAGGAGCCAAGAGTTATAATTGTACTAAATATTTATTTTTCATTGGTTGATCGCCTGATTTAGTAAGCTGCTTGCCTTTAATTACACTGTATGATTGATTAGCAGTTGAAAGAAATAGCCATCAGAAAATCTTTAGTAGTCGTTGTTTAAGTATCGATACTTAGCGTACTTAATACCAAATAACCATGCCCGATAAATCAAAGATTGAAGTAAGAATAGCCCTTTTAAAAATAAATAGTATTTATTTCTTATCTGTTAATATTGAAATGGCAGCTGACTTTGTACTACTTAAATATTAAATAAATCTGTCAAAACTGTCAGAAACTGTTAAATAATAACGAAGCGAAGAAGGTTGTTTAAATGACTACTTTAGAAAGATTTCGAGGATCGTGTTAGAGTTCCAGTCATAAATGAAGTTACTGTATTTGAAACATTAAGAATAACAATACTGACACGCGTTAGAAGGAAATGATCAACTAAATTCATGTCTATCACTTTTAATACCATATGTTTAAACAGCTAGTCAATTCCGTGTAACCAGTCCTGTGAATATCCGAGATTCTACTCTCAGATAAGCGCGGCCGGAAATGGAACTTACTGGAGTTAATTCACCTCGGGATTTACCATTTCGAATTTCGTAACGTTAGCTGACTCCTCAAACCACGGCGATAATGAGACATTCAGTAGAGCAAATAAATCACGTATCCATCGAATGAATGAATAATTTATTGTATTTATCAATTCTAAGGCTTCAGAAATGACAAGGCAATGCGTCGATGGTTTTTATGTAACTGTTGGATTTGTACCTTACATTTTCATAATTTTTGAATATCAGTCCTGTCTGAGCTAAAAGTTAGGTAAGCTTCATTTAAGCTTCAGCTGTTGATGAAAACAAAATATCTTTATTGTAATAGTTGCGAATGCCCTAGATGTATTACTGTATCAATGTACTTGTTACGCTATGAGTATAATAATATAATAAAAAGATGGTAAAGCTAATCTTAACGTCTGTTTCCTCACTCGAAAGCGATGTCAGTTACGGGCGAACCCAGAATTTGAACCCCGCACATACTGATCCGCGGTTGAGTATCTCACCGACATCTCCAGTGGCGATTATCTATTTATTATTATAATAATAATAAATAGATATCAATTACCGATATAATAATAAATAAGTTTGACCTTCGTATTGCTAAGACAAGGGTACAGTAATTGTATGAGAGGATCCACTGGTCATCAATCCCGTGGCCTTGTCTTTATAATTATGTGTGCTGCTTACTCTGCTATCTCTCAACCCGGTCTTAGTCAAGAACTGAACCTTTTCACAACTGCTGATTTACTCATAAACAGTGGTCAAAGTACGGGGGGGGGGTCCCGTGAAGCTCAGCCCACGGGCCCAATACGTTTTTAGTTTTGGGATCCCAGTGGAGAACTGCCTATAGGTCCCGTGGGATCTCAGGATCCCAGTGCCAAGAAGATTGCTAATTGGTCTTGAGAGGAAGAAATCCATAAATATTTTAACTCAGGTCCCGTTTTGGGTGAGAGGGGGCCCAGTTTTATGGAGAGGGAGCCAAGAATAGTTTTGAGGGGGCCTGATTAAATAGTGGGATCCCAGGTCCGCTAAATTCTACTTTAACCACTGTCTATAAACAATGGGACTATATAAGCACCCGCCTCAGTGGCTCCAATATCCCTTGAACTGTGGCGTCATGGTGTAATGCGTGTGTATTTTGTTAATTAAAATCCTAATTTATTGTAGGAGTGAAAGAGAAAAATATTTCAGCACATCTTTGCGATGAAATGGATTCGCTTGGATTGATACACGGTGGGCTTTTACTCGCTAGCTGATTGTTAATGGATAGAAAACGATTAATTAGTTTACATCTTACACGTATTATTACACGTATTACATCTTACACGTATTAAGTCGTTGTAGAACTGTCTGATTGTAATCTCGTTTAAATATAAAATATATTGTTTTCCTCTAGTTGTTTGCGATGATATTGTTAGTGAATTGAAAATGAGACAAATGGCGGTCGGTGTGGTACTTTTCAAGTGCACAATATTTAAGAACCATGGAGAGGTAGGCGTAAATTTTAACATGATCTCTCTAGCATACTACGAAATGACAGGTCCAATGTGTATGTAGTCTCTCTCTTCGGTGCACTGCCAAGTGGCAGGTTCAAGGTACATATTCTTACTCAAAGTCTGCATTCTCGCTCCATAAGAGCACTCCTTAGATCAACAAGTTAATCCCTTCACAAAGTCAATGCCATATCCATACCTTATGTAACCTATAGCTTGAGAAAAGTATGGCTACACGGTATGGTATGGTGTATGTAATCAGTGGCGGATCCAGGGGGGCCCGGGCCCCCCCTTAGGCCCGACGATAAAAAATTTGAAACTATATTTTCATTGTTTCTTTGCAATTTCTAGGTGTAAATATGTTTTAAGGGCGTTAGGAGGTTAGGGGGGGGGGGTACAAGAGGGAACTCGAACAGTCCGACTACCAGGAAATTTTTGAAATATGGGCCCCACTAGGGGCCCATATAACGGAAGGGGGGCCCGAAAAATGTTGACCGTTTCACTAGCTCTCAATTTTCACTTTAGTCAATATATAAGAGGAAAAAGGGTGTATATAAAAAATGTGAACTCTCTCCCGGAACAGTGGTGCAAACCGCCTTGGCTGGGATTGAGGGGCTTAATCCCCCCCCATCTTCCGCCAAAATTAGGTCACTTTTGCAATTGGTACAGATCGGCTGAGTTTCTTCAGAGCCTCAGAGGTGAAAAAATTAACCTACTTTTTTCTTAACAAATGTAGGATTTTAGGCATTTTAGGTTTTCCTGTCACTTTAGTACGGGTATGAGGGGGCGGGGGTAAGATACGGGGATATACTCACTCTATGAGCCGAGCGCAGTATGTTGAAAAATTTTGAGCCCCCCCACAGCATTTTTTTCTGGTTGCGTCACGTCCCGAAGAAGGCGGAGCGTAAGCAAAATTGTGTACAATGTTCAAAAAAATTCGGCCCCTCCTCCCCTTAAAAAGTTCCTGGATCCGCCCCTGTATGTAATATATCATGCATATTATTTTACTACTCAATATCTGTCTGCTTCATTGAGTATACACTGTCTTCCTAAATGTTGATCAAATCACGAAGGAAGTAATGTTTATCAAATCTTAATGCAGCCTTTAGCTTGGGACTACTATTTTAGAAATTATGGCCTCGACGGTGATTCACTTCATTTTCCTCTATCATTGCTTAGTCACCTCTAGTGACTTGCACCGTAAGCGATTAGTCCTTTCTGATCACAAACAATAAAGCTGCTAAAGCTGATGTTAACGTCAGATTCCTCACTCGAAAGCGATGTCAGTGACCGACGAGCCTAAGATTTGAGCCCCCACACATACTGATCCGCGGTCGAATATCTTACCGATATCGCCACTGGCTCCAGCCAATGATATAGAAATGATAGTATAATAGAAACCTTGAAATCACTAGATCAATTAATTCAATTGTCGTCATTAAATTAAGATTTACCAGCTTGAGCGCTTGATAATATATGCTGAATCTTTTTTCGGTTTCTTAGTTTACTCAGCTTCTTTAATTCTGAGTTGTCGGGAATTTTGCCCTTTTCTAAACATCATTCAAAAATTATCAATTCTATCGATGGAATCTTCGGTCATTGAAGATTTTGGTTTATTCTCCAATTTTTCTAAATGTTAACTTTATAGATTTTAAGCAAGGTATTTAGACTTTAAGTTTGTTTTACCCTTCCTGTAACGATGTTGAAGATAAAAGCAAAACTAAAACTGAAATTTAAGTTGATTCAGTTGAGTTGTTATTCAAGTTATGAAATAGATTTACAAAAACAACTACGATAGAGGAACATAAACAGAAAGTTACGCTGATACGATTAAATAGTTTTCTAGAATTCTGCAGAATAATGATATGAATAAAATTACAATGTGAATCTTTAATAAACCGCTACGAATATTTATAATGTTATTATTTATTTATTTGTATATAAAGAAAATTTGTTAATTAACTATTCACATAATTAGGAGTATAGCCTCTAAGCAGTAACAACATCTGTAAGAATGAGAGTTAAAATACAATATTTAGCAAACATACTAGGTTCATTAACTAGATTTAATGTTCTATTAGGTACTCCAGATTGAGACATGATTGAAAAAATAATCTAAAAGTGCAAATTATCGATTGAATGAGATAGTACAAGTACACCTAAAACATAACAAGCATTTCTTCCATTCACAAATGTAATACCTTTGATAACTCTGATAACTATAATAATTAAATTATAAATTATGCTGTCCAATTATTTCGTTCATTCTGACTGTTGTTAATATTTACTGTCTACTTGACTATTCAATTACATCAGCAATCAGCACAGTGTTTTCACAAACAATTCCGTACTGCTTGAGTTATAAAGAGGTAACAAAGTTATCTCATTCCATCTGAACCTGTTCCAGCTATACTATAAGACTTACGGAAAGTCTTAACGATAGTTTGAATCTCAAGGCTACTGTCAGGTTCAATCCGACTTGGAATCAAACCAGAGCCTCCTGTTTAACACGCAGATAATTTATAGACTAGGCTATTAAATTTGGAAAAACTCCATTAACGTTAGATTAATCTAAATAAATACATGTATAATACAATATTTTCAGAAGTCTACAAAGACTACATTAGTGTAGCTTGCATGTACTTACACATTCAGAATGTAATACTGGAAGATGAGCTTTCAAAGGAAAGTCTATAAATCGGAAAATAAATTACTAAATACAATTGCTAGTAGTTCAGGGGAACACAAAGGTGGAAATGTTTAGAATAAAATTAATATGCTGTACCAGGAATAGGAAAAACACAATATCCGAGAAATCATGCACAAAACATTAAGTGCTCCATACAATTTAACCAATAGGCGTAGAAATTTGAATAAATAAGCAACAACTCTTAAAAACTTAATAGAATGGAGATTCATTAACTACTTTTTAACATGGCGTGACCGGCTCGACGACTAGAAGAGAATAGTAAATATGGACTAACAATTATTTGGATAATTATATACCATTAAACATGACAACTGTCAAAACAATTTAAAATCGGATCAATAAAATCCAATTAATTTGACAAGAATTTGCATTCTGAACGAGACCTTTCACATGTAAAGTAATTGTTAAGATTATTTTCCTCACTGTTCAACATCTCGAAATGCAATTAAATGTTAATACCGGACGAAGTTAGGAGTTGAAACAAAATTCAATTCGTTTCTTAGTAAGCCTCTAACTATTAACAGGGGCACTGGATAACCGTTAACTATACGTGTCGTAAGAGGCGTCTGAGGAGATAACGGGAAATCACCCCAGAAGCCATATTATTCCAAAGTTATAAGCTATATTAAGGTGTGGAGACAGCATAAACTTTTGAGAAGGGATTAACTCGTTAACCGATGTAGTGCTCTATGAGGAACGTGAAAAACAGCATGTGAGTAGGAATATAAACCTTGGAAATGCCACTTGGCAGAACACTGGAGAGAATTAACAGATAGCATGTACAGCCGATATAGTGCTTGAAGCACTGTAGAATAGACGACACGAATACTGAGCGTGTCGTAAAAGAGACTAAATAGGTGCAGAGACAACATGAATACAGCGGGTATGACGGGTTCCAGTGCAGATCGACAAGGGGCTCTAGACGTATCGTAGCCTGCTGGGCTTCTGAGGTTGTTCTCACTGCCTTCTTAAGCTCCTGCTTAGTCGCCTCTTAAGACACGTTCAGTCTTGGCCTCAATTTTGCTTTGCCCAACACAACACGAAACGTTTAGCGTACAACTGTCTTAAATTATATACAAAATATTACCTATCGACAAACAATTTAATTAAAAATGAAACTATTTACAATAGAACAGTAAGGTAGTGAAAGAAGTAATAAAGAACGAATGATATCCGATTTCCATACAATTACAATAAAGCAGAATAAGCAAACACCTATAGAACAGAAGAATAAATACAAAATTATTAAAAACATTGCAGCAGTGCTCCAGTTACAAATGGGCTAACGTAGGAACTCTGTCTTCCGAACACCTAGCAGAATTCTTAAAATCACGATTAATAGAATTAAAATCATGATTACTACATGTAGAATTAAATTCGTGATTACTGCAATTAAAATCATTATCATTAGATTTCGTTTAACATTTGCTGAACCTTTATCAGATTTAAATCAGTGGTCAAAAGGAAATCAGTTTACTAAACCCATTAGCTGTGCAGGCTAATGTTTAATATGGTAGCTTCATTTTAACTAATGAAGCATTTATAAGAATTATATCAAGTAGGGTAATAATAGAATTTTAAAAAAAACAACAGTGCATAATTTTCATCCCGTGTCAAACATATCATCTACAAGAAAAGCATCTGATTTCCATGACCTTGACTTCCATGACCTTGCTTCATTATAATTACCATATAAAACTTAATCTTTCAATTTGCAGAATAGGACAACTAATTCTACTTCTACCTGGTCGCCTTTCACACGCTGCTTATCAACAACAAAAGCGTACGACTTACAGTCGCTTATGATCTTGTGAACACTTGCAGTTCACCAAACGTGTCAGAGCGTTGCTAGGGGCGCCACGACATCGATTGTCAAATATAGAATAGCTGAGTGTGCAGAGCGTCAAACAACATCAAGTTTTAATCGGATGTTCATAAGGGTGTGGGATCGATTCTCGGACAGAGATTATCATGGAGTAAAGTCTCCGATATTTACAGGACTGGTAACATGGATAATGATTCAACTTTCTACAACTGCTTAAACGCGAGATATTAAATTAATAGATATCACCGCAGATTCTCACTTCACTATAGTCTGTGTTTTTTGCCTCACACACATCATCAATAAGAATTTCAATAAAAATTTAACGTCCGGTTCATCGCCATAAGGCATGTCAGGGAAATCATCATCATCATCTTCCCTTGAGTCATGGACACGGGATGGAAATAAAACCATACATCGACTGAGAGCAACAATAGCAACAGCAAACACGTATACAACAACCGGGTTGCTGGAAATAAATAAAATTCAAAGGCACCAAAGAAAAGCATGCAAGTTACCAACTGCGACTAGAAAACATGCGCTTAATGAATGCCTCAGTCGTACACGATGATAGTGTCAATAAATGTCTTAAATGTAAATGTAAGTAAATGTCTTGTTCTTTCTGACGTATTGTAATTACGATTTTCCCGGTGATAATGACTGTCTTGAAATAGATCTTAAATATTTATAATAACAAGAGCTATATTAATATTAATAATAAGCACAATTTTGAGGACGTTCCTACTCTTCAGCAGCCTTTAGAAAAACCCGGAGCACTCCACTCGTGGTATTTAATTCTGTAAACATAAATATAAAGCAATAATAGTCGTATCAAAATTATAATAAACGAGAGATTTCCTTTACTAGGCCCAAAGGCCCTCAATGACCTTGCAAAGTTTTAACCTTTCCCCTTCAGCAGATCTTTTAAACTGGAAGACTTCGAGTAGCCGGGCGGTGATTCAACTTGTACTTTGCTAAAAATCGTTCTTCTAAAACCACGGGCTTTATATATGGAGTAAAACTAAATAATAATAATAATAATAATAATAATTAAGGCTTTCCATAACTTTGCAAAGATTTAATGCAGTCTGCTTCAGCAATTCCTTTAAGCAGCTAGATGGCCTCAAGTAGAAGGGCGGCGATTCAGCACGTATTGCTCGAATCGTTTTTATCAAACCTCGGGTTCTTAACATAAGGGGTAAAAAAAATTTATTATTTAAGAGCAATAACAACAGTAATTATAAGATGAACATTGTAAAATTTCTTTCCAATTCTACAGGCTTTCTGTCGCGTTGAAAAGATTTAAACCTGCATTCTTCGCGGTTGTTTAAAACTAGCCAATCACGCATAGCCTGGCAGAAATTCAATTTGTTCCCGTTATTCCTATAAGACAGCATCTACCCACAGCCTTTATCCAGAAAGAGCTTTCTGAGGTATCACATACCGACAGAACCGACAGAATAATGACAGGAAAAGTGTCTAAATTAAATCAGACTGCAAAGCTTCCCCTCTCTCTCGCTTCCAGCCTCCTACTATCAACAGTTTGTTGGAGTCTGACAGGACCCCTAGAGTCAAGTTCTATGAGTTCAGGCCTCTGACGCGCTCTCGCCGACTGGTGGGCGCTCACGCTAACGTCCTGCTCGCGCTCTCTCGCTACGGGGCGCGCCGCTGAGCTGCGGCGACGCGACGACGAATTGTCGCGGCTGAGCCGCCTCGCGCCGCCGTCGGTATCGCGCCGCGATGAGCTGCGCCGATGATGCGACGAGGAAGACGACGAAGCGGAGGCTTTGGGGTCAGAGGCCGCTGTGGGAGAGACTAGGGGCGGGTGAGTGGCCCGCCAGTACGCCTCCAGATACTCGGCGAGATGCTCCGACGCTTCCTCCAGCTGATTCTCGTCCAGGATAACATCGAACATGTCCTGAAACACGCAGTGGCACATTAAGCGTACGGGAGCAGAGAAAATACTACAAAAGTAATAAATTAAATAAACAATTTATTATTACCTTTTACGGATTTTAAGGAGTATATTATCATATTTCACCCATAAAACTAAGATTCAGATTAGATTAAAACTCAGATTCATTCGTCCATATTAGGATGCTTGACTAATGACTGACAGCTAACAAGGTTACTTCTAGTAACATATTTACCTAATTAAAGCCAGAAATGACAGCATAAGAAATTGAATATGGAACACAGAATTTGCTACAAGAGAGACGAGAGGAAAAATGCAGACAAACCGGCTTACACTGGTTGAGTAAAAAGTAAATAAAGTAAACTGACTTAGACTGGCTGAGCAATAATTAAACAAATGAAACAGGATTACAGTGACTAAGCTAAAAGCAACAAACACGCTGGATTTTACTAATAGAGCTAGTAGTAAACAAACACAACCGGTTTACACTGGCTGAGCTAAAAGTAAGCAAACACACCGGATTAAACTGACTGAGATAAAAGTAAACAAACACTACACCAAATTACACTGGCGGAGCACAAAAAATAAACAAACCGGATTACATTGGCTGAGCACAAAAAATAAACAAACCAGATTACACTGGCTGAGCACAAAAAGCAAACAAACCGGATTACACTGGCTGAGTTTCTCGGCAGAGACAAGCTGTACATTCATGTTACGACTCTGAGACTTACTCCGAGTCTTTATCAGCTTCTGTAATACCTGTAATAGCCACAACTAATCAATTAGTCAAATGCTGCAGTACTCAGAAACTTCAATTAATCAAACATTTTACCATACTACAAGACAGTTTCGATTCAGTACTAATAAGAGGAGTCTAGCGGGACATACAAAACTCATAATTATTATGTTTGTTATCAATGTATAAAAACTATAAATTAGATCTTTACTCTGTTCAAATAAATAAAGGCTTCCTGAACCAGCTTTGAAATAATTCATAGCCAAGCATGCTTCAGGTATACAATAGCAATACATAAGGAAAGATTATAAAGAAAATTAAGTTAGAATATTACTTAGATAGAATTGCATTTCTGCTATCATTATTATTATATGTATATTCGTTTTCGTACAAGAAATATAAAAAATGTATTTTCAAAATTTACAATTGACACCATCAATAATTAATTTGAAGTAATTAAACATTTGGTAAAATTTGGTAAACATTAAATTTGGGACTTATAACATTTAATTCTGAATTTATAAGTGCAACGAATGATAAACTTTAGTAAACCTTTTCGGTTTTAAGTTAATTTTATATAATATATTTTATCTCTTGTTGTGTCACTGAACACTGGACACTGAAGAATATATCAACCATTAGCTGCACGTGTCGTAAGATGCGACAAATATATGGAGCGTAAAAGCAGCCTCTGAGTATGAATAAGTACCTTGAACCTGTCCCTTCGGCAGAACACTATAGAGAGATTTTCTCTAGATACACATTTTAAAAAACCCGGTACTATTCAAAATCAACAAATGTACAAAAGTAAATGAACCACGTTCTTGAGAAATTATAGTATTAATGATAATAACAATGAAGACCAAATGTATTTATTGTTATTATGTCTTTATTTCCCAAGAAGCCGAGGGATGTCTTCGCATCATGCACCACTAAAACCAAATTCACCCATAAAACGATCTGCAAAGACAAGATCTACAAGAAAAAGTTGTCTTATTGCGATCATAATCGATCATTCAATCAATTGGAATTTAATGTCCGGTTCCTCGCCATAAGGCAATGTCAGGGCCGTCTCTTGCAAACTCTGCACAAACAGGTGCAAAAACACCACACGATGACGACTGAGTATGCAAAGAACACAGGAGAAAGCGAGATAAAAAGAGTACAAGCGGAGCCGGTATAAAGAGACTGGCAGAGGCTCGTTACCTTGATGGATGCTATTTTAACGTAGACGACTATTGGAGCGAGCGAGGTCTTAGCGAGTTGTGATGGATGATTAATCGTGTCACAGTCCAGCACGACCAGCTGCAGCGTTCTCGCCAGCTCAAATATGCGCTCTATCTCTCCCTGAACCTCAACTGTAGATAAACATATACTCGTATAGACAATCTATCTGTCTAACTGTAGACAAGACATAACAGATACTCGTATAGACAATCTATCTATCTCTCCCTGCACTTCAACTGTAGACAACACATAACAGACACTCGTATAGACAATCTATCTATCTCTCCCTGCACCTCAACTGCAGACAAACATATACACGTTTAGACAATCTATCTATCTCTCCCTGCACCTCAACTGTAGATAAACAGATACTCGTATAGACAATCTATCTATCTCTCCCTGCACTTCAACTGTAGACTAGACATGACAGACACTCGTATAGACAATCAATTGAGTCAGTCGATACTTACATGTAATTAATCTGGCAATAAATAATAATATTTAGTCAAATTAGCAATTAAATCAGCAATGGCAATTCAAATGAGGGAACATATCAGCCATCGATCGATTGGTCTGGCAGTTAGTTAGCAATAACCAAAATAATATTTTAAAAATAAATCAATAAATAAATAAAAATCTCAACTGAAGACAAAACAGACATAACAGATACTAGTATAGACAATCGTTAGAGTCAGTCGATAATTAATCTGGCAATCTTCATCATCGTCATCATCTTCCATTGAATCACAGTTTAGCTAGGGTCGGGATATGAATAGACCTTCTCCACCCCCCTCTGAGGAGTAAGGAACTATTGGATTCGTTTTAGAAAATTATGTAGCTATTTCTGCAGCCTAGGCGCTCATCAACCAATGCCCTTTCTGACATTATTTTGGATCTTATTTCTTTGTCGCTTTTAAGACACTACAGTCTACAGATGGTTTATTCTTCAGCAACCCGGATTCAACAATAATCCGATAAAATTACATTTACGCAGTGTAGGACCGTGTTGACAATTTTAAGCCTATATTGAAATCAACTTTTTTAAATAAGAATTTTTTTTATAATGATATATTTTAATTAACTTTTTTCACAACATCATGTCAATTTTATTAAATTTACACAATGTAGGCTTAAATTTACAACTTTTAGGCCTATACTAAAAATATATATATATTTATATATTTCTATATATTTTTATAGAATTTTTTAAATATTTAATGAGAGTCGAACGCTACATTAGTAGAACGTCGCCTTAGGATTCAGAGGCTTGAGTTTAAATTCAGGTTCAATTAAAACACCATTTTCCTAGATGTATGCAATTTTGCATACGGGTAAATTCTAGTAAACATATAAAACGATACAATAGTCACAACAATTAATTGAAATTTAGACATAGAAAATGATATGAGTCACAATAATTAACAGAAGTAGACATATAAAATGATACAATAGTCACAACAATTAATTGAAATGGACATATAAGATTACCAATGGAAGAGGATCGGCTGTTGGACCGCTCCATGAGGGCTCTCTTACTGGGATTGTTGAGCAGTGAACGTTTCGCTAGAGAAATATCTGCCGTAACTCGTGTTATAGTAATTCTGTAACACAAACACACGTGCGAACACACGTACAAACAGATACATACAGACACACACAAGCACATACATACAAACACATACAAACAAACACACACATATAAACACATATATACAAACACACATACAAACAAACATACAAACACACATACAGAACACACATAAGAACACATACATACATACAAATAGATATATAAAAACACATACAAATACATACATAAAACATATAAATACAAACACAGATACAAACATCTACGTTTACAGAAACGCGTAAACACTCGCACGAGTCAAATAATGATTTCACATTTGTAATGCAACACCCTCGATATTCACATATTTTCTGCAAACTCATGTTTCACACATATAGGGTCTATGTATTTGAGTGCACATTATGCATACAAAAACAACTCCGACACGCATACGACATTTAGCAAATTTAACAATAGAGGAAGAAGGAGAGAGGGAGAGATTTAGAGAAAGAAAGGGAGAGAGAAAAGAGAGAGAGCAACATTTACCTGCCCTCAAAGCGACGCTTGAGGAAATCAAAGAGAGCTTTCTGCAGCATGTCAGTGACCTCGTAGCCCTTGAGTGACGGGCCGATCATCACCACGGGTCTCATTGAAGGCACTACCTCGTAGGGCGGCGTGGCCTCAACCTAATCAATCAATAAATCAATCTCTCAATTCATCAATAAATTAATCAATCAACCAGTCAATCAAGCCATCATTCAATCAAGAAATCGATCAATCATTACGTCAGTATATAATTCAGATAGTCAGTAAATCAGTCAATTAACAAATCAATCAGTAAGCCAGTCCGCCTGATTAATTACCAACTTACCTACCTATCTAACGACCTATCTCTCAATCAATTAATTATCATTCAATAAATCAATCAGTCAGTAAAACACTGGGCAGATGTATCAATCAATCCGTTAATCAATAACTCAATTAATTAGCAATCACTAATTCATAAAATCCATCAATACATCAGCCGATCAGTCAATCACACAGTCAGTCCATAATCACAACAAAAATAAGAATACTAGTAATCCATAACAATGCTCATAACAATAAAAAAAAGTTAATGTATATTTAAACTGGCTGAAGACAGTGGCGATGTTGGTAAGATACTTGACCGCTGATCAGTACATGCGGGGTTCAAATCCTGGGCTCTCTCCCGTCACTGACATCGCTTCCGCGTGAGGAAACTGACGTTAACATTAGCTTTTAATGAACATAAAAGAATCAGTTTGAACGGTTCGTTTACCTTTTTGAAGAAAGGTTTACGATTCTTCCCACCGGCAGTGTTAGGAGCAGCTGTGACGGGCGACATGTTGGCGCTCTTGTTCAGAGTTCTCTGATTTACCAGACTGTCCGTGTCGTCCGTTGCAGCGTCTCCGTTTTGATCTGAAAAGTTAATTGATACAAAGTTATTAAATAAAAATTAACATTTGTAGTTTAGGTAAATATAAGAGATGGGAGAGATTTTGATATGGTATGGGACAGAGAGGAATGGAGAAGGTCCCTTCGTATCCCGATCCTAGTTAAACTGGGATTAAAGAGATGATGATGATGATGATGATGATGATGATGTAGTTTCAGTAAATGTTGTTTAAAACTTGAGACTGTAAAAAGATTCCAACTGTTATAATAATAATAAAGGTTTAACGTCCGTTTCCTCACCCAGGGATGCTGTCAGGAACGTTATTGTTAGATGGTACTTTTAATTAAGAATTTTACCAATTTATAGGCGCACTTAAACAACATTTAAATTTATAAGAAATATGAAAGAATTACTATTCACCAATTAAGGTTAAAGTTCAACTGAATCGAGCAAAAGCTTCTATCATGTCTCAATCCAACTTAATTGTTATTATTATTATTATTATTATTATTATTATTATTATTATTATTACTATTATTATTACTATTACTATTAAGATTGCCGAGCGCTTATTATCTCGTCTATAGTAAGACAACAATTCTAACTTGATTAAGATGACATTTAAGGTCTGTTTATATAAGCAGGAATTCTGTCACTGGGAGAGTATTCGTATGTTGAAATTATGAAAAAACATATAAGCTATAATTGCCTGAGCTATAGGACCTGGACCTGACGTTAGTGACTGATGCTAAGGTTAGTTGAATGGACTGATGACATAGATTGATAAAAATGAAAGAAAGAAAAAAAAAGAAAGAAAGAAAGCATGAAAAAAAGAGACAGATAGACAGGAGTCAGAAGAAGGATAGAGTGCGGGAGAAAGAGAAAGAGAATGAGAGAGACAGAGAGAGAGAGAGGGAGAGAGAGAGAGAGAGTGAGTGACAGAGATAGAGAAAGAGTATCCTTCATTTAGTCTAATAGCACTAATGGAGTACGACATTTACCTTAGACCTGTCATTTGACAAAACACTGAAGATAGACATATAGAAGAGAGGAAGGGAGACACGAATGAAATTTTTTATAACCTGGAGTGGGAGGGGTCGACCCTCGGCTGTTTGTTGATTTAGAGTTCAGTAGATTATCAACGTTAGAAGATGAGCTTGTTTTACTGCGTACATTCATAGAGCATAACACACAGGTTCTCACATATATTACAGAATAGTGCAATTTAGTCGTTGAAAATATAAATATACTTCTTCCGTAGAAATAAAATTTGGAATATACTAACTATAATAATAATAAAAGTTGAACGTCAGTATTCTCATCCAAGGATGATGTCAGGGACGTAATAATAATGGTTTAATTATATACTCATCATGACTAGATTAGATTAGATTAGATTAGATTAAATCAAACCTAATTAGTGTATAAAGAGCAGTGGTTAGAGCCGTCAAGTAACGCCATGAAGTTTTAAATGACAAATCCTAAGGGGAAATGAAATCTCGTGGGTTCGAGTCTCAGCCTCGCTAATCTGAGAGTAAAATCTTGGACATTCACATGACTGGTTATATGGCAAATGAAATACATTGCGTAATGGTTTTAACATATGGTATTCAATCAATCAATCAATAGGAATTTAACGTCCGGTTCCTCGCCATAAGGCATTGTCAGGGACGTCGTGTATAAGTGGGACGTATTAAAAGTGATGTCAACATGGTTCATCAGTTCACTTTAATGAGTGTCATTTACTTATTTATTTATAAGCTTATCAAACTGAAAACTTACATCAAATAGACTGCTTTTGGCAGGACGATAATGTTTAACATTAAATTTATTTTCGTATTTGTAATTAATCATCATCATATCAAATCAAAATATCATAGCAAAAGATCAACCCAATTTATCCTAGATATTTATACATATTTTATTATTTTGTAATTATTTAATTATTCTTTCATTATGTATTTATCTACTTATTTATTTATCAAAATACAACTATTTCAATATCAAAATACTTCTGATACTTATAATATGCAGATAGAATTTTCTTAGATACTATGCCAAGCCACCTCTCTTTTACAAAAGTACAGGAAACAATTCCACTAAAATATGCATATATCAACTAAGATACCTATAAAAAAACATTACATTGCAAATAAATAGCATCATATATTTAGTATAAGCAATGACTGACGAAATCTGAGAAATATAGTAACTCGTTAGAACTTTGCACATACTAATAAATTTAACTTTTAATTTTTAGCCAATGAATTTTTGTTCAAATAGCGGAATATATAAGTGCTATGTACCTCAATGCGCCTTAAACAAGCATCTGTGCTTCCTGACCCAGTGTGCCGTTATGTTATATTATGTTATGTACCTAGCCTGTAATGGCCATTTCACAACATCTTTTGTGAATATTTCAGCTACTTTCTGTATTGATTAAGCGCTTTTGTGGTCTGTAATGGTATGTGGTGATAAATGTAAATAAATAAATAAATAACAATAATAATAATAATAATAATAATAATAATAATAAAGATTTAACGTCTGTTTCCTCATCCAGGGATGAGGAAACGTCATGTCAGGAAAAATCCCCACAGCACACATCACTACAGATCAATTCACCCAGACCAATCTGCAAAAGAAATGTGCTGAGAAGTAGAAGTAAGGTCCTAAACGAAAGCCAGTTCGATGATCAAAAATGGTCAGGGTAGATTGATTATGTCTACGGTGGAAAAAGGTAAGTCTTAAGCTTGCTAGAGAAAGTTTAAAGAGAAAAAGAACAATAGGCATGAAGTGTATTTACAGCCAGACCTTGCATATAGTCTCGCCGAGCCAGACTGCTTCTGCTGCTGCATGCCTTGAAGCAGTCGCAGGCTCTCCAGCTTAGCAGGACTTGGTATGAATCCCACCTCAGCCCCTTCCATCACCAACCGTCCTATCCACCAGTCGTTGTTAAACTTCTGCAACAGCAGCAATATGTTGTTGTTAAACTAATTATGCAACAGAAACAATATGTTATTGCTAAAATTCTGTAGTAGCAACAATATGTTGTTGTTAAACTTCTGCAACAGCAGCAGTATGTTGTTATTAAACCTTGGAAACAGCAACAATATTTTACTATTACACTTCAATATGTTGTAGTTAAACTTCCCCAAAAGCAAGAATTAATGATTAATATATTAATATAATTATAACAACAACAATATGACGTTGATAAAATTTTGTTATCAAATTTGTGAACCCACTATAAGTTGTTCACTAATTTTCTTAACTTGGTTTATAAAATCTCTCCGTCTATCCAACGCCTGTCAGATGGAAGTCGGTATATGGCTAAAAAACAAACGAATTTCATTAAAAAAAACTTTTAGCGTCATAAAAGTCTAAAACACACAAAAAACGCCTGCATTCAAGAATGAAATGAATTTTTAACAAATTTTGATATTCATTGGTTTATCGTACTGTCTGTGTTAGTTGCCTCCAACGATATTTATTTAGATTACTGCAAATGTTCTTGTTCTAATAAACCAGCATGATCTTAGAGATTAAAGGCTAATGCCAAGCGTTGCGTTAAGTTAATCTTTAGAAAGAATGTCTAGGACGAGTGAACCAGGGCTTTGAATCTTTAACATAATATTAACACCCTGTACTTGAGCAAACCGTGTTGTATAATTATAAAATGGCCTATATAACTAAAAGTTACAATAGAGAAGTGCTTTAAAAGACAGAGACAAAATAATTATGACAAACACGCATAATTGTACATATAAAGTACGCAACTCCTGATCAAGTTCCTATAGAAAGTTCTCACTAATAAATATGAAAAAATTGTTTTATTGAGAGAGACTGTAATTTGACTCTACTTGATTATTCCCTTGTTACTTAATTAAATTTCCATCATTTATTAGTCTAAAACACTCTCGCACTGGACTATAGATACAATTATGCTACAAGTCTCAAGCAATTTATCTGTTTATCTAACTACATGCACGTTCGTATTGTTTGTATAATCTGTGCTATGATGAACAAATAAACGATACTAAACGATAAAATAAAAAAATTGTGCCGTGTAAATAATAATCAACATGACAACAACAACAACGAACCTCTTTAATGTGCAGGAAATCTCTAATAGCGAAGGACACAGCGCAGCAGTGCACTGGGGAATCATCATCGACAGACCCGTCATACCCAACGTTTGTTCTCACGGCAAACGCTACCGGCTTTAACTTTTCAAACCAAAACAGCAACATACGTCTTAAATACGATGATTAATAGTTTAAGTCTTGACGGATCTTTGAGTGCGTCGATTTGCCGACGAAGGTTTGAACTTTGAACGGAGTGACGTCAGAAAAGGCATTCGAATGATGAGCGATTAAGTTCCAGAAATAGTCACAAAATTTTCTAAAATGAAAGGAACAAGTTTAGAATTTCCACTCTAGTTAAACTGAGATTCATGCGATGATGATGATGATGATGATGATGATGATGAAAAAGTGAGTAGAGGATGATTATA
Organism: Enchytraeus crypticus; assembly: GCA_905160935.1. Lineage (NCBI taxonomy): Eukaryota > Metazoa > Annelida > Clitellata > Enchytraeida > Enchytraeidae > Enchytraeus > Enchytraeus crypticus. The sequence goes on from CAJHZI010000191.1 coordinate 602,566, forward strand.
AAAGTACTGCTGTGATAGTCATTAGAAAGTATATAGAAAACGTATTTAAACAATAAAAGTGAGCACAGAGATATTAGAAAAGCATTAAAAGGCTGGTAAAGCTACTGTTAACGTCAGTTTCCTCACTCGAAAGCGATGTCAGTGACGGGCGAGCCCAGGGATAGACCCCGCACATACAGATCCGTGGTGGAATATCTTACCGACATTGCCACTAGTACTAATATATATATATATATATATATATATATATATATATATATATATATGCATGTATATATATAATTATATATATATATAAATATATAATATATATATATATATAAATATATATATATATATATATAATATATATATATATATACATATATATATATATATATATATATATATATATATATATATATATACATGTATGTATTAGTACTAATACTAATACAGCGATAGTGAATAGAAAAAAGCAGTACAATATGAATCATGCACAGATACGAAGCAATAGAGAGACGGACAGGTAAACAGACATACTCGAGCCCTATCTAGTTGAGCAAGTGCCTGTCTCTCCAACTCTTTCCTACTCGCCTCCTGATCTTCCTCCAGTGAATAGTCCGTGGAGGGCTGACTGAACCCGCTCTCTCCCGACCCCTACACCACATACACATGAATATATAAACATATACATACACATACATGCATATACATACACACATACACATATATACAAACACATACATACATACATAAACACATATACATACATACATATACATACATACACACATATACACAAGACCACACACATATACATACATACATACATACACACATATACACTTGAACACACACATATACATACATATACATACACACATATACACACATACATAGGCATAAACACACATGCACATGAACACATACACATACACATACATACTACACATGCATACACATATATACATATGCATACACATACCTACATAGTACATATATACAGTACGTATATATTACATATACACATGAGCATACCTAAGTACCAACAACATATACATATACTGTATAGATAAATGCATACATACACACATACACAAAATAGAAATGTGGAAATTCGGCAATACTCGTTTTCCACTACTTCTGAAAGCATGCATACATAGAAAGGGTAAGAAAAGTACCCAACAATTTAATGACCGTTTTCCTTTTCAGAGATAGACGAGAGGAAATCAGACGAGATGACTCCTTATGTGCAATAAATTATTAAAAGTGTCAAGTTACGCCAGCAGAAAAACAATCAAAATCATACTAGTTGTTACCTTCAAACGTTTATATTGTTTATCTTGTCAAAATAATAGTAAATGCACATAAAACAAAGTATATTTAACTAGCAAATAAACAAATAGTCAGAAGAAGGTTAGCACAAAAGAGCCAAAGTTCTGTGAGGCAATACAGTCAGTAGCAGCAACTAAGAATAAAGAATTCGTTTACTAATTGTTTACTATACAACAGAATACTGTAGAACCTATGGTAACCATACATTTTAATTGTTACAGTATAAATAAGGCAACTTCAAAACCATCAAAAACATAGTCATAATACAGTTAACGGAGAAGATATATAGACTACTTAGATTACAAAAATTGACGCGAATTAAATCAATATTGAGCAATTAAAGAGAGTTGACCTAAAGTAAAAATAAGAACAAATGAGACTAGAAAGCTAAGTTCTATATAAGAATATAGAACTTAGTTTGAAGTCTGTCTCCGTAGCACAAGATCACGTCATAGACGGTCCAGCCATATTATAGCCACATCCTCGTACACAGTATATAACATCGAAAACAACAAGAATAAATGATATAATTAGAGTTCTACCGTCGTCAATTACAACATCATCCATGACAACGTCGTCCAGGACAATATCTAGCATTCTAGCCAATGACAACATCATTGTCAATAATAAAATCTAATAAGATCAATAATGTAATAAGATCAATAATGTAATAAGATCAATAATGTAATAAGATCAATAATGTAATAAGATCAATAATGTAATAAGATCAATAATCTAATAAGATCTAATAAGATCAATAATCTAATAAGATCAATAATCTAATAAGATCAATAATCTAATAAGATCAATAATCTAATAAGATCAATAATCTAATAAGATCAATAATCTAATAAGATCAATAATCTAATAAGATCAATAATCTAATAAGATCAATAATCTAATAAGCTCGATGAAAACTACAGTGATGGCTTAGAAAATGACAACGCGTACAGTATAAAATAAAGTATTAGAGGATGCAATATAAAAGTTTATTTAATGCCGCCTCAATACATTTAGCACTTGTCCAGGAAGATCTCTGATTTACCCGGAAAAAGTAATACAGTCTGCCTCAAGTCAAGCATATTTGTCTTTGAGTAAAAACACAAAAATTATCTAGCATTAATCGATTCTTACTAAACAGGTGCAACATTCCCTAGGTCTAGAAGCAATTTTTCCCGAACTATAATTATGAACCAACACAAAACAAAGTACACAAAGGAAACATGAGCTCAATATAAGCCCTATAATGTATAGAAACATTTAAAGTATAGAGACGCATTTACGAGATACTATGGAAACATATGCAAAGTTTTTAGTCTGCTGTTTAACTAAGTATAAACGCACTATGGAGCTTCAATTAAATACGGCCATGCATTAGACATCTTTCCGAACACAAGCACATTATATACATGTATATTGAACATTTTATCCTTTGCAAGGCGCCAGTCTCCGATATCAAAGGCTTAGAAACCTTTTTTCCTTTTGAAATACTAAACAGTTCGAGCTCAGACTATCATGTAACCGTGTCGTTAGAAATGATAATGCAAACTTAATACCTCAATTATCAGATTTTCTATGATCACACAAATTGTAGTAAATCTTCAATTATTAGTTCATGGCCCTCCTTACAGATACTTAGAATCAACAATACTTAGGAAATCAAGACTGTTAACATAATCAATAATCATTACTTCATACAAATTCAATATCACTTACGAAGTACACATACTTCAATCAATCGAACAAACGAAAAATCTATCGATCAATCAATCAATCAATGAGGATTTAACGTTCGATACCTCAACCAAAGGCAACATAAGGGACGTGAATCAATTAATAAATAAAATATATTTAATACTACTAATGATGTATCGGTGATATACTTAACAACTTATACTTAATAGTGACTTAAGTGATTCGCTTAATCTAGAGTATCTCGAACAGCCTATAATTCATTTTATTCCTCACTTATGTAGTTTCAATCAAACTCACTTAACGCAAGAAACGATGCCGAAAGTAATAATAATAAGAATATATATAAAAGAACAATGCAGTCCATATTACATTAAGAACTTAATATGGAAAATAAAGCAGCCAGTATGGATAAAATAACAGCAGTCAAATGGTACTCATAAAATAATCAATGAGTTTACATTACAATTCTCTTCCATCTTGGAATTTTGTAAGAATAATTGTAACGATATGTGTGGCAGGGAGATCCCTAATATCAAGAACGATATTATTATTATTTTAACTATTACTGTTATTTTTTATAACTATAATTGTAGGAGCATCTAGTATTCAATAATAATACAAAAAACTGATCGCGATTCTACATGAAAATCAGCACGTGAGGGGCACAATTCTGCAGTTTCGCGATCACTGATATCTATTCAAGTTAATAATAATAATAAAAATAATACAGTGGCAATAATTATTATTCGGAATTCTAAAAAATTAAAAAATTAAAATAAAGAAACCTACAAGGTCGACACCTAGTTTAACGTCAGTTAGTTGTCTCGACAATATGAAGGTGACGGCAAAGCATTGGACTCAGCCTAATAATAATAATTATTATTACCATTTTAAATTTGATTTTATATAAAATTAGAATATAAAGAACCCGGGGTTTGATAGAAACAATCTGAGCAAAAAGTGCTGAATCACCGCCCGGCTACTCGAGGTCATCCATTTGCTAAATAGAATTGCTGGGGTAGACTGCATTAAACCTTTGCAAAAGTCATTGAAAATTTGAAAGCCTTTGCCCAAGAAAAGATATCTTTGAAGTAATTATTATTAATATTATAATTATTATTGTAGTATGATGATTATTATTATTATTATGATGATGATGATTATTATTATTATTATTATTATTATTATTATTATTATTATTATTATTATTATTATTAGATCTATTACCATTATTGTATTATTATTATTTTGATTATCATTATGATTAGGACGATGTTGACGATTATTATGATTATGATGATGATTATTATCATTATTGTTTCATGATTATTATGATGATGATAATGCCATGGGCTGTAAAGGGCCCTGGGCTAAAAAAAATAAGATAAAAGAGAATTTATTTAATTAAAAGTTTAAAAAAGAAGCGATTAAAATAATTCCTCTACACTCTGGGAAGCCGCATTAGCCACATTGCGGGAAGTAATGTGATACACTCTGATAAAAGTGTGATAAAAGTGATTTTGATGTGATAAAAGTGATTTTTTATCACTTTTGATAAAAGTGATAAAATACACTCTGATCGGAAGTGATACACTCTGGGAAGCCGCATTAGCCGCAATATCATAATAATAATAATAATTATTATTATTAAAGCGACAGTAAAACGGCGCATATACCACAAGCCTGTCTCTATCTATGCACGTCTCCCACTCGTTGAAGTCCCACTCCGCCCAGGGAGGAATGAATCCATCGGCCTGCGGACTCATAGGACTCGCTCCGGCTATCGACATTGATAACGCCGCTACCGCCTCCATGCTTCTATCACCCACCCCTGCTTCAACGTTCCCACTTACTATTATCAGTTCTATTATCCTAGTGTTCTATTATCCTAGTGTTCTATTGTGTGGGTACATGTACTAACTTTGTATTACCCACAAGTCTAATTCAAGACTACTATTGTTAGCGTGTCTGGTACTGCTTATTAATTTATTGTCAAATAATGGTTTGTTGGATTACTACTTCATCTGAGAGAGAGAGAGAGAGAGAGAGAGAGAGAGAAACATTGATAGAGTACAATTAAAGTTGTGACAACCCAAGCAAGTTACATGTTAAAATTGACGCATTCCTACTGTTCTAAGACTTAAAATTCGAAGGTCACAAAAATTCAAGCATATTGTAGACTAGGAGAGAGAGAGAGAGAGAGAGAGAGAGAGAGAGAGAGAGAGAAGATACAGAACTGTTCACCAATGCTCAGAAAAAGACATGAGCACAAATGCATAATGCACAATATAGGTTGCCCTAAGTTTAATCTCTAGAAACCTACTCTATCACATTTTTTCAAAACTGTCATGATAAAAGAAAAATAAATTTTAAAAATTAGTGATGATAAAACTCTTGGTAAGAAAGCACCAGTATTGTGATCACTGCGAAACGAAAAGTGTATAAACTATAATTTAGAACGTATAGGTATATAGTTTTTCTATATCTACAAGTATGTTTTAAAGTGTACAATGCACAATTTAGAAGTATAAAAATTTATTGAAAGGAAATTTATATAGATCATTAATGTATACAAAATGGCTTGCACACTAGCAATTGAACATCTAGCCCTAGCAATTGAACATCTAGCCCTAGCAATTGAACATCTAGCCCTAGCAATTGAACATCTAGCCCTAGCAATTGAACATCTAGCCCTAGCAATTGAACATCAAGCTCTAGCAATTGAACATCTAGCCCTAGCAATTGAACATCTAGCCCTAGCAATTGAATATCTAGCAATAACAATTGAACATCTAACCCTAGCAATTGAACATCTAGCCCCAGCAATTGAACATCAAGCTCTAGCAATTGAACATCTAGCAATAGCAATTGAACATCAAGCTCTAGCAATTGAACATCTAGCCCTAGCAATTGAACATCTAGCAATAGCAATTGAACATCAAGCCCTAGCAATTGAACATCTAGCAATAGCAATTGAACATCTAGCCCTAGAAATTGAAGATCTAGCCCTAGAAATTGAACATCTAGCAATACCAATTGAACATCAAGCCCTAGCAATTGAACATCTAGCCCTAGCAATTGAACATCTAGCCCTAGCAATTGAACATCTAGCCCTAACAATTGAACATCTAGCCCTAACAATTGAACATCTAACAGATACTGCAGTTGTAAACTTTAACAATGTATTCTAATCAGTGATTTGTTGATAATGACAACCACCAGATATATTGATAAGATTGATCAATAGTGATAAGACTGATCAACAGTGATAAGACTGATCAACAGTGATAAGACTGATCAACAGTGACAAAACAGATCAGCAGTGACAAGACAGAATAATTAAAAATTATTCATTATCAAAGCTAACTCTAGACATGTAAAGAAAGAGCTAACAGCCTCTGAAAGAGACTAAACTCTATTAAATTAATCTCTAGAATAGAATCATGACACATATCACTGGCGAGCTGCCACCCAGCACACAGGTCCAGCTCCCATCTGGAGCAGCTCTTAAGTAAGCACAAGCACATTCATATAGCAAAGTGTAATAACTCATCATCATCTTTTACCCTAGAATCCCAATTTCGCTAAAGTTGGGATAAGAAATAGTTCCATTCCTTGAAGAAATTCTTGTAGCAATTTATGGAGCCTAGGCGCTCATCAAACGAATGTCTTTTCTGAGGTTGGTTTGGATCTTAGTGCTTTGATGCCTTTTACGACACGTGCAGTCAACAGTTGGTCTATTCTTTTGAGACCCGGACACAATACGGGCATAATATAGTGTAGCAACGCCATAATTTAAAAAAATAATATTCTGCTCAGAATCTACTTAGCTCAGAATTAGAAACTACAACTCTACAGAAAAACTAAACTTCCGAAAGCCTAAAGAACCTTATCCGAAGCTCACTGAATTTGTAACTGCATCCAGAAATGTTTTCCCATCATCTCGGCCTATGACTTGGCAACAAAAATATCATCTTACCACCTGTTTCCTCCTTCTCCTCCATTCCTCTCCCAGTAGGGCCACCCCTTCAGTTCTTCTCTCTACCTGTTGTTGTTCATGTGTAAGTAGGACTTGCTTTGGCTAAATGTATGTGTAGATGAGTGAGGGTAGGTATTTCTACCAGTCAGGGATGGGGTGAGAATTAGCGGAGAGATCGTTGCTTGATATTACAATTACAGAACCGGATCTCAAGCCGTCATCTGGATAGCTACGCCTCAAATTACAATCAGCTCGATAATGGGGTTCTATCCCTCCGTATTTATTATTTCATTTATATATATCTCTCTCTCTCTCTTAGTGCACTGCCTACTGGCAGGGCCATGGTATATAACGCCTCCACTCTTCTCTGACTTCCGCTTTCCTCTTCATGTCCATACATGAGTGGCTCTTTAAATTATCTAACATACCTAATCTCGGCCTGCCTCTGCCTCTTTTTCCTATTCTACCTTCTACGACCTCTTTCAATACACTTTCCCCCTTAGAATAATATTCATTTATATATATATATATATATATATATATATATATATATATTATATATATATATACATGAGGTAGTTTCCCGTCGCCTAACCTGTTCATGAACAAATAAAATATTAAACTGAATATAAAACTAAGGCAGTGGCATCTCATCAATTCCTTCAACATATTTGTGGAAGAACTTGAGGAATTCTACCTTCAAGGCTCAACAAGTTCAGTGAACAATGGCTCTTAAATGTAATGCAGGTTCTTAAAATCCTTATCATCCCTAAGTTGCTTCTCCAAGGCTACACCGCACCCCCTTCCGAGCGGAACATTTAACTTCACCCTCCCCCCCTCGCCGTACAACTCTGGCAACATTACTTCCGCTACAGAAACTTACATAGCTAATCTTCGCTGGATAATTCAATTTAGCCGGTCGAAATATCCACAGCAGAGTAGGCCATTAGCAAAGACCAAAATATAGACAGTGGCACTGAATGTGACCAACATGTCACAGGTCAGTATTTTCAAGCACTGATTGCATTGACGAAATAAATGCATGTACATAAATGCATCACGCATTATAGTGAAATGATCAACTATGTTGATATCTTTCACTCATTAATACCACATGTTTAAACCGTTAGGCAATTTAGACCATATTCCGTATAACCAGTCCAGTGAATGTCCCAGGTTTTACTCTCAGATCAGAGAGGCTGGGATTCGAACCCGCGATGGTTCAATTCACCTCAGGATCTGTCATTTAAAACTTCATGACGTTACCCCTACGCTATTAAGACATTCATTCATCGCCAATGGCTCTAGCCAGTGGCGATGTCGGTAAGATATTCGATCATGGATCAGTATGTACGGGGTCAAATCCTGGGCTCGCCCGTCACTGACATCGCTTTCCAGTGAGGAAACTGACATTAACATTAGCTTCACCAGCTTTACCTTTTTAAACGCATGTGCACACTCTATATAGAGTACAAAGATAAACGGCAGGTCCATGAAAAATAACTCATCCTCTTTCTACCCGCTGTGTTTCCCTAAGCATCTACATGCAGATCTACATAAATGCATTATGATACCTCTCATAAATTTTTCCCTACAAACAGCTTACTCTAACCCTTAGTCTAATTCTCTAATGCTCCATCACAGTGTACACAGACTTTAATGACTCGCATCCCGTTACTTTGTTTCACTTTCAGCATTTATAAATCAATTTCCTAGATCCAAGAGTTTGGGTGGACAGGACAAAGTGGGCCTATGATGTCTCTGGTATCATTGTACGATGATGAATCAAACGCTAAAGCGATGCCTGATTTCATTTATGCCTAACCCTTAAGTAAAACGAGTCACCAAGTTCCTCCTCAGTATATCGCAGCCTCAGTTAAACAAATGAGCGATCCAGCGATAAATACCAATCCGGTGAGTGGAATGGCGGGTTGCTGGAAGTTTGTCGGCGGGAAAGTTTTCTGGCAGACAAATCAGCCGATAAAGTTTATATAAACGTTATCAGGAGTTCAGCATCGGGGCAATAAAACAGTAGGCATTTACAAACAGCGGGTTCAACACACAAAAACAACTAAAAGCTTTCAGCGATTTCTTACATTACAGAAGAAATATAAAGGTTGCAAGTATCAAATAACTATCAACTGGATATTGAATGTCTGTATTAAAGAGCTAAGATTAATACTGCAAGAACTTTTCAAAAGTAAAAATAAAGCTACCAATAGAGATAACTAATATTAACTAAAACAAAATTATCAATGCTATATTCTCAAAACTGCAACCTGAAATCTGAATCTGAAATCTGAAATACAAATCTGAAAAATCACCTTCACAATCCATTCACAATCTCAAGCATCATAGACCATTCACTATCTGATGCATCATAGACCATTTACTATCTAATGCATCATAGATCATTCACTATCCAATGCAACATAGATCATTCACTATCTGAAGCATCATAGATCATTCACTATCTGAAGCATCATAGATCATTCACTATCTGAAGCATCATAGATCATTCACTATCTGAAGCATCATAGATCATTCACTATCTGAAGCATCATAGATCATTCACTATCTGAAGCATCATAGATCATTCACTATCTGAAGCATCACAGATCATTCACTATCTGAAGCATCATAGATCATTCACTACATGATGCATTATAGATCACTCACTATATGATGCATTATAGATCATTCACTATCTGATGCATCATAGATCATTCACTATCTGATGCATCATAGATCAGTCACTATCTGATGCATCATAGATCAGTCACTATCTGATGCATCATAGATCATTCACTATCTGATGCATCATAGATCACTCACTATCTGATGCATCATAGACCATTCACTATCTGAAGCATCATAGATCATTCACTATCTGATGCATCATAGATCATTCACTATCTGAAGCATCATAGACCATTAATGCACTACCTGATTAATCACACCATTGATCATCCGATTCATCACACACTTTTAGCTATTTATTCAATCTGTGCTAATATCAAAACACTGTAGATTGTGCAGAATAGACCCTATGTATACAGGATATGTGTTGTAAGAATTCGACTAAGCAGCATCAGAGCTTCATACATAAAAACCACCTCAGGATTCACATGATCTCAAAGCAAAGGCTTGGCTAAGCAATTGCCGGTCAATGGAATTCACTTGTTGGACAGATGAAATTCCTTGAATAATTAGTACTGCGAGTACAAAATGTGTATGCTGGTCCTGCCATTAGATAGGGCACTTGAAAGTGAGAGACCTAACTACAGTTTTATAGCATTAGCTTATACGATGAGATATTCATCTACACACCTGTATCTAAAGCGTACATAGCGTTAGAAATAAAGTATACAACATCAGGTTCAGTGGCGACAGATGGACAGCAGCTTAATTTATTACCTGACTTACGTCCTAAAACGATACTATCTGTTTCACACAATAGACCAAGGTATTGTCATTATTGCATAGATCCAGAGTCAGCAGAAACTTTCAATCGACAAGAGATAAATATGGATACAGGTTAACAGAAACAGGCCTGCTGTAGTAGATAAGAAATGAGACAGGAAAAAGAGAAAGATAGAGTAAGAGAGGAAGAGAGGTTAAGAGAGCGAGGGAGAGAGAGCGAGGGAGAGAGAGCGAGGGAGAGAGAGAGAGAGAGAGAGAGAGAGACACACATACAATGAGGCAATAACATATAGACTGAGGCAAAAACACAAAGAGAGAGGCAGAGGCAAATACAGAGCAGCAAGAACACACAGAATGAGTCAAGAACACCCAGAGAGAAAAAGTGAGAGAGAGAGGGATATATGTATAAAATTATATACATGTATATATATATATACATATATATAGGGGTAAACAGGATAGTTTTCTCAGAGATTGACGCCCCCTGCCCCGTAAATGTCAGTCAAAGCTGAGGAAGGCATAGAGGGCCCACCTCGCCAAAAAGCATATCCCCCAAGAAAATAATGGTATATCACGACAAAAATTAACGCCCCCAGTCCCGTGCACCCCTTAAATGGGAGGGGATGGTAAGAATCCCACGGCCAGTCGGCACCTTGGGTGCCCCACAGATATACCAGGAGGAGGACATTCCATGCGCCCCAAAAGGATAAGTGTGGGCACACGGAATGTGAGAACTATGGGTGAAAGGGGAAAGTTAGAAAATGTAAAGAAGGAAATGGAGAAAGGGAAAATAAATGTCCTAGGGATGAGTGAAGTAAGGTGGTTGGGAACTGGAGATTTTATAAGTGATGGGTACAGGGTTATATACTCCGGAGGAGATAAAAGGGAGAAGGATGTAGCAATAATATTGAATAGAAATTTAAGTGAACAAGTAACAAAGGTTCTTCAGTACAGTGACAGACTGATGTTAGTACGGATCAAAGCAGATCCAGTAGATTTGGTGTTTATCCAAATCTACATGCCTACATCAGCCTCAGATGATGAGGAAATTGAAGCGATGTACGAAAAAATAGAAGGAATGATTAGAGGAGAAAAAGCCACAGATCAAGTGATAGTTATGGGGGATTGGAACGCGGTGGTGGGTGAAGGAAGAGATGAAAATGAAGTTGGGGAATATGGTCTAGGAAAAAGAAATGAGAGAGGACAGAAATTGGTTGACTTTTGCAATAGAATAGGATTAGTGGTGACCAACACTTGGTTCAAACATGAGAAGAGACGGCGTTACACATGGAAGAAACCAGGAAGCACAGGAAACGAGGGAAGATACCAATTAGACTATATTCCGTCAATGCAACAGTACAGGAATAGTGTGAAGAATTCAAGGGCTTATCCAGGAGCCGATATTAATTCAGACCACACCACAATCAAGTAATGGCAACAGTAGGGCTTCAGTTGAAGGAAATGCTTAAGAAGAAAAGCAGGAAGAGATGGAATTTGAACGGATTGAATGAGAAAAGAAGTCAGTTTCAGGAAGCAGTGGAAAGAAAAGTTAAGGAAATGAAGGACTACGAAAGAACAGGGGTAAATGAAAGATGCTGTAAGCTAAAGGAAGCTATTAAAATACGTGCAAAAGAAGTTTATGGCTTTCTTAAAGCAAATACAGCTAAAAAACCTTGGATCACAAGCGAGATGCTTGACAAAATGGATGAAAGGAGGAAATGCAAAAGTATTGACACCAGTCATGGCCGAAGGAAACATAGAAGCTTAAACAGTGAACTTAGAAGAATTACAGACAAAGCAAAAGATCATTGGTGGAGTGAAAAGTGTGATGATTTAGCAGAATATGATAGAAGAGTGAGGTCCTATCTATTATACCAGGAAGTCAGGATATTAACAAGAACCGATAAGAAAAAGAAAAGAGATGCAAAGAACGTTAGTATAATGGGTAAAGATGGCGAATTGAGGACAGAGCTGGAAGAAATAAAAGAAAGATGGAGAGAATATGTAGAGGAATTGTATGATAAGGCTGGAAAACCAGTTCAAGAGGATTTTAAAAGAGAAGAAAATATCATAGAAGACGATAAAAGGGACCCCGATTTAATGAAGGAGGAAATTTATTCTGCAATTAACAGTATGAAGAAGGGGAAGGCAGTCGGAATAGATGAAAGTCCCAGCAGAATTCTTGAAAATGTTGGAAGGAGAAACACTCAAAAAGTTAATGGAGGTATGGAAGTGTACAATACAGGTATTTGGCCAGACGACTTTACCAAGTCAGTGACGATTCCAATTCCCAAAAAAGCCAATGCTGTGGAGGGTTCGGATTACAGAACAATCAGCTTAATACTCATGCATCGAAGATCATATTAAAGATAGTAAATAATCGCTTTCAGTCGAAAGCAGAGATTATACTGAGCAAGACACAATTTGGTTTTAGGAAAGGATGCGGCACAAGAGAAGCAATAGGAGTAATGTGGGTTCTTTGCAAAAGAAGCTTAGAATATGGAAATGACGTTTTTGTAGGCTTTGTAGACTTCGAGAAGGCCTTTGACAGGATTGATTGGATAACGATGATAAATATCTTAAAAAGAATAGCAATTGACTGGAGAGATAGAAGACTAATTTTGAACTTGTACATGAATCAAAGAGCAGTAATCAAAATCCAACAAGAATACTCAGAAGAAGGTGAAATAGGACGTGGAGTAAGACAAGGTTGTAGCATTTTGCCGCTGCTGTTTAACATTTACGCTGAAGCAATGATGGAGGAAGCCATGGAAGACTTGGAAGAAGGAATAAAAGTAGGAGGGAATTTGTTACAAGATGTACGATTTGCAGATGACCAAGGAATGGTAGCGGGCAGCGAGATGGGATTGCAGAAGATAATGGATAGGCTGAATGATACGGCCCTAAGATATGGCATGAAGATTAATATAAAAAAGACCAAGGTTATGAGAGTGTCCAATAATAAAGGTGAAGTTAATATCACAATGAATGGTACGAAATTGGAACAGGTAAGGAGTTTCAAATATTTGGGTCATACTATAACCGATGATGGGAAATGTGAGACGGAAATATGCAGTAGGATTGCACAAGCAAAAGCGGCCTTTGATAGTAGAAAAGAACTATTAACAAAAAGTATAAAGAAAGACACAAAGATAAAGATAGTGAAAACTTTAGTTTGGACCACGCTATTGTATGGATGTGAAACATGGACCTTAAGGAAGGAAGATATTAGGAAACTGGAGGCATTGGAAATGTGGATTTGGAGAAGAATGGAGAGGATTAGCAGGACTCAAAAGGTTAGAAATGAGGAAGTCCTGGAGAGAGTTGGCACAGATAGACAGTTGATAACTGTATTAAGAAATAGGAAGAAGAGATGGATAGGACACATTCTAAGGGGGAAGGTCTATTAAAAGAGGTCATAGAAGGTAGAATGGAAGGAAAAAGAGGCAGGGGCAGGCCGAGATTAGATATGTCGGATGATTTAAAGACCCACTCATATGTGGAAATGAAGAGGAAGGCGGAAGACAGAGAAGAGTGGAGGCGTTATGCACCATGGACCTGCCAGTAGGCAGTGCACTAAGATATATATATATATATATAATTATGTATATATATATATATATTATATGTATGTATATCTATACATCTATATATTATGTACGTATATATATATATATATATATATATATATATATATGATGATGAGTTATCCATTCAATCGAAGCCGACTCTTGGACACTTTATGAACTATCTGTCTCCATGTATCACGATTTCTTACTGGCTCCCTCAAATCCGCTATGCTGGTGTTGAGGTCAACTTCTGCAGTATCAAGCCAGCGCGTTCTTTGACGACCTTTGCTCCTTTTCCACTGACCTGTCCTAGCATAATTGATTTCTCAATTGAACTCGCTCGCATGACATGTCTAAAGTATGACAACCTTTGCTTTGTGATCTTCCCTTCAAGAGAAATACTTGGTTTTATGTGATCTAGCACATCTCTATTGTTAACTTTAGCCATCCACGAGACTCGTAACACGCGTCTACAACACCAAAGCTCGAAAGCGTCGATTCTCCTTCTATCCGCCTTTTTTAGCGTCCAACTTTCGCATCCATATGTGGCAATTGGGAAGACTACCGCATTGACTATCCTGCATTTGGTAACGAGGCTTATGTCCTTACTCTTCCAAATTTTCATCATGCCAGTCATCGCAGTGCTCCCCATTGCTATCCGCCGTTTTATATCTGGTCCTGATTCTCCGTCACGGACGATTTTAGAACCAAGAAAGACGAAATCGCTGACTGTCTCAATATCTTCATTGTCAATTCTGATTTTGGTTTCAGCAATATCAGTTGTCATGATCTTGATTTTCTTAATGTTGAGGAACAAGCCAACTTTTTCGCTTTCTTCTTTAACCATTAATATGAACTGTTCGAGACCTTCCCTGCTCTCCGCGAGGAGAGTGGTATCATCCGCATACCTCAGGTTGTTGTTTCTCCCACCAATTTTCACACCTACAGTTGATTCAATCATATCTACCTTCCGCAATACTGCTTCTGCGTATATATTAAATAAAGACGGCGATATATATATATATATATATATATATATATATATATATATATATATATATATATATATATATATATATATATATATATATAGAGAGAGAGAGAGAGAGAGAGAGAGAGAGTGAAAGAGAGAAAGAGAGAGACAGAAAGAGAATGTACGAGAGAAAAAGAGAAAAGAGAGGCAATGACACCCAGAAACAGACACAGATATCTGTGTGTGCCTCATCTGGTTAGATCTCTGCATAAATGCAGAGATCTAGCCTGATGAGGCAACAGATGTCTTGTTTTTGTTAATATTAATTAAAAGAAATAGCCTGAGAGATAATATGATCTCTACAACTGATTACTAAGCCTACTGGATTGTTCTTCAGCGATTCAGCATTGTACCGATTGTACGGTCGAATAGACAGTAAGCTTTCCTTTTATGCAGGAGGCTAGCCGGAGCCTCTCTAATCATATTATCTTTTGTGATAATGGAAACAGACGTTAAAGTTAGCTTCAGAGCTTAATAACGTGTATTCTATCAGTGCATAATAGAACCAAACGGCAAATAGTTAATAATTTGTAATTAATTCTTCGTAGCTTAGCAATTTTGACAATTTGTCCTTTCAAATTTTAATAACATATCTTCTCTTTCATGCACATAGCACATACATATGTAATACACATATACACATACATGTATATATACATCTCTCTCTTAGTGCACTGCCTACTGGCAGGTCCATGGTATATAACGCCTCCACTCTTCTTTGTCTTCCGCCTTCCTCTTCATTTCCACATATGAGTGGGTCTTTAAATCATCCGACATATCTAATCTCGGCCTGCTCCTGCCTCTTTTTCCTTCCATTCTACCTTCTATGACCTCTTTTAATAGACCTTCCCCCCTTAGAATGTCCTATCCATCTCTTCTTCCTATTTCTTAATACATTTATCAACTGTCTATCTGTGCCAACTCTCTCCAGAACTTCCTCATTTGTAACCTTTTGGGTCCAGCTAATCCTCTCCATTCTTCTCCAAATCCATATTTCCAATGCCTCCAGTTTCCTGATATCTTCCTTCCTTAAGGTCCATATTTCTAAATGGTAATTATTGATATCTTCCTTCCTTAAGCCACACATGCTTAAAAAAATGTAATTATTTAAGGTTATTAATGAATTTATAATTTGTTATTAGAGTCTCATTGTGTTTGCTGGTTCTTTTCTGTTTCAGTGTGCGAATGTAGCATGTAGTAGTATTGAATGTTTGAATGTTCTAAGTCGTATGATTTATATTATATTTATGTTATTTAGTAGCCTATTTATTATTTTCTGCTATTAAATACTGAATGAAATTTCAGTTGAATTATTTTCATATTGGGTATAGAACGGGATCGGCTTACTATAATTATAAATATAACTAACATTTGTCTAGAATTATCTCGTTGGCTAGTTACTTAGTTTCATGTAAATGTTACGCAATGTTAGCTAACCATGTATATATTTAATTATTTATCAATTAATTGATACCATTCTACTGATTTCAATAATCACATGTGCATTACTTCTTTCGCGGTGTTCTTTGCTAAAGATATAAGGTTTATAAATGTATTATTTAATAATTAAAAACTTTAATAGCTAGTAATGAAGTAATTTGTCTTTTAGCTTCATTTTGTTCATAATCTGGGACATTGAAGATAATAAATAAAAACTTTTGTCATTTTCCAGTAGTTATGATGATTTTAAAATATTACTAAATGAATATCAATATTATCTTTAATGAATAGCAAGCTAACGCAAGAGTGAGAGAAAAATTAGCATCATACACACACACACACACACGCACGCACACAGAGAGAGAGAGAGAGAGAGAGAGAGAGAGAGAGTGAGAGTATAGCAGAGACAGCTTGACACAGGAACAGTAGCCTCACACAGGGGAACAGGATTCATACAATCTCTCACACATTAAAACAACAGTATGTCAACAAACCTTCAACCCTTCAGAGACAAGTCAGTGAATGAATTGCTGACAACCATTACAACAGACAATATACATCAGGGTGCCCACAAATCATCGAGAGTTTAAGATAAATGAGTCATCCAAATTTATAGCATGACAGATAATAATAAACTTAATATGTAGCAATTTAAAATTTTAACCCAAGTATTACATATAAAATTGATAAAGTAATGATATCTGGGTTTTTCTGGATTTTGCAACGACAAGAACATAAAAATAAAAGACAAAGTTTAGAGTCTACTTTTCATATCACATGGGATACTGACAATGACAGAGACAATCTGGCTCAGATTCAAAGCAATTAAGTCTAGTACGTCAGTAGCTTGGCCATCAAATAGGCGCACGATTGCATTAATATCACTTCTCTATCATGTCGACTATGCAAATTGCTGAGACTAGCAAAAGTTAATAATCTAACTAAAAATAATAAGCTAACTGAAAACTGCACCTATACAAATTTAAGAAATCAAATATTACGAAAGTAAATTGATAGATAATCAGGTCAGAAACCATAAGTTCCTTTAAAAGTAATAGATGCGACAAAAAAATTTTGACGATTTCATTTTGATCCATGAAATGTGAGTTCATCATTAAGGGTCAGAAAAGAAAATGCACTCACTCCAGCGAGGGTCATATGTATCTAGTAAGAGCCTCTCGCATACAACAGAATACCAATAGCGGACTTAGGAAAGCATAATATAACACACTTATTATCTAACATGATATCTATCACATTTAGTACCATGTGTTTAAACTATTATGAAATTTATCTCATCATCCATTTACTAGTCCACAGAATGTTCAAGGTTTTGTACTACGAAATCAAGTTTGCCCGAAATCGAATTAAAGATTTCAATACACCTGAGAATCAGTGATTAAATTTGTTCTCGTTATCAGCTACTATACACAATGATGTGGTTGAGTAAGACATTTTAGTTACTTTATTGCGACAATAAGTAGTCAAAGGTACAGGAGAGTGATATGAGCTGACCTGTCGTATGAAGCTGTTAGAACTTCCATCAGAGGGGCTGCCCCCGTCAGATCTACCACCATCTGCCGTCTGAGCTGCTGCTCTCTGCACACAGCAATACTAGGATATTTTATACTGCTTTAAATAGATTATTTATATGCGCACAATATGCAGATATCAATCGATCAGGATTCAAATGACCAAACAATCGTTCAACAAAGCAATCATAACTGATTAATTGTAGTTTAAAGGTATGATTCAGTAATGTTGTTTTATGAGCATCATCATCATCATCTTCTTCCCTTGAATCCCAGTTTAACTAGGGTCGGGATACGAATATACTGTCTCAAATACTCTCTGTTCTACATCATATCATCAGTCAATCCCCTATTCGAGACTTTTCCATTCGTTTAAATTTTTGTAGCAGTTTCTGGTGCCTAAGCGCTCACCAACTGAATGCCCTTTCTGACGTTGGTATGGCTCTTGGTGCTTTAGTCGCCTACTACGACACGTGCAGTCACCGGTTGATCGATTCTTCAAACAACCCGGACACAACACGGGGAATGATACTTTATATTGCTTTAAGAGGATTAAATTTATGCACACAATATGCAAATCTCAATCGATCAGGATTTAAGTGACCAAACAATCAATCAACATTCAACAAAGCAATCATAACTGATTAATTGTAGTTTAAAAGTCTGATTAAGTACTGTTGTTTTATGAGCATATATAGTCCATAATTAAATGTCATGCACACTGTATAGATTAAGGTTTGATTATAAAAGCAAAGGCTCGGCTTTTATACAACAAACTGATCTATGAGAAGTCTGCAAATTCTCAGAGGTTTTGATAATCATACAGCTAAGTAAACCATAGCTATCATCCAGCTAAACGTCAGCTTCAACTTTCCTTCCTGTAAAGAAGGCCCATAAGTGCTGAGATGAGCACAGTATTTGAACATTGCAGTTTGCACCTATTGATTCAGAATCAAACACCTAACCGATGAAGCTATGGACCCAACCCAGGTAGCATGGTCACTCTGCTAGCAATATAGGAATAGACATTAGGCTACATTACTATCCCTGTAGCGCATTTGTAGCTATTAGCTACTGTTTAGTGTAATTTGATCAACAAGCACTACAGTACCTCAATATAAATACTGACTGATTGATAAGTTCATGACTAAAACAATGTCATGGATTTTACAACATACTGCACATTTAAAGATTCACATTAATTAACATTGATATAACTTAACTACAGGATGCTGCATGTCACCACTTCTATTTAACATTTACGCAGAGGCAATGGATAACATTGAGGAATACAAATTGGAGGTAAACTAATGAAAGATGTACGATTTGCTGATGATCAAGTATGATTGCTAGTAGCGAAGTGGGCTTAAAGAAGATTGTAGACGAAAGAGATCAATAACAAAACAAATTAGGTTAAATTTATAACACAGTGAAAAAATTAAATTTAATAATGAGTTTCTCCACCCTCAGTAGCTGTCGGAGCATAACAATATCGATAACAAAAATTTTCACTTACATTTAGACACAATATCTACCATCAAATTCTACATATGAAATTATATTTAAAAAGAGTTTAAATCTAAGGAAAAAGAGAATGCCTTCCTACCTTACTCTGATGAGTTCGTTCAGTTGAACCTTTGGAGTTCTTACTAGTGTGATGAGCTGCGTGGCTTCGTTGGCGGCCATTTTCAGCTTTACCGTTGTTATATTTAGCAATGGCAGTGGCAGAAGCAGCAACGCTAGCAGTTGGAGAACTGCCTGACATTGTATCTAGCTCTATATAGAGAACCAGAAATAACCCTTCAAACTGCTTCCTCTTAAAGAACGATACCAACAATAATTAACTATCAAATGACGCCCATCCATTATATCACCGACTGATAGGACCTCACTAAATCCAATATATTGTATAGTTGTATTAATGACAGTATAAACTTCATAATATCAACATTCAAAAGTCTCACATTCTATAAATTGAAAAGTTTTATTGAACTTCAGAGAGCATCACTTAGGAAGTAACTTCTTGTAAGGGAGTCAGTGAAAGAGGAAGAGGGAACAGAGAAATACATTACTGTGCAAGGTCCTCGATATTGGCTTTCCTTATCCTATAGTGTACGCTCGTCTAAGACCTTTAACTATTTTAATATAAATCTTCATAAAAATCTAATAGATAGCTATTAGCTTATTTGGTCTTCTTCTTTTATTATTTTATTTTTTAATCTCAATTTAAAATTATAAATCCTGCTATTTTGTATGCACATGTTCATCCATTATCATTATTTTTCTTTAAGTTCACCATAGTTCACATTAACTTTTATTTTTTCCTGTTGCATTTGCTTGTTTGTGTGTTGTGTATGTGAACTATACAGGGCTGGATGACCCTTTTTGGTGTTCTTATTAAATTGAATTGAATTAAATTGAATTGAAAAAAAAGGAAGAGGGAAAGACTTTGGATAATTGAAGCAACACAATCAGTAGTGACTTAACATCTCAAGGGAAGAAGCTGTAATTAATTGCAAATGACCAAAATGAATGAAGGAATGCTGCAGTCCTATGTACTCTTTAGAAGTCAAGGAACTTACAGTAACTTACTTATTGTGAACTTACAGAAAAATAAGATAAATAATGATAATAGATGAACTTGAATATACTCTACAGTTTTCTCTATATAGTTCACCTGCTTACTCTCTGACATTAGTACTAAAACTAATTTTTTTCTTGATTCTAAATGTATGATACATACATATATATAACAAAGCATAACATTACAGAGTCAGTAAGCAATTATATGCTTGTTTAAGACTCATCAGGCTCTTAACTAAAACCAATCAACATTAATCAAATCATACAGACTTCATGTCAACAAGTCAAATTTATACATAGCCTATGTATAACACCGAACTATATATATATATATATATATATATATATATATATATATATATATATATATTCTTCATGCTAGGTTCATACAAATTTAAAGCATGGGTTGTAGGTTTAAACTAAAATTGTCCATTTCAGAAAATTTCTATTCTATCAGATGGTCCTTCTACGTAAAACTACAATTTCAATTATTTTAAATAACTATCAAACTGTTGCTGTCTAATTTAATAACAATAAATGTGACAAATTATATCTTAAAATAGTAAAACCAGTAATTGAATAGTTAGGCCTACAGTATTTCATTTTAATTTTTTTCTCTTGAAAAAATTCTTTACAAAAATTCTTAATACAAAATTATCCATAAATAATTTAACTATAGGGCTACTTGCAATCACATTGAATGTCATCAAAACAACGAATTTTTAAAAAAAATGTTTTTTGTTTAAAATAATTACATACAACATAAACAGTAATAAATACATAAAATGCTACTTTGATTCATTATAAGACAAAATGTTGCAAATATTATTTATTTACTTATTTATTTCCATCAACATCTCAGCGATGCTACCATTAAGAATTTTTTACAATCAGTCCAAGTTTGTGACAACGCTTGTGACAAACCGTATTTCAAAGCGGAATGTGACAGTTTTAAAGTCAAAAATAATAACGACGGCAGCGACAACTATGAGAGTGGTACTGTCGTCAATGACAACATTCAATGCTAAAGAATCACAGCCAAAATGGCTGTCAAGATCAGAGATGTACAATAAACTATATAAATTCAATATCAGGAAAATAAGTCCAAAATTACAAAATTACAAAAGGCAACGGTAAACCACCTTAGAAGTCATACTATTCCCAAGCTATAGGCTACATAAGGTATAGATAAGGCATAGACTTTGTGAAGGGATTAACTTATTGATCTAAGGAGTGCTCTTACGGAGAGAGAGCAGACTTTGAGTTCGAGCATGTACCTTGAACTTAGCTGCTACTTGGCAATGCCCTGAAGAGAGAGAGAGAGAGAGAGAGAGAGAGAGAGAAGTCTAAAATACAAATTGTATTATCAATGATAAAAATGTCGATTGTCTTGGTGGCTCAGTTTATAAGCGCCTTAGATAACGGCTTGAAGTTTCAAATAGGCCTACCGTTCCTATATGGTCATGGGAATGGTTTGATCAATTCCAATAAAATTCATCGGAGAGTAAAATCTTGTACACTAACCGTTCAGGGTACTTCAGTATCTTACGTCACAGCCCTAATGTCAGTGACATTCTGATAAATATCAGAATGCCTGACTAATATACTGTACAATCCAAATCCTTAGCTCAGATTACTAATGTGCCTTCAGCCGTTAAATCAGTCTGACTTAAATACTGTCAACACTCAGCAGTGTGCAGTGCCTTACAAGCATATATTTAACACTCATCTAATAATAATAAACATTAATAATGAAGAAGACTAAGATTAACGTCAGTTAATGCAATTAATGAGTTAACGCGTCAGAGATGCGTCCTACGTCCCTGCCTCTCAATACCCCCCTCCTCCTCCTCCTCGAGTGCGTCCATAGAGCCTGAGATAAGTCCACAAGAGTTTTCTGCGCTGACAATCAGCGAGAAAAATAAGAAACTCGAGGCTAGAATGGCCTCTATCTCCCAGGGGTCCCTCTCACCAGGGCTACAGCACCAGGGTCAAAGGCTGAACCAGATGTTGGCCTCAGGGCAGGCTGAGGCGGAGAGGCAGAGCTCATCGCGTTTTACAAATCAGAGCTCAAATCAAGCGGATACTCGCTCCCAAAATTCTCTAGGAACAGCTATCCAGATTTCAGGGTCGATGACTTCTAAAAGAGGTTCTCCCAGCAGAGTTCTCACAACTGCCTCATCAACGCCTGTTCAGGGGAGTCACCGTCGTGGTGGATCGATAACAGATGAAGTGGAGACGGGCGCTGCTGGAGCCAAAAGTTGCGGATTCAGGGCAATGTCACCCGCTGCTGCGACCAGCAACGTTTAATAATAATAATAATAATAATAATAATGACATTAAAATAATCTTAATTTAGTTATTTGTTTTTAAATTAAACATCATTTTATTAGATGAAGAAGATAATAATAATAATTAATGATAAGAGATATTTAATTAGACTTCACTTGATCTCAATCCAGCGTCATTCCAGTAAACAGCTTTTGTTTTAAGCGACAGTGCACATCCATAATTATATGAGCCCTACAGAAAAGTTCTATAGCCAAACTAGTCTAAATCAAACTCCGTTATCCTCTGTAGGCAGCTCACAATGGAATACTAAAACTAGAACAACGTACGAAACAAATAAATTTCATAGCGCCAGTTATTCTTAAATATTTCTTGTTAACGATACCACATACAAATATAATTTCAAAATTAACACTTTTCTTATATCTATAATGCGAACGCTTACAGTACAATTTCATATAAGCAGTTAGTCCATTCTGCTCACAAACAATAAAGCTGGCAAAGCTAATGTTAACGTATGTTTCCTCACTCGAAAGCGCTATTAGTGACGGATTTGAACCCCGCACATACTCATCCAAGGTCGAGTATCTTACCGACGTCGCCACACGTATATTCAACTTGTTAACTTATTCATATACACGTATATTCAACTTGTTTAGACCTAACTTGTGCATTAGGCGCTCCAGGACCTACTGTAGATTGCTGTAGATGACTACATTCAGATCCAGCTCAGTCTCGAGAGATTAGGCATAAAGTCTACATTGCAGCATAACTAAAGAATTTCAGCTAAGTTGTTCTATTAGCACGGATTTTGAAAATATGTGAACACTCACCAATGAGTGCCCGATTTGCCGAAAATTCATCCTCTTTATCATCTTCTCTCGAATCCCAGGTAAACTAGGGTCACGATTCGAACTGACCTTAAATTTTTCTATTTGTTTTGGAAAATTTCGTAGCAATTTCTGGAATCTAGCCGCTCACCAGCCGACTGTACTTTCAGGCGTTGGTTTGGCTCCTACTGTAGCACTGCTTCGTTGCCTTTTACGACATATGCAGTCCACGACTCCAAAGTTGGTGTATTCTTCAGCAACCCCGGCATAACATGGGTGAAATTATTTTAAATTATGTAAAATTGTGCTAAAATTATACGCTTAGAGTTGAAATATATTACTAGCATAATTTTTAGGGCAAAACTGCAGTGCCAGAGAGAAATTCTCTTTATAAAATTCTATGCCAAAAGATTTAAGAATTATAATTTGCATGTATATAATACATGAAAACATCCGTAAAATTCATTTAAATATCATTAGTATGCTTGAAGCTTTAGTAAAATACTGACAGATTTATACTACAGACTACTAGTGTATATTACAGGTTTACTTAGCGTGTAAGTGAAAACTACATTATTCATAACTTAACATAGGCTATATTAAAAAGCAGTTTCAACAACAACAAAAAGTAGATCTACTTAGCAGGCCTTCTGCTTAATTTCGTAGAGACATTCTAAATATAAAGTCACACAAGTAGTCGACGGACCATAAGAAATTGACATATTTCATTTCAGCAATGAGATATTTTTTTGGACTCTAATTAATGAAGAACTTTAAAGCTCTCTTATTACGAAAAAGTAGCAATTAAGAATGTAACATAAATTGCTTAATGTCTAATTAAATACATCTTAGTGTACATGCAGATTAGTAGGCTGAGCCTATGGCACGATCTGTAAGGTTTTTAACGCCATAGCAGTACGTACGAGGTTCAAATTCAGGGATAGACGCCACTGATCAATTTGAAACTATGAAACTGACGTTGCAACCAGCTTTGGCGTTTTAGCCATAAAACTATTTCACACATAGAACTATTACAAAACTTTAGCCTAGTAATAGAGAGAAAAAGTAAATGGGTATTAATATCAATGCAGCAAGACAGAATCGCTACTATTTCTCAGTCAAAAGGGATGTTAATGACGCTGCTTGAGGATAAATTGTTTATTAAATAAAAAACATACACAATTTTCCAAAAATAACTACATACACAATAACAATTAAATTAAAAACTCTATTACTGCTTTCCTTAGCATGAGTAACATATACATGTCCATATTCATCAATATTAAAAGCAACTTCATACAAGCTGGGCCTAGATATTTATGGATACGTTTTTAGTATTGCAGCCTCTACCCATTTGAAGGCTAAATGTAATATATAACCAGACATATGCTATAAAGCCAGTATTTTTAGTTGATTTTAATTATTCACGGAAGCTGAAGTCCACTTCCTCAATTGTAGTTAAATCTCGCAAATGGTCAAAAATCTACACACTTAACGTTGCATTTAAAGCATCAAATGGGAATTGTTACAATTTAACATCTGGTATCGCAAAGCACGTAGTAACATTTTTAAGAAATACCTGAAATAATAGTAAAGTCTTAACTAAATTGTAAAAATTCTTACAGCTATAGTTAGTGAGCATAAAGTTTATCGCTTTCTGTAATGATATCTTAATAATGTCTATCACTCTTTGAAACGGAGTGAGAACTAAACAAAACATCCATTTACGTAAAATTTCCAACTAGTACCACTTCCGTAAATACAAACTGTGGAAAGCTTGCATCATTTCCATCCAGTCATTAATCGAGTCATTAATCTCTACAGTCAGTATAAGAATTACCACAACTAGCTTGACAATATTTACATTTGTTCGCTAGAAGCAGCCGATGATCTCCGACGAACCACTTTCTTGGTGGATAATCCCTCAGTCTCACTCGAATGTCTAGAATGCTTTTTATCCGACTTGTCCTTCTTCTGCGGTATATCAACTTTGGTTATCGACTTATCCTTCTGAGATGTCAGATTGTCTGGATTTGACTTTTCCTTCTTGTGAGAGGTTCCAATCCTTGCAGATGTCATAGACTCAGAACTTGACTTTTCCTTCTTGTGCAAAGCCGCAGCAGCTGCAGACTTTGCAGCATCGGAACTTGACTTATCCATCTTCTGAGAATCGCCAACATCTACGCCTGATTGGTTTCTGGAGGTAGTGCCAGAGCTGGAGTCTGGCTCTTTCTTTCGAGGCACTCTTACATCTACTTCAGCCTTATGCTGTTTAGGCATATCTTGAGAGTCAGTTTTCTTCTTTCTGGAACTTTCGATTTTCGTTTCAACGCCTCTTGATTTGTGTTTCTTCTCTAACGTCACATCGTCTTTGTTGCGAGAGGATACAACATCAGTTCTGCTCTTCTGTGAAGATGTCTTGCCATCGATCGTCGATACGTCAACATGAAAGTCCGACTTGTCCTTAGTGGTTTCTGTTTTAATGCGACTGTCTCTACCATTTGAGGAACTCTTACCAATGGCCTCGCTATGAGACAGACTTGACTTTACCGGTTTTGTTGATTCCTTCCCAGTATCTTTCAATTTCTCAGACTTACCTGGTTCAGAATCAACAGTTGAGCGACGACTTGAAGACACCAAAGTACTCTCCCCTTTTGAGCTCTTCACTCTCTCAGTTGTGTTACTTGTTGACTTTATAGTTGCGACAGATTCACTCAATTTCTCGGTGGATACGTAGGTTGACGAGGAGTTCTTGGAATCGTTGCTGGTAGATCTCCGGACAGTCTTATTTGATTCGCTGATTGAAGTCTCTACAGCAGCTCCATCTGTCGGTGCCTATATGACATACAGAGATACCATTAATCAGTAGCATATCAGATAACAGTAGTTCCCCGTGTTGTGTCCGTCCTCGTGTTGTGTCCGGGTTGTTTGAAGAATTGACCAACCGGTGACTGCACGTGTCGTAGAAGGCAACTTAAGCACTAAGATCCAAACCAACGTCAGAAAGGGCATTCAGTTGGTGAGTGCCTAGGCTCCAGAAATTGCTACAATTTTTTTAATGCATAGGATAGAGTGTATGGGATTGACTGATGATATGGTATGGGACAGAGGAGTGGAGAAGGTCTATTCATATCCTGACCCTTAAATTGGGGGTAAAGGGAAGATGATGATATCAGATAACAGTAGGTTGAAAGGGAAAATCAACATGTGCAAAAATCTGACGACACATATAGGTAGGATTAGACTGGCAGATAGACATCATTTGCACATTAAATGATATGGTGTTGTAGGTAAGATGTTAAATTTTTTTATAACACTAATTCAGAATAAACTACATGACAATTCACACTAAAGAGGCCATTCATTATATATCATGTCATGTCCTGTGATCATCCTGGGACTGGTTTCAGCCAAAGATTTCTTTATGATGTCCTTCACAAAATTATATTCTTTGTCATTTTGCTTGATATTCATTCTTTTTCTTCCTTCTGTTCTTCCATATATGCTAATTCCAGCAGCCTTAAGTCTTCTTCTAATGCTGTCTTTCCATCTTCTTTTAGATCATCCCACTGTCTCTTGCCATCTGCTTTGTAGTTAAATATCTTTCGATGGTTTCTATTTTCTTCCTTGAGCATCACATGTCCAGCCCATTTCATTCTTCCTTTCTTGATGTTTTCACTCTTTCTTGATGATTACACTTATTATTTGCTGATTTTATTCTACAGTATTATCCAGCAAAATATCGGACAATTATGTACCATAAGGGATGAATGATTAACAAGTATGAGTATTAGAAAATGCTAATCTTTTTTAATGCCTGTTTCAGCATCACAAGCAAACATACAGAGACAGTGGAAGATAGGTTACAAAATTGTTACAAATTTATACAGATTTAAAAAGTTAAGGCAAATCAGGGAATCAATTTATTACACAATAAAGTAAATGTCCTAATGTATCCTACCAATAATAAGCCTCGATGACTCAAAATACTACTTTTAGTTAAATAAAAGTATAATAGACTAAATCACTAAATATAGGCGGCAATATACGTTGTAAATAAACTACATGACTGAGGAGACAGAAGCAAACCTTAGAATGTTTCTTTGATGAATCCGATTCCTTATCACAATCTGCACTATCACCCTGTCTAAATGTCACCTCACTGTCAACTTCTGCGTCAGCTCTATTTGTATCTTCCACAGCTGCGACAGCTGCAGCAGCAGCTGCATCAACAGCTGCCTCCTCTTCTCCCTCGCTCACAGTAAAGTCGTCCGCTCCATCAGTTTTAAGCAAGTCCTCCGCTTCAACATCGCTGTCCGACTCCGATCTCGCTCTCTTGCGCGAAATCTGCTTAGTGTTAAAGCTTAACCGCTCTATCTCCTCGTCAAATATAAAGCTATTGGTTCTATCGAACGATTCACTCAATTTGTCAGCTACTCCGGTGGAACTTGGATTCTTAGAGTCAGCCGAGCTGAGCGGGTAAGCAGAGATATCTGTTGAGACTTTAAGCTGACTAGTGGCCACACTTTCTATTTCACTCTCATCTATCTCGCCACGTAGCAACGAATTTACAAAGTTAACCTCCGACACAATCTCGGCTTTCACCGCATCGTCGGCTTCGTTGTGTAGTTTTTGGCGTTTTTTCTTGGCCGCTGAATCAATACTTGCTCTTTTTCTCTTATTACCCTGACTACTCTTTTCAGACAAAATCATTTTGTCTGCAGCTTGTTTCTTCTTCTGCGAAGTGCCGCTCTGTTTGCTATCTGCATTATCAGGTGGCACTTCACTAGATTCAATCTCCTCGACTGTTGTGTTGCCAACTTTATTTGCCGTCAGGGAATCCTTCTTCATCAGCGTCAGATTAGCTATTCTCTTCTTGGCACGACGAAAACTCTCGCGCTCTTTTTCAAACTCACGCATGGCTAGTTGAAGTTCTTGCTTCTCTCTAATCATGTCCTCTCGGTGTTTTCGTTTCTCTCTCAGTAGAACTTGCTCCTGATGAATCAGTCGGGTCTTGCGTTGGTCAAACTCGGCTTCTAGTGCAATACGTTTTCTCTGCTCTAAAGCTGCGATACGCTGACTACGCTGAATAAACTCTGTGTCGACAGAAGATGATTGAGACGAAGTAATTTGCTTCTGCTTTTCTTCCTCATATCTGCATAGAAACATCATAGAGATTTCCTAAGTAATGTAATAATTTTACAATAATAATTTTACAAGTTCACTGTCAAATGCTCCCTCTCTGCTGTAACTGAAATATGATAGCGGAGAAATCAAACAATTAAGAGTATGCTTCATATGAGCTAAGTAAAGCAAAACTATGCCATGTAGAAGAATTAAGTTATCTACCAGTTATTTTTGTGTACTGAATAGTTGATGAGTAAACAAAATATGTCAGAGAATACCTATTTTTTACTATCCTACAATTCCCAGTCTTTACTAGTGTCTCGAATGTATGTTTCAGATAAGTACATTGTGAGAGAATAGATAAAAGTAGACCACAACTCAGTAGGTGCAGTGTTCAAACCTTAAACTCCATCGTGCCACAGATCTAATTTTGGAAAGCAGATTACAAATAATAAACTTGGTCTTTACATAGCCTTCTTTTAGTCCTCAGAAAAATGCCTTATACTCCTCTGAGATGTAACGACTATTGTATTGCACACTTAAGTTGAGTAAACTGTCTGACCATAGCCTTCAGTGTAAGTGTAAGAAGTTATTGCAACATGCATTTATAATGCGTGCCATTTCCCATAGATACTATATAGACTGTTTTTCCTACACAACAAAATTATGATAAAACTTTTATGTATACATTAATGATCCTTCTCTCTGAAGCAGATCAACACTTGACTTGTTCATAAAAATAAATACTTCATACTATACATAAAGTTGTAATACACCCAATTCTTCCATGTAAAATACATCGCATAATGAGCAAAGGGGCCAAGAATACTAAATCCAGTTGGACCACCTCTAACAGTACTCTTGCAATAGATATAAACTAGAGATATTGAATTAGTTTTTAATTAATTTTTAATTAATTTTTAATTAATTAAAAATTAATTACAATTAATTAATTTTTAATTAAATAATTTTAATAAATTTATTTATTTATTTTAATTAATTAATAAATTTAATTAAAATTAATTAATTTAATTAATTAATTAAAATTTAATTACAATCAATTAATTACAATTAATTAATTAATTCTCAATTTTTTTATTTAATTACAATCTTGAAATAGATATTAACTTCATTTTACATTTTACGGTTGAGAGAGACCAACAACTAAGAGCAAACCTCTGAACTAGCTTTTCTAATTCAGCAATTCGTCTCTTCAGAGCACGATACTCTCCTTCCCCAGCATCAGTTCTTGCGTAAGTACCATCATCTGCTAAACTGCCGACAGAATCCTCTCTTGGATACTCATCTCTTGGATCATGATCAACGGTGTGCTCATTGGTAGGATCGGACGAGATGGCAGCAAGCCATCTCTGATCCAAGTCCATCTGAAAGGTATCATCTCCCTTAACAAGTGTCTCCGACTCTCTCTGAGCAGTACTAGACAGCGAAGACTTTGTGCCCTTTCTTCTCTTTTTGTCATATTTCCCTCCTGTTTCTTCATCGACATCAGCCTGCAGATCATCACCAACATTGTTCAAGCTACCAACAGCAGCAACAGACTCATTCATATCATAATCATTATCCTCCAGTTCTCTAACGAGACCAACTTTAACAACGTCTGCAGTATATTCATTGCAGACGTTATGTGAATTGTTCTTTGCAGTCTCTTCATCTTCTTTCAGTTGTCTCTCAATGTCCATCAGATCTCTATCAGCATCAAATAGATCACTCCTCGTTCTAGCGAGCTCCCTGTCAGTTTCGAGTATATCAGTTTTGGCAGATTCCGCAGGTTGAAGCTGCTTAGGACCGCCTCCTATCAACCTAGCACTCACATCCCAGCCAGTCTCTCTATCAGACAGCTCATCAGACGTAACACTGGGAGCCTTTCCTCTTCTGCTTCGTCTACTAATCTTACTCGCCGACTTTTTTATAGCACTTTCACCATTTCTCTCAGATTTTAAATCCCTCTCCTTCTCATCTGAATCTATCACATCATTCGTAGTATTAGTTTTTGAGTTCTCATCACTCTTATCCTCCTTTGAATCAATTACATCGCTATCAGCATCCACATCTGGTGCCTCATATTGTGCTTTTGTCTGCTCCATGCTCCTGGTAGTCGCAGAGTTCCTAGCAGTTGCTGCGACTGCACTAGTTTTTGCAGACTCATTGGATTGTCGAACGTCATCATTAGTTTTACAGGTGACTGAGGACTTACCTTCAACAGATTTTCTTGATCTACATTTTCTGCTAGAATTACGTGAATCCTTAGTTTCTTCACTAGAAAGCAATTCAAAATTTTTATCACGTATCATAGAGCTTTGATTTATCACATCAAACTGTCTAACCTCTTTCAGCTTTTCTAAACATTCAAATATGTTACAATTCTTCTCGCTGCTCTCAACTTGATTACTGACCTCAATAGTATCACCACTCAAAGGCACCATAACACTGACAACAACTTCAGCATTCACTTCAGTATTGGATCTCTCCATTTCTGGCAAAGGATTTTTACTTTCTGGTTGACAATCAACTTGCTGATCATCCTCTCTCAACGTTGTTTCTTTTCCCATTGGATTAGAGGAAGTAGGCTTACAGATTGATGATGCTTCATCCAGCACAGATTTTACCTCTCCATTTGAGCTTCCCCGGGCTACTAAGCTTAGTACTTCTGTACTTTTCTGTTCTGTGCTTTTCCTGTTTTTACTATTTTTCCTGTTTTTACTGTTCTGTACTTTTCCTGGAGATTTGTCTTCAGACGTCAGTGTATTATCAGGAGAGTAATTAAGATAAGTTAGTACATTCTCAGGAGATTTATTCGGTAACGTCAATAATTCATCAGTAGATTTGTTTGGAGGTGTCAGTGCTTTCTCCAAATATTTACTTGGAGATATCAGTACTGTTTCCAAAAATTTACTAGGAGATGTTAGCATCTCTTCATGAGATTTACTGGGACTCTGGTTACCTTTGATGCCTTTGGGAGATGAATTCAACACTTCTTCCGCACACCCTTTCTCAGACACAAGTACATTACAGGACGATTTATCAGATAAGCATTTAGAATGTGTAGAAGAATTTGTAACTGCTTCCACTGTTATGTCACTTACCATGGCTTCATCTGTAATATTAAATCTTAAGTCATTCTGTATGTCTTCAATGGGCTCAATATATTGGCAGCTTATGCCATTAGCAACTTGATTAAAATCTCGTATCGTTTCAGATGGGGCTACACATTCAGCTGAATGCAGTGGATGCTCTACCATTGGCTCTTCACATTTTAATACATCATCATCCAATTTGTGAACAGACTCGTCAACATTGCTTTGAACTTGTTCGAGAGCGCTAGGAACAGTTACGCAATCCTCAACTTTGGCCTCATTCAAGTTGATAAACTTGACTGTCTCAATTATTACGCCAGTACTAGAACTACCCTGAAAAGCAGCGGATGGAGTCGTACTCTCTGAAATTGGAACAGCATCATCGTCTTTACCAGACACCTTCAAAGGTTTCTTATTCTTTGGAGGACGACCTCGTTTCTTTGGCTGTGCTGGTGACTTCACATTTTTCTCCGGAGAATCGCTCACTCCAGGGCTAGTTCTCAATTCCACTGCTGCAGCCTCGTTAATGAGACACTTCTCGTCCTCTGGGACACCAGTCTGAACATAATTTAGATTTTCAGCCATCTTCTCAAGCTTGTCTAGTTTTATTTCTTCACTTTTGACAGAGAAAGCCTTTGACTCTACAGAACTTTCACTTTTCGCAATTTTTGGCTTCGGATCAAACGCTTCATTATCTGAAGCACCGGAGGCACTGCCGCTCGGTGATTTACTGCTGCGTCTGCGTCCCGGCGTGCTACTAGCAAGGAACACTTTAGCGTAGGGATTGGATGCAGAACTTTCTCTCAATTTTAAAAAGTCACGCTTTGATCGACAGCGGCTATTTTGTTTGCCATGCTCAGTCTTCATAAATTCATCTTCCTCATTCTTACACATGATCTTAAAATCTTCAGACTTCGTGCCACTAGAAGCTTGAACAGCTGTAAGCATAGTTTCAGATATTATATCTTGTTCAAGTATATTTCCAATTTTCTCGCTAGATGTTAGTACTTCGTCTTTGTTACCAGTGATACCAGAATTGTTAGCAAAACTAGAATCAAGTTCACCGCTCGAATCATGCCTGCCTTCATTTGTTGGAATGTCCGATTGCTCGATGACACTTCTCTCATCCACATAGCAATTCAAGTTTATCTGATTCGTGTCAGAAACAGCTTCAGAAATCTCTACATAGGCAGAAGCTGAGTTCATCTCATAACTCTCGTTCAAATCTGAAACCGAATCTGCGACTAATGTCTCAGCCTTTATCATGCCGTCAACATCATCATCATCATTCTCTTCATCAAATTCCTCTCCAGTGCAAAAACTACCGGCTGGAATCTCCAGCATACTACCATCTTCCTGCCGCACAAAATATGCCTCTTCAGTCATAAATCCCTGCATCTGACATCCACTCTCGTCAACCAGTAATATAGAAGGTCCCCCTGGTGTGCGACAGACTCGATGTGACGTCACTATTGGATCGTCGGGAGCAAGTACACGAGGTTCACCGTTGTGCGATATCTGCAGAGGTTTAGGTTCATCACCTGCCTCCATCACGATGTAATATTCCTCCGTCATGTTTAACTGCTGCTCATAATATTAATAATATAAATAAGACTAGTATCAGTTATCTTTGGTATCAATATAATTCTAATTTACATATATATATATATATATATATATATATATATATATATATATATACATCAAAATTTTAACATATTAAAAAATTAACACACATCATAAGGACAAACTGTGATGACGGGCATCACTTCTGATACCACAGGTTTAAATCCTTCAGGCTGCATATTCCACTAGCCATTCACCTGTGAATGACCGAGATTCTAGTCTCTGATAAGTTCGGCCCAGAATGGAACTTTATTATGTCTAATTCATCTTCGGAACGATCATTTATATGTTTTATGCTGAACTACTTGCCCTCGAACTACTGAGCAGTTGGACATTTTAGCTTGCCAATTGCATACGCTGCTCTAGACATTTCTAGAAATTAACAAAGCCTGGATCTGAACGCTAAATCTTCAATAGATTAAAGAAATCTTAAATAGATTAATGATCATTAACATATGTATTCAGAGTTCTAAACGATATCTATATAAATACAATCATACTGCACTAAAATCATTACACTAAAATCATATTGATCCGACGAAATACATCTTGTTGCTACAATCCTCGCTGCTGATAATCTCAACTTTGAGCAAACTACGTTAATCCATTATTACAGTAAACTTAATTTAAATTTAATTTTATATATCTAACTAATCGGCATTAAAGATAAATTTTAAATACAAGAAAATAAAATAGTATTTACAAATAATCAACAATCAAAGCCGCAATAAGGAACATAGATATAATAAGTTCCAGTGGACTAGAGCAAAGTTTCTTTGTTCTTTCCTGCTTTACTTAATAACAACAATAATAATACGATTAGTGTCACTGTTGTCCAAGACAACATCGAACACTGTGGAACCAAATTACAACTGATGAGCAGAGTGAGGGGTCCAAAAACGGTGCAAGCCAAAATCCGGGTGGTCAGTCAAAGGAAGGGTCTATTTCTAGTGCTTCCTTTTTAATAAAGAAACATTTATGTTACAATGTTATTCATTCTTTTGCGGAATCCAATTTTTTTGGTTCTCTTGCAAAACACCTGGTTATTAATATTTCAGTTAATAATCATATCTTTCGCATTTACCTATTTTATCGCCATCCATCTACGTGTATTTCAAAATTTAATATCTTATTAGCTAAATTTATGAATATTATCAAACCTTTAAAAAGAGCCTAATACTTGGTGACATAAACGTTAATCTTAACAATTATAACTTAATATGCATGTTAATGATTATGTTAATCTGCTTGATAACTTAAATTTCAATTGTTATTCAATATTACCTACTCACTGCGGTAAAAATTTTGCAACAGTGATTGACCATGTTTTTTCTAATTTTGGAATAACCAGTGATGGTCAAAGTTTAATTAAATCTTTAACTATTGTCAGTGACATATCTAACCACTATGCTAATCTGATTATAATTACTTCCAAAGAAAAGTTACTCACTTATGCCGATCGGCCACTTAGAAGGATTTTAAACGCGAAAAACATTGAGTCTTTTCAGAATAATTTATCTAAGATTAGTTGGTCTCAACTGTTGCTAATGAATGATTTAGATGGGATGTTAGACTTCTTAATTAACACCATTGAGGAGCTTTCAAACGCTAATATGCCTCTAACACGCTGTTCAAGGAAGAAATTTAAAGATAAAAGTTGGATAAATAATGAACTAAAGAAAAAAATTAAACATAAGAATTCTTTATTTTTTAAAGCTAAGCAATCAAGTAAAGAAGAGGATATGAAACTCTATAAAGCCTATAAAAAAGATCTTGATAGAATCATCAAAAATACCCAAATTGAATACTATAAAAATCTTCTTGACTCGCGAAAAAATTCTATCAAGAATATATGGAAAACTCTTAATAATATTTGCAGCTTTAAAAAAAGCGTTGTAACTCCCAAATTGGTTATGTGATAAAAGACACTAAAAAATATACAATCAAAGGGAAATAGCTGAACCTTTTAATGAGTATTTTTCTGAAATTGGGTCAAAAATAGCATCTAAATTTAACTCCCATAACTCAACTAATATTAATTTTAAGCAATATTTGCCACCATCTTGTCAAAATTCATTATTTCTTAAACCTGCCACCACCAATGAAGTCTTCAACACCATCCTGGCGCTTAAAAAAAACTAATTCGACAGGTCCTGATGGCTTATCTAATAAAATTCTACAACTATCCTCAGACTTTATTGCTGAACCATTAACACACATAATTAATCGAACTTTTATTACTGGTGTGTTCCCTACTAGATTTAAGACAGCCAAAGTTATCCCAGTTTTTAAATCAGGAAAAAGTGACGATGTACAAAATTTTAGACCTATTTCTTTGCTAGACAACCTCAGTAAAATTTTTGAAAGACTAGTATATAACAGAATTATTGAATTTTTTGAACGGCATAATACACTTTCTGAAAATCAATTTGGTTTCAGAAAAGGGCACTCTACAGTAGACGCAATTTTCAGTAGTTTAAATATGATACGTTCTCAGAAAAACAATAAAAATCATACACTGGGACTCTTTCTAGACCTCAGCAAAGCATTTGACACGGTCGATCATGACACCCTCCTAAATAAATTAGAAAATTATGGTATAAGAGGTTTACCACTCAGTTGGCTAACCTCGTATCTTACAAATAGACAGCAATATTCAGTCATAGGCGACTCAGTTTCTTCCACTAAACCAATCTCAGTTGGAGTTCCACAAGTCTCTATATTAGGGCCTTTGCTTTTCCTAATATATGTCAATGATATCCATCATACGTGCCCGGACCTTTCATTCAAATTTTTTGCTGATGATTCAAATGCTTTTATTAAAGGAAATTACTTGTTAGACTTGTTTGCATGTGCCAATTCGGCAAGTAAAATAATTTGTAACTGGTTCCAAAGTAATCGTTTAACTATTAATACAGCTAAATCAGCATATATTGTTTTCTTTCCGTCTACCAATGACGAAGCGTATATACGTGATAACAATCTTACATTATTTATGGACCATAATCAAATTGCAAGAGTTAATTGTATCAAATTCCTTGGTGTAGAAATTGACGAACATTTAAGTTTTAAAAATCATATCGAAAAAATTACAAAAACTGTTGAAAGTGCTAACGGATTACTCTTTAATTGAAGAGAATTTATATCAATGTCCTGTCGCAGGAACTTGTATCTCTCTATGATATATTCTCGTGTAAGATATTGCATTGAAATTTATGGTTATGCCACTTGGAATGTTTTACAACCACTACATATTGCTTGTAACAGAGTTCTGCGAACCTTGCAGGGAAGTCATCGTTACTGTAATGTTAAAGATCTTTATGTTTCTTATGATATTTTGCCAGTTCATCTATTGCATAAATACTGTGTGGCCAAGTTGATTCATAAATGTATTAGCAGTAATCTACCTAAGTCTACAGTATTGGCTAATATATTTGATCTCAACCATTCTAACCATAATTATTCAACTAGACTGCTTGACTCCAACTATCTGTTTAAAAAATCCAATGTGACATTCTATAAATCTTATGTAAATGAGGCGTGTACGGACTGGAATAAAATTCCACCAATATTACGCAACATCAAATTGCTATCAACCTTTTCTAGAGAATTTAAACAGTATTTATTAGAAAATTTGTCACAATAAGAAAAATTGTTTTTTTCTCATCCAACTTCTGCTTTGTTGTAATTTAAAATCTTCTATGATTGACACTTTCACTCTTTCATTTTGATTAAAAGTTTGATTTAGACATGTGGGACGCTTGCTAGCGGGGTGATTAATATCCGGGTGGCCAACTGATAGGGTGTTATGCTCCCTCATTGATGACCTGGTTTTTGCATGTATTAGTGTGCCTGTCTTTGCGTTTTTACTTTGTACCTTTATGTTATTCGAAATATGTTGACTGTCGTGCTGTGTGATATGTGAACAAAAAAAATAAAAAATAAAAAATAGTAGGCCTATATTAAGATCTAATACACTTCTTTAGACTGATTTTCTGGATTTGGTATTTTCACCATTTCTGGACCTACTTTTTACTCGCCAGCTTGATTTTGTCTCAATAGTGCTCGATGTTGTCATTGATGACTGTAGCATTATAATTTTTGTTATTATTATTGTAATTACATGCTAGACTAAGACACAGTGTGAACACATAGTTTAGGCCTAAATAGTCTGCACTCACATACATGTATACCAAGAAACACTCCAGTCGACCTTAGTTGTTGCTAAACTTCTAAGGCTATTACATGTAATGACGAAAAGCCCCATGGTGTCTGAGAAATGATGATATACTTCGTGATCTACAAGTACCCTTGGTTGCAGATCAAATACAGAAGGCGGCAATCAGGCACGAACTAAGACTTCTACACCATATAAATGTAATAATAATAACAACAATAATAATAACAACAATTACAGTGCTACTGTCATCAATGACAACATCGAGCACTATTGAGACAAAATCAAGCCGGCGAGCAAATAGATGGTCCAAAACGGTGCAAATTCCAAAATCCAGATAATCAGTCCAAAGTACAGGGTATTAAAGAAAAGGAGGTTTAGGCGCAGGTCGCTGCTCATGGACATCGGATGGAAATGAGAGATGGAAAAGATAGGTCTTCAACTGCCTATGGAACTGATCATGGGAAAGCAAAGGCCGATGTGCTTCAAATGAAGATTTCCGAAGATTAGATGGAAGAGAATTCCAGATCTGCGGTACAGCATGCTGGAAAGAACGATTAGATAGCTTAGAGAGCGAAGGTAAGCTAGGTCTCACAAGAGTAATTAATTTAGAAGACTGAGTAACAGCAGGTTGCATCATTTTAATCAAGTGAGACATACAAGGTTGTCCAGGGATGGTGATGGACTTATAGGTTAACGAAGCTGTTTTGTAAATGATTCGCTCTTTAATCTTTAGCCAGTGCAAAGACTTTAAAATGGGCGTAACCTGTGAGTACTTGGAACTACAAAAAATTGCTCGCGCAAGAGAATTCTGAACAAACTGCAATCGATCAATCTCACAGCCAGGGAGATTTAAAAACAGGGAATTGCAGTAGTCCAATTTAGATTGCACAATAGCAGCGCAGCACCAATATGTAGCAGCTGTCTCACGTGACAAATATGGACGTATTCGACGAAGATCTCGCATATGAAAGAAACATGCTTGTGAAGTTTTAGTTATGTGTTCGTGGAAGGTTAGGTGTTTATCAAACATAACACCGAGATTTCTCACAGAAGAAACAGGTGTTACTGTAATATCCGAAGATAACGTAAGAGTTTTCCCATTCAGCTTCAGAAGCTGTTGAGGTGTCCCAACCAACAAGAATTTAGTCTTAGATGGATTAAGTGCCAAAAAATTAGCAGACATCCAAGAGTATATAGACTGAAAACTTTGTTGCAGGAGGGTTTCAGCATCAGAGTAAGAGTTAGGGGTGAAACAAGTGTACATTTGAGTGTTATCAGCATATAGGTCATGATCAATAGAATGAGAAGAGATCAGTGAGCTTAAGGGTGTTGTATATAGGTCAAAGAGGATAGGACCAAGAACGTAGCCTTGAGGCGCACCATACTTTAAGTGAGAAGGTGAAGAGACGTACTCCATCACTTTCACACTAAAAGTACGATCCGTCAGATAGGAGGAAAACCAATCAAGAACAGTTCCACGAATACCGAACCAGGAAGAAAGACGTTCCAGAAGAATATTGCGATCAATGGTATCAAAAGCGGCCGAAAGATCAAGCATACATAATCCAGTTAAGCGTTGTGTGCACATGGCATTAACAATAGAATTGCACCAGATAGAAGCACCGCTTCAGTTGAACGATGCTTAGTATAAGTAGCTTGATGCTTATTAAATAGATCATTGCAAGAGAGATGAGTAGAAACCCTCTGAAGAACAATTCTTTCAGTGAATTTAGATATGTATGACAGATTAGATACAGGCCTGTAATTCGACAATGATTCCTTATCCAGTGTGGGCTTTTTAAGCATTGGAGTAATAACTGCAAGCTTAATAGCGCAAGGAAATATGCAAGTAGAGAGAGAGAGAGATTAACAATCAATGTTAATACAGGAGCAAGTATGTGAATACACTTCTTTAAAAGAAAGGTTGGGATAGGGTCCAAGTCACAATGTTTGGCTGGAGAGTTTAAAACTAATTTAGTAATCTCTTCAATTGTAACTGGAGTAAAATTAGAAAGCTCATCCTTGGAATGAGTCTGTACTGGAGTATGAGGAGTAGTGTTAGGAGCTGGAGAGATAGATGCTCTAAGATTGCTTATCTTATCACTAAAGTAACTGGAAAATTGTTCAGGAAGTGACTCAACAGGAGTAGAAGGAAGAGAAGGAGAAATAGATATATGTAAAAGATCATTAACAGTTTTCCATATCTCTTGACATTAACAGCCTTACTGACCAAAGAGGAGTAGTACTCTTGCTTAGCATTAGCAATAGCAGTACGATAAATCTTGTGTTGCAAATTAGAAACAGTTTTCCAAAAATCGGAATGGGTATGACGCCACTTTCTTTCAGCTCTACAGCATGCAGCCTTTAGCTTTCTCAGATCAGAGGTGTACCAAGGGTTAGACTTCTTGGTAGTTAGAGGTGCATGCTTATCAAGTAGAGATGAAAGAGTAGTGTTATACTGTTTTACTAATTCATTAAGATCATTAGAAGGAGACTTGATCAAAGTAGAGTTTTCAAGATCAGAATAAAAGAGAGCAAGATCAATATTATTAATACACCTAAATGAAACAGTAGCTGAATTTTTAATAGTATCTGGTTTAACATGATTATAAGTGAATACAACAGGAAAATGGTCAGACGGCGAGTGAGATAAAATATTAACACTTAAAGGATCAATAGCAGAGAGACTTGGTGTAATAACTACATCAAGTGTATGATGGTCAATATGAGTAGCAACATTCACATGTTGAACAGCATTACAAGAGGACAGCAAAGTATTAAACTGCTGAGTTAAGGGATCAAGAGGATTATCAAGGTGAATATTGAGGTCACCTGTAATCACAAAGTCTGATTTAGAAGTAGTAAGGATGGAGAGTAGGGCAGAAAACTCAGAAAAAAAGAGAGAGAAAGATTTGGCATAGGTGGAGGAAGATGGTGGTCGATACACTGCAACAACATGCAGAGTACACGTGCTAAATTTACCAGTGACTGAAATTGCTTCAAATGAAGAAAATTTATGACAGTCATTGCTAAGAAGGGTAAAGGGTTTCCTTAGTAGGAGAGCAACTCCACCACCCTTAGCACCAGATATCCTAGAGTCACGATTTGCAATAAACATATCATAACCTGGAGGACGAATAGAAATCAGTTCAGAAGGAGTGGTTATAGAGGATAGCCAAGTTTCACTGATAGCAAAACAGTCAAACTTGTGAGTCTCAGCCAAATCATGCAAAGCAATGATATGGTCTGAGTTAGAGAGGGATCGAATGTTAAGAGAGAAAAGAGAAATATTGCTTCGCAGAGAATTAACAGGAATTCTCGATCTAAACATGCTTACAAAACTGATTAATCAGTAATTGTAAACATTACAGAAAGTACAATATAAAATACAATATAGTATTACACAAATTACATAAAATGATACAAATACACAAAATTAACTAACGATCAAAATATAAACACTGTAACTTTAACAATGTAAACAGTAAAAGCAGTATAAATAACTGCAACGGAATCAACTATAACTGTAAATTGATTTTTCAACAAAATAACTAGATAACAGATTAACAATTAACAATACGTATGTAATAAATATATATTAACAATATATATGTAATAAGTAGAAGCGATTCAATTGTTGGATAATCAGAATCTCAATAGAAGATTAAAGAGAAGTAGAGAACTAAACCGTTTGAACTCGTTTAGTCTAGCGAATTCAGAATCGACAATAAGCCACTTTATTACTCTGTGCGAATATTAACACTTATTTTGTCATAAAGCTAAAATAATTATCAATGGATTTAATTTAGCATTATATCGCGTAGTTAAATATGGTCATAATGGTTGGTCTATTTAGACCATTTATAATAAATATAAAGGGAAAAAATTTAATGAGGAGAAAAAATAGAAGACTAAATGCAGAACTCGACTCTCTTTATCAATTAGGCCTACATTTTTTAACCTGCGGTTGTATTATGTATCTTCAGGACCTGGTCGTTCAAACCCAAGGCCCTAGCCGAACGATCACTTGATGTCCTCTAAATATCTAGATTTTAAGATGCTGAGTAGTGAATGGTACTGA
This sequence comes from Enchytraeus crypticus, assembly GCA_905160935.1. Taxonomy (NCBI): domain Eukaryota; kingdom Metazoa; phylum Annelida; class Clitellata; order Enchytraeida; family Enchytraeidae; genus Enchytraeus; species Enchytraeus crypticus. Next base: position 644,365 of record CAJHZI010000191.1, read on the forward strand.
AAATGTGGCATACAAAGCTCACCATGTCAGTACAGTCTGACTGATCGCAGTCAATCACGATTTTCTGAGATTAAAAATCTGCAGCAGTCTCATCCGAGTAGTGAGGCAAATGTTAGCATGGCTCTAAGCCTTCACTAAAGTATGGGGGGGGGGTTGATAGTATTAAAGTTACCAGCTATAGAAAGTATTTAAACAGCGACATCAGCTCTAGTAAAGTATTTTAATTAATATTGATTTCAATGAAATCTCTCTCTTAGAGCCTGCTGGCAGGTCCATGGTAAATATCGTCTCCAGTCATCTATATCTCCCATTCTCCTCTTCATGTCCACATACGAGTGGATCATTAAATTAACTATAACATTCCTTTTGATATACCATTATTCTTGATGGATTCTGTTTATGACGAGGTGGGCCTCCTATGCCTTCCTCAGCTTATATTACTATATTTCAGTGAAATACAGTAATATAAATTTACTGAAAGATATGAATATTAAAATGAAAAATAATATAACAAGGGTTTAAATTTTGAATAGGATTAGCCGATTAGGGATATAATTAGAGTCAGAAAATGCTGAAGACCAATGAAGGTATAGCACGATGTCGTCATAGCGATGATGTCGTCATAGCGACGATGTCGTCATAGCGACTAATCAAAAAAGTATCTACAGTAATAAAGTTTAAATCAATAAGGTATACTTAAATACATTGACACAAAGAACAGCATAGCATTTATAACTGTATATTACATAAGTCTAACAATCATAGTTATTACAATTACATGTATAGAGAAAGTGAAGCAACTCAGTAAAATGAAATTTAGCTATTAACATGTCCTATGTTATTGCTGTAACTTGTAATATGATAACTGTACAGTAGAAGCAAATATAGGATCGTGACAGCACTGTTTCCATTCCTATCATATCAAAACAATACACAAAATAGCTTCTATTAAGTATACAATTTATTTCTAAAATGTACTTTAATTCAATTCTAACGTTATTGCTCGCAATTCCTACATGTACAATTTCACTACCATATCGAACGTAGTCATAATATCAGCATGTTAAAGATCTTAGCCATGTCAAAGGTCATCAAATTAGCTATAACAAAGGTCACCACAATACCTTGAGTCCAACTGAACTGCAAATCATAAAGCAAATAAAGATTAGTTTAACGTCTGTTTCTGTACCACAAGGATACCGTTAGAAACTTGTCGGCTTGGATTCGAACCGATTGCCTCTAGCTTAACAGACAAGATTGCTATGCACAACTATCTAACAGCTACAATATAGTAATACCATCTTGATACCATACTCAGTACCGTCATAGCATCACGATAGCACAGACTGAATAACTGATTACAAGAACTAGAGAAGTATTAGTTAGCATAGCACTGTGTTACAAGTGAACAGAAGTCATTTAAAAACAGATCAAACGACCACTGCGCATGCTCGAAGAGGCACCCAGCTAAAACTACTAATTAGGAGTCACAACAAGAAGATACCTCAAATCCAGCCAATGAAACGCATTCATCGATTTAACAACAGAGAAGTAGTAAAATATAGTTTGAATTTAATATTTAATATATAACAATACAAAATAAAAATGTCTCTCAGTTGAGTCAGTGACAATGGTAAGGTATTTGCCTACGGATCAATATATGTGAAGTTTGAATCCAGGGCTGGTCAAGTCTCAGATAAATTTTCAAGAGACTAACTCGATGTTCATGACCATCGAAACTGTCATGATCATTACCATCAGAATCAGCATCAGAATCAGCATCATCACTGCCATCATCATCGTCATCATCATCATGCTATCCTCGTCATAGATATATCTACTAGAAATATATATATATAATATATATATATTATATATATATATATATATATATAATATATATATATATATATATATATATATATAGGCTACTGTATATACATGCATATACCTGTACATACATACAGTATATACATACCGTATATACATGTATATTATGTAGTATAATATATATATATAATATATATATATATATATATATATATATATATATATATATGATATATATATATATATTATATATATATATGTATATATATATAATATATGTATATATATTATATATATATATATATATATATATATATATATATATATATGTGTGTGTGTGTGTGTGTGTGTGTGTGTGTGTGTACCCACAACTAAAATCAAAAACTCTAGATTAACTCAACCGGGTTCAAGTAAGAGGTAATTTACTCTGACAAATGTAAACAAGTAACTACACAAGATTTAAGTTTTTCAAGTACATTCTTACATATCTGAATAATGAAATATTTTCTACGCCTCCAGTATTTATCTCTAATCTTTCCAATATAATTAGACATTCGATCAATTGAAGAAAATTCGCAGAGTTACTGGGTGTGCAATGTCAACTAAAGCTAAGCTAACAAGCAATGTGTCCATAAAATCGCATCTGGATGAGAAAATGGATGTTAAAACGTCAATGCACAGCTCTCATTAATTATGTCTGTACAACACAACAGAATAAAACACCAATTAGGGTGCTACTGTCGTCCATAACAACATCGAGCACTATTGAGACAAATCCAAGCCGGTGAGCAGAGACGGTCCGAAATGGTGCAAATCCAAAATCCAGAACACCAGTCCAATAACATTGATATTTTAGATTTCTTTTTGGTGATATGATACATTTAACCCGCAGCATATAAAAGAGAGAAAGAAGATTTAATAAAAAGTTAAGCCCATATAAAATACCAGCCAAAATTTAGAGAAAAACTTTAAGAAATAATTATTTTTTGATTAGTAATTGTTACATTTAGATAATAAATGCTATTTAGCTAAGTGCTTTATGTGAAGTGGCACAGGCTTGCGGTAAAATATTGGAATGATCAATAAATGAAATTAATACATGCATTAAACCGCTAAACGAAAGAAAACTGCAAGACAGCGAACATATATTTATAAGTTTTAAATCGATAATATTAATATAACTAAGGAAGATGACTATTATACAGTTTTCATAATAGCGCAAATATTGAATTTGGATATATTTTCTGCTTTTACAACAGGAGTTCTGTAAAGCAATTATTCTAATTAGTCGTCATACGTCATGATTTTAGCAAATATCTTCTTAACCGTTACCCAACAGTTGCTTTTTCGCTGTATTCAGTTATCTCTATCTAACACTAGTCAACAGTGTTAGCTACATTTCCAGCATCAGCTGCATTCAGTAGTGCCACAATCAAGACAAAACCAACTCGAAAACGAAACTCAAGATTGCGCAAACATCAAACTATAAATTACATTTTCTTTACTAATATCATTAGGCTACAAATAGTATCACCATACCGACGAGCAATATAAAAAAGTTATCAACAGTAACTTATCACTCGTTTAAACAGCATATACATGTATATATATACAACAATATACACTGTCCAAAAGCACACATCATTCATAAATTTCATACACACATTAGAAGAAATATAAAATAATTTAATAAAAATTCATGTAGGCCCCTATACAAAACATGTGCACACGATAGCACTTACAATAACAGCATGAAAATTGATTAGCTTATATTACAGGCATACCCATCAGCTTTACATAAACAGTTATTTCACAAATTTCATATACTAGTCAATAGTTGTTGTAACCTAAAAGTGATGAATCCTTAAACAGCTAGCTTGAAAACTTCGTCAAAATCTTATCAAGTTGCACAACAAATTTCTTCAATCACAAAGATATTCTTTACTTCAGTTTCATAACATTAAATTATTATTTAAATTTCAAAATTAAGAGTTTTATTCTGCTTAAACAAAATGAAGCTAAGAAAGAATAGACTGGAGTTAGTTAAATTTTAATTTCTTAGCTATAAATATTCAAAGCTCTATTAACAACAACAGCATAGCGATACCTACGCATCAACGAACAATCTATTCCGTTTATCACACAATAACATACAAAATAGAACTATTTGAAAATAAACTTTCTCTTGTAATATTAATAACACAAGTCATATTAAAATAGGTCTATATCTAATATCATTAACCTTGTGAATAATTGCCAATCATTCCAAAAATTATTTCTTCCCTTAAGATAATCAAATCATAAAAAACGACGAAAATTTATTATTCCTTGCACAAATTTAACAATAAGCTCTGAACATCTCCCCGAAACAATCTACCAGACAGTCTGTGGCATACACAACTTTAGAAATTTGTCAAAAAAGATTCGATTTATAACATTCGATCATTGTTTAGAATTAATTAGCTGCACTAAAGTACTACTATTATGGCATATTGCATACAACGGCGATATATAAATCTACTTATTGCAATTATTATTACATTCAAAACAAATGTACTGTAAAAATTTAAATCCAATAATACGATCTGACATATTAGCAAACTCGGCAGTATTAAGGTTGCGAAAAATGACACACAGGCTAATAATTAATCGGCCTGAAAAATGGGAATGATTCAGAAGACTACGAGCACCCAAAGCTAAGAAGTAGATTATAACTTCAGATTCCGTATAATATACTGCCGTTCTACAAGAACGTAACAGTAGCATCTGAACAGAAGCTCCATTGCGCGACGACGATGTTGATGCAATTAAAGCATACTCAATGAGACCACACATTCAACGTCAATTTCCTCTCTTGTGATAATCACGGACAAACATACAATTTTACACAAATAAGAATAATTAACAACAACACCGCACAGCATCTATCAAAGGATGAGACCCGCAAGCATTACATCAAGTAAAACCTCAAAGTTCTAGAATGATCCACGTGTTCTGAAAGCTTTATTGCATAATGTCGTTAATTCACAGTTAGAAAAATTGAGCAGATTTAGAATACAAGACCCATGGTACAACTTACACGAGTGGAATACTTTTGATATTCAATATCGCATATACAAGTGCATGTGCAGAAGTTATAATACAATCAAAGTATCACTAATAAATGTACCGCAACCAATCACGGCATGTATATCATGTTCTGTATTTGAATGTATTTGCATCCTGCACATTAAGACATCATAATTATTTATAACAAACAGTTATGAACGTAATAGAATTGTAATTCTATACATATATGTTACGTGTAAATATGCATATACAATTGTTACGAGTTACTATTGTCTATACGCACAGAAGTACAGTATATTTAATAAGAATTAGAAGCAATAAACTAAGTTTAGCAATTTCTGGAACTATTTCTGTACAAGAGGAAAGGCTAAGGCCAAGGTTAAGTTTAACAGATGGTGTGTAACAGGAGTGTCATACATCGTCTAGAAAGGAGTTGAAATCCATGATCTCCTGCTCATAAGAGAAGCGTCCAACCAACTTCGCTAGATAGAACCGATCACATATTACTTGACAGAATGTCCAGTCATAAGTCATATACATCTGACATATAGGCGTATACACATATTACTTGGATACACTGACAGAATGTTAAAAGCATAATAATCTTATACAATTGTTCATACATTTAGTCTAAAGGCCCAATTCGTATATTCTGAAGGCCACCTGAAGGCACCATCAGCAACACGCTCAGTGTAAACCTAAACACGTAAGCACTCCTGGGACATCAGTAAATGCACTGTAAGAAAATCACGTGACTCCATCTAAATGAGTACAATGGGACCTATGATAGCTCATAGTCGAGTGGTGGAGTGATAAATTGAAAATTTTAAATTAATAAAGCTTAAGAGAAACTGGAGTACACACCAGGAGACATATTGATAAGTGTGAGACGAGTTCAATCCTCGTCCCTGGTACACTCTAGAAAGAAACTGACGCTAAACTTTCGTTTCTTTAGTCTCAGGGCATGTAAACTTCACAAAAAATATTAATTTCAGCAGTCCAAAGTTATGAGAAGAATATTATAACAAAAAATATATTAATCCTCCCATTATATTAAATACCCGGTGCAATTTACATGCAGTTGAAAATGTCTTTTTTCTAATTGTTTGACTACAACAACTGCTAATAAGTCATAAACACAGAAATCTACTCGCTTAATTTGTACACAACACATTCTCCTATTCTGATCACATTGAGAGTTTAAGTCTATCACTGCAACAACTAATCAATCAATCAACTAATTAGCAAGTAATAGATGTAACTAAATCTTGTTTACAGATATAATTATAATTAGTGCCAGCAGTGCAGTATGAAGCTCTAATTCTTTCGTTTATTTAAATGTATAAATTTGAAAACGTAAGACTAATGTAACTAAACAGAGCTTTGACAGAACTCTTAGCTCACGCCATCTATTATCGTTTTCAATTACTCCCATCGACTTTGTTTCCACTACAGCACAGACTTGAATCAGATAGATCACAATTAGTCAGAATTCACTTCTAGATATTTATCTGACAGATTACAGAGTTATATAAACATTTACGGACATTATTGCTAGCTCACTATTTCCCTGCAGTAGTAAGAGACGATATGCTGCCAGATTTCTTCCTTGCCTGTTTTTCGAGCTTTTCCTTTTCTTTCTGCAGTTTTTCTTGCAACTTTTTCTCCTTCTCGACCGCCGATTTCAGCTCCTTAATTTTTTTCTTCAACAAATCTCGATCTTTCGAGATTGTCATGCCAAAGTTCTGAATAAACGTAAACATATGATTAATTAATGAGGATTTAACGCCTGACTGATTTGACTAATTCCCTTATTTTCTCAAATAAATAACATTATAACAATAATAGATATTCGTCTATACACAGCTACCTAGACAGTTAGATATCAGTAAATTAAAAAATAATGAGTAACGAACGATATAGCTGAATTGAGGCAGTGATATTGCTGCAGAGACTAAAAAGAGAGTAATAATGCTGTTCCACCATGAATGCAGGAACACGTCAATACAAGAACACTGAGTATTTTCTTAGAGCGTTAAATCCCATTAATATTAACATTTAATATAATAAATATATTAATGTTTAAAATGTATATTATTAAATCTTTTAATCCATACATAGTCTAAATCCCCAAACTTCAATTCCATTCACCAAACATTTGTAGAACATTAACTGCATGGTTTTCGTTTCGAAACAGGCTTTAAAAAGCCAATTAACAAACCTTAAACTCGTTGCTGTCCATTTGCAGAAGCTGCATACCGTCGACATTATGTCTCTCAAATTCTGACGCATAAGCGTTAAGATTTAACGACGCTAACCAATCGGCCACTTGTCTCGGGCTCCACTCAGTTACCGAGCGACCATCTGAGACCTGTAGATTTATTACTCCACCACTCGACGTGTATGAACTGTCATTATGTGATGAGTCATCTACAATCATCATTAATCAATCAATTACAAATCATTATTATATTATTATTATTATATTACTATTTATTCTAATAATATATTCGGATCCCGACCCTAGTGAAACTCGGATTAAAGGTTAAATTATGAGAATGATTATATATTCATTATCATCAACATCATCTTCCCTTGAATCCCAGTTTAACTAGGGTCAGGATACGAATAAACTGTCTCAAATCCTCTCTATCCAACATTATATCATCCATCAGTCAATCCCCTATTTCAGACTTACATTCGTTTAAATTTTTGTAGCAATTTCTGGAGCCTAGGCACTCACCAACTGAATTCCCTTTCTGACGTTGGTATTGATCTTAGTGCTTTAGTCGCTTTCTACGACACGTGCAGTCACCGGTTGGTCAATTCTTCAAACAACCCAGACATAACACGGGGAGGGATGATTATATATTAACATAACTTAAAATTTATGACTATCGAGATGAATGGAGAGAGGCAAATATGCATTAATATCAGTCAGAAATTTAATAGCAATCTTTGTAGAGATTTCTATTATTCAAACGTGGCTTTAACACCAACAACGCGGATGTGAGAGACAGGCTGATTTTAAAAGTATAGAAGTTACGAAACTGAATGAGGTAACACTCTGACATTGTCAGAGACGGTAAACCTTTGAAATTCTGTTCAAAAACTAAATAATAATCTGACATATTTTATAGACTTAAAGTTAAGTTGACAGTTAACTTAAAGTTAACTGTTAAAGTTAACTTTAACACCAGTTTCATCAGCATCGTGGTTATTTCACAGACACGCCGGACAAGGAAAAGAGTAAGCAACATTCCATCAGTAAGCAAGCTAATGACTTGGATGGAGATATTTTATGAAGACACACTTTTAGGTTTACTAGAGACGAGTATGACACCAGTGGGCGAGTCATCGGTTGTCTGAGCTATCTCAGAGTCTCTGCCGCTGAACCTGGGCTGACTGGGATCATACGATGTCTGAGAGCCCTCCGAGATGTCCGAGATGTTGCCTTCATCATCCCTTAAATCAATCAGTCAATCAATCAATCAGTCGATCAATCAGTCAATCAATCAGTCGATCAGACAATTATCAGACAATTATAAAAGAATCATTTCGTTTAAAAATTTTCATATTCTACAAGTAATTTATTTTTTGCAGTCCAAAGATTTGAGTAGTTAACAAGGCTAATAGCACTCATATAATATTCAGAAACACAATCAAATAATAAGCACATTTAATGGTAACCACTTTGTAAAACTCCAGCAAGATACAACAAGCAAAAAGATAAAATATATTACAATAGACTGTAAACAACGTTTAAAATACAAAATTAACAAAACATTAACAAAATATTAACAAAATAAAAAAGTTTAACGTGCATCATAGAGAAATGTTCATCTCTGATGATATCTATCACTTTTAGTACCACATGTTTAATCATTAGGTAGCTTAGTTAATTATCCATTTTATCAGTCCAGTTTGAGATTTTATTCTCTGTTCAGCTCTACCGGGAGTTGATCCCACAAACTCAGGAACAGTAATATAAAATTTCATGACTCTACCTAACGCACTTACAAACTCTATTAATCACTCAAAATTGCTCATTCAAAATACTATATTATCAACTGAAGATAAACAGCTTTTCATTAATCCATTTAACGCTCTATTATACTTCCAATAGCTAAAGCATACAGATGCATTATTATAACTTTTTCTCTATATCTGTGTACATGTAGAAGCATTTACTGAAGCCCAAACATAAATTTTCTTATTCTTTCTCCAATTTAAAATCGTATCTTTTTACTTTCTAGACTTGGTTAGTTAATTGGCAAATGCCTAGTCACATGATCTGTCATGTATCAGAATATGCACCCGTACTTGACTGTCACATATTTTAAAATTACTTTTTAAACATATAAGTAAATTCTTCAAACTCTATTAAACATTAAACGTCTGTTACGCCACCAGGAGACTATGTCAGCGGTGTCATAGGGTATAGTGAAACCATGTGATAAATAATCAGCAAAGAAAACAACCTTAAAATTATCCAAAAGAAAAATTATTAGATGCATTAAGACTCGATTACCACCAACAAAGTTGACATTAATTCATTATTATACGTATAAAACAACTGATGTATATCTAACCTATTAATATAATAATATTTCAACGCATGCACTAAATCAGAGTTAGGAAATTCTATATTACTATGCAATAACTCAATGTTAGAACTAAATATTCGAAATCATGCATTTTTATGGCGAAAAAATAAATCTTAAGTAAAGAAATTGATAGAAATTTTACGAATGGAATAGATAGAAATGGAGAGACAAAATTATCTGAAATTAACTGGAACTAATAAAAAATGAAAATGTCAACAAAATAAAAAAATAAAAACAAGATAAAAATAAACATTCAGTTAATCATAACTAACAATAACTAAACTTAAATAGATCAGCAAAACTGTAAGTTTATTTCTCTCTTTATTTCTCCCACTCTCCTTTTTGTTCTCTGTAGTGCTGAACAACAGGTCCTTGAATACCGTAACTTATATCCATCATAACCACAAATAATTTCGTCCTTCCCTGAGACTCCTAGCCTCTAGAAGTTACTTCTTCATCAACTACTTTCCTCTACATTACGCTCACTCTCAAAGAAGATCTGAAAATATGTTCTACATTCCTGCTCTTATTCCTGCTTTCAACATGATCTTCAGTTGTTCTTCTGTTTTAACACAACCCGCAGCTACTTCAGTTGAAATTTGTCACCCAAACAGATTTTTCACCAAAATTCATATTTACGTTCTCTATTATCCTAATTATAGGCTAATATATTTCACCGAAGTCATAATGAAGTATAATTCACAAGATAATCTATACAATATAACTCGAGTATGTTAAGGTAGTATTAGGTACCCTTTTCTAATTAATTAATATATTTTCAAAAAATGTCTAATATTTATGTATTTTTTCTAGTAATTTCTTTCCTATTACTCAGTATGAAATTACTCAGTAATAAATAATTGTTACATATACAGTACATGTACATAGTTACCAACACATCAAATTATATATTTATACAAATTTTAACACAGCATTGTAGTTTCTATTTCGAAACAAAGCAAAGAAATGCCCACAAGAGAATGGAATAAGAAATTCACAGAATGGACGCTATCACATAACAAAACAGAGTAAATAAGCACTGCCTGGGTTCTTATAAATCATATAGAAAAACTCATATCTGCAGAAAAATATTGTTATTAGCCACGCTAATTAATTACATATCCAAAATAGCAGACATTCTCTTGTACATCTAATCACATAACCGTCCCAGTATTTCATGCCTTAACTAATCTCCTAGGCATATATTTATTTCAGCATTTTACAAAGAATTGTAATTAATTCACGTGTACATGTGGAGTCAGGCCACACTGTTTAGAAAAAGTAGAATCGTGAGAAACACTAGATGTGTAGAAAGTTTGCACAAACACAACAAAGCGACACACTGCTATTCAAACACTTATCAGAAAGTTAACTACCTACTTAACAACGAATCGAATGGGTGATGAAGCGAGTGTAAAGGGAACGAAGCCAGTGTATCGACTATTTAACTCTTCTAACATGCTCTCTCGCTTCAACTCTTACCGTTCAGCTATGTTAACATCTCCTGCAGATTCTTTAATATCTTCAACACTCTTCCCTTCCTTACTGCCCGCCTCCTTAACTTTCTTTTTGCCTTTAGTATTCGACTCCTTTCCAACACATTTATTGCCATCAGCCCCTGATTCAGGCAACAGTAATTTATTTGAAGCTACATCTGGAGAGTTTTGAGTCTTTTTCTTATTCTTTGTGCCCTTGTTGAACAGAAGTTTACGAATCTTTTCTAATCCGACTCCCGGTGAAGAAGTGGAGCCTGTAGGTGTTGAAGGGGATGTCTCTGAGACAGTGACAGAAGATTTATCTGTGGCTGATGTGAGACTAGAGGAAGCTTCCGTGTCCGGAGTAGACACGACGGAATCTACAGGATCTTCCTGAGCAGGAATTCTATCCTCAGCAAGGGATTTGCCGCTCTCTGTGGACGACGAAATCATTTTCGCTTCCTCACTCGCTATATTTACGCTAAGTTTTCAAATAACAGCATCACATCTGACAGTGAATTAGCATACATTAAATACGTTATCTAAATATCTGATATCTAGCCGGTGTACACTAGGCTCAATCTACAAACAATTTATGACGGAGTAACTTTTAGGTACAAGTAGTATATAAAATATATGTAATCAGACATTATGTAATATATAAGTAAAAGCTTTACAGTTCCATGTATTTATTGTCAACCAGGATTTACAGCAGAAGTTCCAGTTAACTTCACTGGCCACTTTTGCAATTGACTCGTAGTAATATTTTTAAATCATCATAACTACTGGAAAATGACAAAAGTTTTTATTTATTATCTTCAATGTCCCAGATTATGAACAAAATGAAGCTAAAAGACAAATTACTTCATTACTAGCTATTAAAGTTTTTAATTATTAAATAATACATTTATAAACCTTATATCTTTAGCAAAGAACACCGCGAAAGAAGTAATGCACATGTGATTATTGAAATCAGTAGAATGGTATCAATTAATTGATAAATAATTAAATATATACATGGTTAGCTAACATTGCGTAACATTTACATGAAACTAAGTAACTAGCCAACGAGATAATTCTAGACAAATGTTAGTTATATTTATAATTATAGTAAGCCGATCCCATTCTATACCCAATATGAAAATAATTCAACTGAAATTTCGTTCAGTATTTAATAGCAGAAAATAATAAATAGGCTACTAAATAACATAAATATAATATAAATCATACGACTTAGGACATTCAAACATTCAATACTACTACATGCTACATTCGCACACTGAAACAGAAAAGAACCAGCAAACAAAATGAGACTCTAATAACAAATTATAAATTCATTAATAACCTTAAATAATTACATTTTTTTAAGCATGTGTGGCTTAAGGAAGGAAGATATCAATAATGACCATTTAGAAATATGGACCTTAAGGAAGGAAGATATCAGGAAACTAGAGGCATTGGAAATGTGGATATGGAGAAGTATGGAGATGATTAGCTGGGCTCTAAAGGTTACAAATGAGGAAGTTCTGGAGAGGGTTGGTACAGATAGACAGTTGATGAATGCATTATGAAATAGGAAGAAAAGTTGGATAGGACACATTCTAAGGGGGGAAAGTCTACTAAAAGAGGTCATAGAGTGTAGAATGGAAGGAAATAGAGGCAGAGGCAGGCCGAGATTAGGTATGTTAGATGATTTAAAGACCCACTCATACGTGGACATGAAGAGGAAAGTGGAAGACAGAGAAGGGTGGAGGCGTTATATACTATGGACCTGCCAGTAGGCAGAGAGAGTGAGAGAGAGATCAGCATAAGTGTGTCTATCTTGTGCTGGTTATATTTTGCAAATTTCATATGTAATCCTTATAGCGCTTAGCAACAATTAAATCATAAGCTTGCAATATTCTGTATCTAATGCTAGATGTTATATGAAGCATGTTTGTAATCAATACGGTAAAATTTAATTTTTATTTAATTTTCTATTATTATTGAACTCTTTCTATAAAGTAATCGTGAAGACAGATTTCGGCCATGACACTGCTATATAAGTTTTTGTTGTTACTAATAATAATAGTAATAACAGCTAAACATCTGTTCCACTACTAAACTTCTTCCACACAAATTTTCAATAATATCAATACAATTTTCAATACACTCAGTGAAATATGTTACAGAGATTTTGGCTATTAGTCATGTGGCACAAAGGTTAAGCACCTCGACAGCTGATCAACTGATTGAAGCTTCTATCCTCACTGACCCTCTTGTAATTCCTTCCATATACACAAAGCTGACGTTAAACTTGACGACTAGCATGAGTATCAGCAACCGAATATAGAACAACAGCCTTCCAATCACAGGCAGCTACGCTAACAACTATGCTACCAACTCTCAATCAGAACTACAGTAAAGTTTAGACATATGTGATTAAATAAAGTGCACATTCATCTGCATAACAAGCTTCATAAATCTATAACTAATTAGACGAAACTTATAGATTTATGAACAAGCGTCATCAATATATAACTAATTAGAAACATCAACCACTCCGGAGTCTAAATTCTAAATACAAGAGATTTAAGAGAATTGCTAACAGCTACACATGAACTTCTCGCTATTGTGTCAGTCTAGTATATAACACAGACTTACCTGTCAGTACTCTTGCTGTCACTGGTATGGCCATTCTCAATCAGTGGACTCTACAAAACAACAACGTGTATTAGATCTCTCATTGTAGACATCTGTGTATTTGATCTCTAATTATAGACACTGTTACAGTCAGCTGTAGCTCTTATAGATACAGTTAGAATCAGCTTCAGCTCTTATAGACAAAATTACAGTCAGCTTAAGCTCTTATAGACATTGTTACAGTCAGCTTAATCTCTTATAGACACCGTTACAGTCAGCTTCAGCTCTTATAGACACCATTATGGTCAGCTACAGCTCTTATAGACAGCTACAGCTCTTATAGACACAATTACAGTCAGCTTCAGCTCTTATAGACAGTGTTACAGTCAGCTTAAACTCTTATAGACATTATTACAGTAAGCTACAGCTCTTATAGACATTATAACAATCAGCTCTTATAGATGGATATTATTACATTCAGAACTAACCGAAGACTCGATGCTGCGACCATGAGACGGAGGCCTGCGAGCAGCCAGAGCTCCTGAACTAGCGAGCTGTATCCTAGCCTTGTTAGCCGACGAGTCGAGCAGCTCGGAGGCTTCTAGCGGCTCTAGCTGAGAGTTCACGCTAGAGCTCGCCAGGGTGCGCACGTCGTCACCGCTAGGACCTCCTGTGAGTGGCGTCATCTGTCGAGTGGTGGACGCTACGTCACGTGATATCAACAACCCCCCGTGCTGCTGCAGCTCGTTTATCTGCACAGAAAATGGGACCATACCAAGTGTTATGAAGGCCACGTTTAACGTCAGTTTCCTGCTCGAATATGATGACAATACTTCTGTGCTATGCACGTTCTAATATGCATACAAAAAACTTAGAGTAAAACAATTGAGTAATTGAGTAAAAGCAATACACACATTGCAGACACGTTGTAAGTACACAATCAATCCATCAATCAATCGATTGATTGATTGATTATAGCAATTGAGTAATTGAATAAAAGCAATACACACATTGTTGATGCGTTGTACGTAGACACACACAAATAAATTTAAAAAATACGATTACAGTCGTCATTATCATCATTTTCCCTTGATTGTCAGTTTAGCAAGGGTCGGGATAAAAAGTACAAAACAATAGCACTATAATTTATCTGACTGCTACGGACACTTTCTACTTTTATTATGATCTAATTTGTAATCTAATATATTTATGATCACAAAGAACAATTAGACATATTAAAAACTACAAAATACAACTCAAAAGACTAAAAGTATTAGAAGCAATTAAAATCATTTAAAATTTTACAATTACATAATTAATTTATATTCATTATTACATAAAAATTATACGTTCCCTCATTAAACATGATGACGATTATTATACAGTATCTATATATTTATTATACATTTGACTATAAATGCACATGCACAATGAAAGATAATCTAGCAATTTTGTCTCATAGGCGAGAGGTCATCAGTTCCAATCTCAGCTGGCTCATCTATGACAGTATTCCTGCGGTATGGACGCAGTCTCTACACTCAGCCTCATAACTCTACAGATAGAAACTAGAAGAGACCTGATTGCGCAAAGTTTTGATCATCTCAGCGTAGTGTTGTTCCTTCTTCTGATAGGTTTTTCTTAGTTCATCTCTCTCCTCAAAATATTGCTTCTCTCTACACAAATATAAAAAAGTAAAAAAGCATTATAGTGAAATGATCAACTATGTTGATGTCTATCACTTTTAATACAACATGTTTAAACCGTTAGGTAATTTAGTCCATTTTCCGTGTAACCTGCCCTGTGAATGTCCGAGATTTTACTCTCAGATCAGCACGACTGGGATTCGAACCCACGAGGGTTCCATTCACCTCAGGGTCTGTCATTAAAACTTCACGACATTACACTATGCTACTGAGACATTCTAGAAAATACGAGTATGAGTTCAAAAAACTGTGATCTAAGATCAAATGATCTATGATCCCCTTGACATTCCCCCTTAGAAAGTGTCCTATCCAATTTCTCTTCTTCCAATTTCTTAATACATTTATCAACTGTCTATCTGTACCAACTCTCTCCTCATTTGTAACCTTTTGAGTCCTTTCCATTCTTCTCCTTATCCGCATTTCCAAAGCCTCTAGTTTCCTGATATTTACTTTCCTTAATGTCCATATTTCACATCCGTATAATAGCGTGGTCCATACCAAGGTTTTCGCTTTCTTTATCTTAGTGTCTTTCGTTAAGCTTTTTGTTAAAAGTTCTTTCCTATTATCGAAGACTTCTTTTGCTTGTGCAATCCCACTATATATTTCAGTCTCACATTTCCCATCATCTGTTATAGCATGACCTAAATATTTGAACTCCTAACCTGTTCCAATTTTGTACCATTTATTATTAAAATATTAACTTCACCTTTATTATGTGACACTTTGTTCTTTTTGATGTTAATCTTCATGCCATATTTCAATGCCGTATCATTCAGACTTTCTATTATCTTCTGCAGTCCAGTCCCGCTGCCCGCTACCATTACTTGGTCATCTGCAAATCGTACATCTTGTAACAATTTTCCTCCTACTTTTATTCCTGCTTCCATGTCTTCCATGGCTTCTTCCATCATTGCCTCAGCGTAAATGTTAAACAGCAGTGATGAAATGCTACAACCTTGTCTACTTGTCAACCAAGTTGTCTAAATGTCAACCTTGTCAACTACGTCCTATTTCACCTTCACCTTCTTCTGAGAATTCTGATATTATACTTATAATGAAAAATTTACAATTAATTTGTAAAAACAGCATAACATATAATAAAAACCATAATGTACCTCTGCATGTAGCCTTGAATATCTTCTTTAAGTTTGGAATATTCTGCTTGTTGTTTCAGTATTTCTTCCTTGCCCCTTCTCTCCATCTCTAAATACTGGCGCCTGCTGTCATCCAACTCTTTCTGTAAGGGGAAAAGTCACAAGAATAAAAATGAATTGTTCTTTACTTTGTTCACTCAAGGGCTCATAAGATACTAAGGAATCACTCTAGTATTGGATTAGGCTAGTAGAGTGAAACAGACATTTAGAACTTATTAATGAAAGTTTCATCAAATATCATCTTTGACATCGCTTTTGAGTGAGGAAACAGACGTTAACATTAGCTTTACTAGCATTACCAAACATCAGTTTACTCTGTTTCGTCAGTCAGTGACGAGCAAGCCCAGGATTTGAACCCCGCACATACTGAGCCGCGGTTGAATATCTTACCGACATCGACACTGGCTCCAGCCAGTGGCTGGTTAACTATTTATTATGGCAATTAGTTAAATATTATTATCATAATTGTTCATATATTATTACTTAACAAATATCTATGTTAAAACAATCACTGGATTTTCAGAAAAGAACTCAATAAAACAACTACCCCAATCCAAGCTAAAGCGTAATGTTTATACATCAGAAGGCAAAATCTCTAAATATTCACTGCACATATGTTCAGCTGAACCAAAGCACCATACTGTCATTAGCAACATTACCATTACTATCAGTAAAGTAGTATCAATCAATCAAGAATTAATGTCTGGTATCTCCGCAGATGAAAGTATAAAGGATGTCTCAATCAAGATAAATAAATGCAGGAAATATCAAAACATGTGGAATGTTGATGTTTATTATGTATGTGCATTTTATAGTCTATCATCTGTTTGTTTAACTGTAAATAAATTTTGAAAAGTATAGAGACAGTCCTGGCATGATAAACTCTATTGAACATTAGTTTCTGACTATAACAAGAACTACTGAATACAATGATCAAGGGGCAGGATTTCGCGTGGTTTGGTGTAATGATTGAGCGATCGTCTCAGAATCACGAGACCAGAGTTCATATCACAGGCAAGTCAACAGCAAATGACCCCATAGGTGATAAAAGGTTATTTTAAATCAGTGCTACCGCTGCAAACTACCGCAATACATAGAAGTAACACCTGTAATAATCATAGAAAGAACGAGAAAACAAAAAAGTACAAAAAACAGTAACTTAAGCCATTGAACTCTGTAATCTTTTGATCTGTGCCACTGTATGTAATAAATCAATCAATAAATAGAAATTTAACGTCCGGTTCCTCGCCATAAAGCAATGACAGGGACGTCTCTTACAGTCACCACACCAATAGACGCCAAAGCACCACACGATGACGGCTGAGTACACAGAGACCACAAGAGAAAGCGAGATCAAAAGTTAACTAGACGAACAAGACAAGCTACCTTGTATCTATCACAGTCTATTCTGGCTTGTTCCATCCTAAGCTCAGCCTCCTGTAGCCTCTGTGCCACATCCTCCATGTTCACTGTCTCCCGCACCCCCCCACCAGGCGTTGTGCTCGACAGCTGAGCCAGCTACAACATCAACATCAGCAACATGTCAACAGCAACAAATACATCAGCAACATGTCAACAACAACAACAACGACTCTACTGTAGTTCACGCCCACCAGACGTTATGCTCGACAGCTGAGCCAGCTACAACAATAACATCAGCAACATGTCAACAACAACAAATACTTACAGACATCAGCAACATGTAAACAACAACATCAACGACACTAAATGTAGTTCGCGACAACATAGAGCACAATGATATCCAAACATAGCCGATAAGTAGAATGTAGGGTCCAATATACGGTTACATTAGTGTAACACTAGTGCGAATCAAAATCCGGAAAACATATCCAAGAAGGGTAAAGAACGGGAGATTTACGTGTAGTACATATGTTTATTTTAGAAATTCATCAAACATCGACAAATAATTGTGAAAACAGATAAATGGGCAGACAAAAGTCAGAATCAACATATGTAGCATCAAACAGAAACTAAAATTTGCTCACTATGGCCATCAGAGAGGGTACTGAAGTACCCTAGCGAGCTGACCACCGCAGTAAACAAAGAAAGAAGGAGATCGAAGAAACACTAAAATTTTGTCTAAAACATGACAACAGTAATATGTTACGTATATGTCACTAGGACGTGTTGGTCTCCAGTTCAAAGAAATGCGGACTAGAAGGAAAGATCGAAGTGAAATTTTTCAACCGACTATGAAACTGTTGATAAAAAAGATCAATTACATACTTTTATCTCACAGATAAATTCACAACTGATGGAAACTAAAGCATAAAGTTTAGAATCTAAGAAGAAAATGCTAGAATCATATCCAGGATATACAATTAACTACTACATAACTTTTTTTGCTCATCCAGAAAGGTTTATTTAGGTTAAACAAACACAACCCAACAACTTAACAAATGAAAAAATATGAAACGGCAATTCCAAAAGTAAATAGTGAATATTAGCTATAAATAGTGAAAATTAACTTAGCATAATTAAGCTAGATGTTAAATATTAATGATGCCCATAGTTTAAGTCGAGACCACTTTTATTTGTTGATCAACACTGGATAAAGAAGATAGCAAAGGAAAGCGTAGATTTAAAGTATCTTACCCTGTCATTAGCTCTCTGTAACTCATCCTCTAATTTCGCTATTTTACGTTGTTCCTACAATTAGCAAGCACACCAACAACCAACCGTTCATCACGCAGTGAAATAGAGACAACAGCTACAAAGAAAGCTCTTAACAGAACAATCAAATGATCAAATAGTCATGAATCAGTTTTATTGTAATTTGCTGATGCAGCATGATTTAAATATTATTGTACAAACGCCGTCCAATTTCAGAATCACATCTAAACATCTTCTTCTTTTCATTATCTTAAATCTTTCCTACATCAGACAAGAAATGAATTGCCAAACTTGAATTGATTATTTTCTAACAATTTTATTAGCTAATAGTTGCAACAAGAAAGTGATACTCAATACGTCGCAAATCTGGAAAATAGGCCTGGGAAAATCCTTGTAAAATAAAAAAATAGATCAAAATAGCGGATATTCTGACTGAATTTCGTACAGACAGTCTAATTACTAATTTATAGATGTACTAGTTGTATAAGGATACTGGATGTACCCGTGTACAAAAATGTCTAGGAAAATTGGCACTTTTAACTGAACCTGGATTTAAATCCGAGACTCTCAAGAAATCATCATAAAAAAATGTTACAAACGAAAAAGTTGCTTAAATTATAAGTATGACGTTGGGATGAAATTTATATTTGCCAGAAATTTAGAGCAAACATATATCAGAGATGTAATTAGCGTTAATATTTATGAAATTATGATGCAGAGACAAATTTAAACATACACTGGCTATAAATTTGTAATCGTCAAATGACAGATGCAATTAGCATAACTATTAAAGAATTTCGCCAGCGAGAGCGTCGACACCGGCTTCAGACAGACAGACAGACAGACAGGCAGACAGAACCGACTAATTAAATTAGATATGATAACAATAGTCTCTTTTCTTCAGTGCACTGCCAGGTTCAAGGTACATATTCATACTCAAAGACTACTTTCTCGCTCCATAAGAGCACACCTTAGATCAACAAGTTAATCCCTTCACAAAGTCATAACAGTAGTAACGATGGATATATCACACTAATTATCATCTGGATTAACCTCGAGCAGTTGTTTGTAGAGTAGTCTAGGGTCCTGACCACTGCCCTGATCATCCACCTGGTTCACTCCACTCAACCTCTCTGAGGGGAGCCCTGGAGGAGGCGAGGAGGGTAGGGCCGGTGACTGCTCATCAATCAACCGATCAAGCAGTCAATCAATCGGTCAGTAAAGTCAGTCTGTTACTCTGATTAGGTCAGTTAATCACGTCAGGTTAGTCAGTCAGTAAGATCAATCAGTTGGAACCGTCAGTTAGTCAGTCAGTGAAGTCAGTGAGTCAGTAAGATCAATCAGTTGGATCCGTCAGTCAGTCAGATCAGTAAGTAAAACAGTTTGTCAATCAATAAATATAATAAAATTAAACTGGGATTTAAGGGAAGCTGATGATGATAATGAAAGAGTATACTTAAATGCTAAATGAATGTTAGCAGATTAAAGTCATTACAAAAACTAAATTAAAAAATATATAAATATAAGCAACACCTGACTGAAAAAACTATAGATCAACACAGTTACCCCATCGTAACATCTTTTTATAAAGATCCAGTAAGGCAATCGGCAGCAGGAAATTCTTCTACGTATATAATAATATCATCTATGAAGATACTGACAGAGGAAATCGTAATGCAGGATCAGTACAAATGAAATAAATATTCTTTTATTAGTTGAGCTTAGTGCGAGAATTTTGGTCTTGTTTTGAAGCACACAACAATCACTTACACGATGCAAAACGCTAAATTTAACGCCTATTTTGGTACCACAGCGAATATCATCAGAGACGATTTGACCAGAATTCCAACTCATTATATTTTGCTTATCAGTCAAGCAATCCATCAACTCCTGCTTATCAGACAAGCTATTAACTCCAGCTTATCAGACAAGCTATCAACTCCAGCTTATCAGACAAGCTATCAACTCCAGCTTATCAGACAAGCTATCAACTCCAGCTTATCAGACAAGCTATCAACTCCAGCTTATAAGACAAGCAAGCCATCAACTCAGCCACTCAACAGTACGTACACCGTGTTGTTCGTTGTGATAGTCTTCATCAGATTCAGCGCTGCTGCTGCTCTGCTGCTGCTGCTGAAGCTGCTGCTGCAGCTGCTGCTCCTGTTGAGCCCTCGCCTCGGCTCGCCTCTTGTCCTGCTCAAGAGACTGCTGGATGAGCCGAGCCACCTCGCTCTTGCTGGGGTCCTTCTCTCGTCCAATCACAAACCTACACGTATAGCAGACAATAAACGTTACCATACTACACAAAAACCAATCACAAACCTATACGTAGTAACAGACAATAAACGCAGCCATACTACACAAAAACAAATCAAAAACTTACACGTATTAGCAGACAATAAACGTTACTATACTACACAAAAACAAATCAAAAACTTACACGTAGTAGCAGACAATAAACGCTACCATATTACGCAAAACCAATCACAAACTACACGTAATAACAGACAATAAACGCTACCATACTACGTAAAAAATCAATCACAAACCTTAACGAAGTAATAATAAATAAACGCTATCATAACAGACAAATACCAATCAAAAACCTTCATGTATAACTGAAAATAAACGTAACCATAATAGGCAAAAACTATTCACATATCGCCATGTATAACAAAATATAAACATTATACGCAATATGCATAAACTAATCACATACCTAAACTTGATAACAAAATATATTTTCAAGACACACATCAACCTATCAATAACATATAAGATAAGTAATATAAAAACAAAATACATAAAAATACATTATGTATATATATACAGACTGAGGCAAAAAAATAATCCCCTAGCGAAATCTCAATAACTTCAACAAAACTCAAAATATTTGTACAAAATTTTTGAAGCTTCTACAGAAGGGATTTCTGCATATCACATGCAAATTTGATGAAAATCTATTGAGGGGTAAAAAAATTAAAATTAAAATTAAATCAATTTTAACAAGGCTTTTTTTACCAAAAGTCTTAATAACTTAGACAAAATTCAAAATAGTTTTACAAAATTCTCGAGGCTTCCAGAGGAGGAATTTCTGCATATATCCTGCAAAATTTGGTGAAAATATATTCAGAAGTAACAAAAATACAGCGCTTCTTCGGAAAAAAATTTAAAATCAATTTTAACCAGGCTTATTTAAACAAAAGTACCAGAAATTTTCTTCAAAATTTAGGAATAATTTTAACAGAAGAACGAATTTTAAGCATGTTTTATTAGAGTAGCTAACAAAGTAGTGCAGGCTTCTACTCCACCACTTCAGTAAATGGCCCTTTTCAGGGTCGTTATATTCTTTAAAAGGAACGACTGACATTTCAAAAAGCCTTGTTAAAATTGATTTGAGCAATTGTCTCGTAAAAATGCTGTAATTTCATAACTACTACAAATATTTTAACCAAATTTGCAGGATATGCGCATAAATTCCTCCCCTAGAAGCTCCATAAATTTTGTAAAGATATTTTGAGTTTTCTTAAAGTTATTGAGATTGCGCTAGGGGATTATTTCTTTTGCCCCAGTCTTTATATATATATATATATATATATATATATATATATATATATACACACACATAAATATATAGAAAAAAAAAATATATATATATATATATATATATACACATCATATGCATAAATCCATTGTGAACTAAAAGTGATTGATTGATTACTACTCACGATACTTTTCCAGATGTGCTTCTCAATACAGTGGCAGCGTAAGCTTGAGTCACGCCCACAAGACTCTTACCATCTACCTCAATGATCTGATCATTGACCTGCATTCTACACAACAACAACAACAACAGCTACAACAACAAGACTCTTACCATCTACCTCAATGATCTGATCATTGACCTGCATTCTACACAACAACAACAACAACAAGACTCTTACCATCTACCTCAATGATCTGATCATTGACCTGCATTCTACACAACAACAACAACAACAACAAGACTCTTACCATCTACCTCAATGATCTGATCATTTACCTGCATTCTACATAACAACAAGACTCTTACCATCTACCTCAATGATCTGATCATTTACCTGCATTCTATACAATTTAGAGCAATCGAACATTGAAGATTTTGAAAAGCTCAGAATCTAAATTAGTCTTCAATGATTCGTTTTTAAACATTGATCAGCGACTCTTTAAGCCCGGCACTAGAGCAACACAACATAAAAGATATATCTCATTTCATGACTCTGTGTGTATCATCATCCATCATCAGTTTATTGCGTTCTATACAGAACATAGGGCGGGAACACATGTGTGTATACTCATGATAAATAAAAAACCTGTTTGTGTAGAGTCTGCAAGAGACGTCCCTGACATTGCCTTATGACGAGGAATCGGACGTTAAATCCTTATTGATTGATTGATAAAGAAGAATGTCTTGAAAATAATAGGCATGACTGCACATTAGTTTTCCACTTCATGAACGCTATCGGCATTCCTGCTAAACATGTTAAAGCTAGAATGAATCAGTTGACTAACCGTCCATCCCGAGCAGCTGCCCCACCCTCGGCTAAAGTCTTGATAAATATACCAAGCTTCTCCAGGCCTGCGTCAGCACCAACCCCCATCCCAATAATACTGAGTCCTAGGCCTTCGTTACCTACACACACACCAATAATCCAATAATACTGAGTCATAGGCCTTCGTTACCTACACACACACACATCAATAAACTGACTCCTAGGCCTTCGTTACCTATACACACACACATATCAATATTACTGAGTCCTAGGCCTTCATTACCTACACACACACATGTCAATAATACTGAGTCATAGGCCTTCGATACCTACACACACACATGTCAATAATACCGAGTCATAGGCCTTCGTTACCCACACACACACACATATCAATAATACCGAGTCCTAGGCCTTCGTTACCTACACACACACATACCAAAAATGACTCTTTATCAGATCAGCTTATCATGCCTTATCAGATCTGCTTATCACGATTTATCAGTTCGGCTAAGCACGTCTGTTCTACATTGAAGGGAAAAGACAGTTTAGCATCTCGATTACCTTCAGTCTTTGATTTGGAAAGCGCGCCCTGGTGGCAAATGTGTACCTGCAATGTCCCGCATCCACCAAATGTTAGCTCACATCATCTCCAGCTTTCTCACATCACCTCCAGCTTTCTCACATCACCTCCAGCTTTCTCACATCACCTCCAGATTTCTCACATCACTTTCCGCTTTCTCACATCACCTTCCGCTTTCTCACATCACCTTCAGCTTTCTCACATCACCTCCAGTTTTCTCACATCACCTCCAGCTTTCTCACATCACCTCCAGCTTTCTCACATCACCTCAAGGTTTCTCACATCACCTCCAGCCAGGAATGTCACGCTCAAGTCATCACTGCATAGTACTGCTGCAACTTAAGAAGACACCTATGAATGTCTCAATAGCTTAGGGGTAACGTCATGAAGTTTTAAATGACAGATCCTGAGGTGAATTAAACCCTCGTGGGTTTGAATCCCAGCCGCGCTGATCTGAAAGTAAAATCCCGGACATTCACTAGACTTGTTACATGAAAATGGTCTAAATTGCCTAACGGTTTAACATGTGGTATTAAAAGTGATAGATAGTAGTAGTTGATCATCACTATAATGCGTGCTTACTTTACTGTGTTTACTTGTTACCTAAGATTCTACATAAATGGAACTAACCCTTTTCCAGCTGGACTTCCATGAGATCCATTTTCTCCACTCGTTTTTCCAGTTCATATTCAGCAGAGGCAGCCATGGGATCAACGTCCTCGTTCCTTCTGTCGTATTCATTCACTGAGTACGTCGAGTAGACCTGCAAACAGTGGTGACGTAATCAAGATATGAGTACGTCAGGTAATCATGACGTCATCAAGATATGAGTATAATGAGTCACTCATTATACTCATAATCATAATCCATAATCATAATACTTATAATCATACTCAAGATTAGAGTTCACGTAAAGGATTGTCACATCGATTTCTCAATACGTCCTATGGATCTATTAATAGTTCTGACGTCACTTAAGTACTCAATTAGTAGTATTGACGTCAGTCGTAGATATGTAATTAAGATTTGACTAATAATATCTGATAGACTGATCAAAATATTACCATCTTACAAATAAATAATCCGGACTACAACAAATAATATCAGTTCTCAAATATTAAATTAATAATTTGTAAGTATATATAATCAGATCTATAGATTACTCACGATACTAACAGCATACCAGAGCAATACTTAGTATGTTAAATTTATCCCGACTCTAGTTAAACTGAGATTTAAGGGAAGATGATGATAATGATGATGATGATGACATTCAATTGAATAATTTGCCTAATTCTTTTTATTAATATCAAGTCATACCCTGATGGGATTGACACTGAACTTTACTCTCGACGGAGGCTTGGCCGTTGGGTAGAAATCATCATCCGGATCTCTCTCAGGCAGACCAGGTATCTCAAATATAAAGTTACCATCCTCTAAAACCTCTATCAGACTCTCATCATCTGCGTATCAATCAATCAGACAATGAATTAATCAATCAAATTATTAATCGATCAATCAATCAGTCAAGCAGTCATAGAATTCAATCATATAATTAATCAATCAGTCAGTTATTGAATTCATCAATCAAATAGTTAATAAATAAATCAATCAAGCAGTCATAGAATTCATCAATCAAATAGTTAACCAATCAATCAGTCAGTTATTAAATTAATCAAATAGTCAAACTATTAATTAGTCCATCCATAGTCTTCCATCAATGGTCTGTTAAATAAGTAAAATTCTCAATAACAAAATTAGCAAATTGCCAAACAAAATACTAAACAGTCAAGAACAGAAAGCACCAAATTGAATAAATAGCCACAAGCAAAGAGCTAGTAACTCTGTCTCTGTAAGACTACAGAAGTACAATCGAAAGTTATACAGATTAAAAATAAAGAGAACAACATAAACTTACGCAGTCTGCAGTAGCATCTGCTACCATATTACAATAAATATACCAGAAAATTCATGATTCAAGTTTATATACAAAATTACACACTGCAGGATGATTTAGTGCCAATAAACGTTGTAAGGTATATAGAAAAATTCTATATCATTGTAATACACCATACTTATCAAATAAATAATCACGAAGACTAGATTTGAAAATTGAGATTGAAACAATATATTTAATATTATCAGACCATACATGCTGACACTAACGCAGAAGAGAAATAAAAATACTAGATCAATTAATCAACAATCAATTAG
Source organism: Enchytraeus crypticus (assembly GCA_905160935.1). Lineage (NCBI taxonomy): Eukaryota > Metazoa > Annelida > Clitellata > Enchytraeida > Enchytraeidae > Enchytraeus > Enchytraeus crypticus. The sequence goes on from CAJHZI010000191.1 coordinate 670,788, forward strand.
TTAACGAAACAATATTCTTCTAAACTTAAAATTATGTTAAATCAAAGACTAAAGTGTAGACAATGTCTATATAAATCGACTAACAACAACCTATGTGATCTATCCTGGTACTAAGTAAAAAATTACCATCAGCAGATACTTTGCCCAAGAAAGAATTAGCACGAAAGTCAATCCCAGTTTTAAGTACATTTTCGTTTGGACATCTCCACTAGCACGAATGTTATCCCCATACGCCTTGTGAGCAAATTATTATGGGAAATTTGTATTATGCATTCCATAAAGTAATGTTGAATAGTTAAATATTGTTTGATGTACAGATATAAAGATATCTGACAGCGAGAAATCCTATATATAACAATTATACATGTATATATATATATATATATATATATATATATATATATATATATATATATATATATATCATACATGCATATTAATAATTATTAATTAATCATTCAAGGGCAACCATATTCCTAAATTATTTTATTCAATTGTTTCTCAATTCTATGAATAGAGAGCTAGATAATTAAATTTTTACAAAACGCCACAATGTTTATAATTGTTCTAAATTACAAAGAAACTAAGGTCGTAATGTGTTCAACCTAAAGCTTCACAAGCACAAGGCCATCCCCAGGCCGACTCGACATACTCGAGCTGCCGTCACAAAAACTGGCTTAATGCTTTAATTCTAACAGTTCTTAGCAAAGGAAACTAAAGTCGGTCTTATAATAAAATTAAAATAACAATAATTTTCTAAAGACTAATTGAAGCCTTAGGGAATAAAATGAATGAAAGTTTAAGCACGTTCATCTAATTTCTATGTCTGCATAAAGCAGCATTTTATTACCTTAAAGAGCGTTAAGTAACTTTCAACTAAAAAGCACTAATTGCTAGATACAAAAGTCTACTGTTTGAATAAGAAAAACTCAAATGTTTGAATTTGTAGAATTTTGCCATAACTATTTCAAGAATTAACAATATAAATCTTTTCTGTTGGTATGGTTACACATAAGAAATACTGCTCATGTCTGTAGTTTCCTTGTTTAGTTGATGTTTTTGACGCTACTCTTATTTCCAATTCTCTTTAATTCTTAGCAAATCCCAGCCTTTAGATAGCACTATTACAATTTTGCAACTGGCGCGGATATAACTTCTCAGCACACTGGGGTTATTGTTTAATGCAGTTGCAAATGGTAGTGAGTGCGCGACAACCTAATTTAAAGCAACGACGGGCTCGGTTAGTACAAGGATAGGCAACCACCTAGGAAGATCATGTGCTGATTTGGTCTGTCCACGTAGTCATTCATCCATATGCTAACCGAGACCGACGTTGCTTAACTTAGTTTATGTAGCACATTCTCTAGCATTGGGCTCTACTCCTACAAAGACTTTCACAACACTACAGCCAGCATGTTCAGTTAGTTGACAGTTTTGAAAAATGTTTTCTACTAGATTAAATTTGGCAATGTTGTGTAAGCTCAACGGGTAAACAGGATAGTTTTCTCAGGCAATGACGCCCCTGCCCGGTAAATGTCAGTCAAAGCTAAGGAAGGAATAGGGAGCCCACCTCGTCAAAAAGCATATCCCCCAAGAAAATAATGGTATATCACGACAAAAATTAACGCCCCCAGTCCCGTGCATCCCTTAAATGGGGAGGGGGTGGTAAAAATCCCACGGCCAGTCGGCACCTTGGGTGCCCCACAGATATACCAAGAGGACATCTCATGCGCCCCAAAAGGATAAGTGTGGGCACATGGAATGTGAGAACTATGGGTGAAAGGGGAAAGTTAGAAAATGTAAAGAGGGAAATGGAGAAAGGTATAATAAATGTCCTACGGATGAGTGAAGTAAGGTGGTTGGGAACTGGAGATTTTGTTAGTGATGGTACAGGGTTATTTACTCCGGAGGAGATAAAAGGGAGAAGGGTGTGGCTATGATATTGGATAGAAATTTAAGTGAACGCGTAACAAAGGTTCTCCAGTGCAGTGACAGACTGATGTTAGTCCGGATCAAATCAGATATAGTACATTTGGTGTTTATCCAAATCTACATGCCTACATCAGCCTCAGAGGATGAGGAAATTGAAGCGATGTACGAAAAAATAGAAGGAATGATTAAAGGAGAAAAAGCCACAGATCAAGTGATAGTTATGGGGGATTGAAACGCGATGGTGGGTGAATGGAGAGATGGAAATGAAGTTGGAGAATATGGTCTAGGAAAAAGAAATGAGAGAGGACAGAAATTGGTTGACTTTTGCAATAGAATGAGATTAGTGGTGACCAACACTTGGTTCAAACATGAGAAGAGACAGCGTTACACATGGAAGAAACCAGGAAGCACCGGAAGCGAGGGAAGATACAAGATAGACTATATTCTGATAAAGCAAAGGTACAGGAATAGTGTGAAGAATTCAAGGGCTTATCCAGGAGCCGATATTAATTCAGACCACAATCTAGTAATGGCAAAAGTAGAGCTTCAGCTGAAGAAAATACTTAAGAAGACAAGCAGTAAGAGATGGAATTTGAACGAATTAAACGAGAAAAGAAGTCAGTTTCAGGAAGCAGTGGAAAGAAAAAAGTTAAGGAAATGAAGGACTACGAAAGACTAGGGGTAAATGAAAAATGGTGTCAGCTAAAGGAGGCTATTAAAATAGGTGCAAAAGAAGTTTATGGCTTTCTTAAAGCAAATACAGCTAAAAAACCTTGGATCACAAGCGAGATGCTAGACAAAATGGATGAAAGGAGGAAATGGAAAAGTATTGACACCAGTCATGGCCGAAGGAAATATAGAAGCTTAAACAGTGAACTTGGAAGAATTACAGACAAAGCAAAAGATCATTGGTGGAGTGAAAAGTGTGATGATTTAGCAGAATATGATGGAAGAGGGAGGTCGGATCTATTATACCAGGAAGTCAGGATATTAACAAGAACCAATAACAAAAAGAAAGGAGATGCAAAGAACGTTAGTATAATGGGTAAAGATGGCGAATTGAGGACAGAGCTGGAAGAAGTAAAAGAAAGATGGAGAGAATATGTAGAGGAATTGTAGGATAAGGCTGGGAAACCAGTTCAAGAGGATTTTCAAATAGAAGAAGAAAATATCATAGAAAACGATAAAAGGGGCCCCGATTTAATTAAGGAGGAAATTTATTCTGCAATCAACAGTATAAAGAAGGTGAAGGCAGCCAGAATAGATGAAGTTCCAGCAGAATTCTTGAAAATGTTGGAAGGAGAAACACTCAATAAGTTAATGGAGGTATGTATAGAAGTGTACAATTCAGGTATTTGGACAGACGACTTTACCAAGTCAGTGATGATTCCCATTCCCAAAAAAGTCAATGCTGTGGAGTGTTCGGATTACAGAACAATCAGCTTAATACCTCATGTATCGAAGATCATATTAAAGATAGTAAATAATCGCATTCAGTCGAAAGCAGAGCTGATACTGAGCAAGACACAATTTAGTTTTAGGAAAGGATACGGCACAAGAGAAGCAATAGGGGTAATGCGGGTTCTTTGCGAAAGAAGTTTAGAATATGGAAATGACGTTTTTGTATTCTTTATAGACTTCGAGAAGACCTTTAACAGGATTGATTGGATAACGATGATAAATATCTTAAAAAGAATAGGAATTGACTGGAGAGATAGAAGACTAATTTTGAACTTGTACATGAATCAAAGAGCAGTAATCAAAATCCAACAAGAATAATCAGTAGAAGGTGAAATAGGAAGTGGAGTAAGACAAGGTTATAGCATTTCGCCTCTGCTGTTTAACATTTACGCTGAGGCAATGATGGAGGAAGCCATGGAAGACTTGAAAGAAGGGATAAAAGTAGGAGAGAATTTGTTACAAGATGTACGATTTGCAGATGATCAAGGAATGGTAGTGGGCAGCGAGATTGGATTGCAGAAGATAATGGATAGGCTGAATGATACGGCTTTAAGATATGGCATCAAGATTAATATAAAAAAGACCAAGGTTATGAGAGTGTCCAATAATAAAGGTGAAGTTAATATCACAATAAATGGTACGAAATTGGAACAGGTAAGGAGTTTCAAATATTTGGGTTATACTATAACCAATGATGGGAAATGTGAGACGGAAATATGCAGTAGGATTGCACAAGCAAAAGCGGCTTTTGGTTGTAGAAAAGAACTATTAACAAAAAGTCTAAAGAAAGACACAAACATAAAGATAGTGAAAACTTTGGTCTGGACCACGCTATTGTATGGATGTGAAACATGGACCTTAAGGAAGGAAGATATTACGAAACTGGAGGCATTGGAAATGTGGATTTGGAGAAGAATGGAGAGGATTAGCTGGACTCAAAAGGTTAGAAATGAGGAAGTCCTGGAGAGAGTTGGCACAGATAGACAGTTGATAACTGTATTAAGAAATAGGAAGATGCGATGGATATGACATATTCTAAGAGGAGAAGGTCTATTAAAAGAGGTCATAGAAGGTAGAATGGAAGGAAAAAGAGGCCGGGGCAGGCCGAGATTAGGTATGTTAGATGATTTAAAGACCCACTCATATGTGGAAATGAAGAGGAAGGCAGAAGACAGAGAAGAGTGGAGGCGTTATGTACCATGGACCTGCCAGTAGGCAGTGCACTAAGAGAGACTAAGAGAGATGTAAGCTCAAACAGCTGAGTGGTTTTTATATCTCAACGTCTGTAACCAATAAGTAATTTTGAACATCAACGATTAGAGTCTATGATTACAATACACAGCTTAACTATAGAAAGTTAATATTTACAATTAAACCAATAATTGCCGTTCATGCTAACAAAAACTATTGTCAAACACATTCCAACAGTCATATTTAGCAATTCTCCGTCATATAACCATCATTTTTATCAGTTTCTAGGTAGTTTTTAATTAATTTAGTAGTTAAATATAACATGAGTACTTATTAAATATTATGAAGTGCCCTTGAACTCAAAAATATAATTTTAAAATTATTCCCTCAATTCGATGGTACAGGAGGGATTGTCGAGTTTATAGTGCACTAGCTGGATACATAAGAACCACACTTTCGAAACTAAGTCAGCCCGTCTCTGCTAGTACACTAGTACGAAACAGCCATTAAACTTGGCTTTACAGCTTTATAGGCGCACATTCTCTTGCGCGAGTAAAAGTGTCTCTTATCAAATGTACCTTTGGGGTAATATTTCAATGATAGGTAAAACTTTACTATCCATATAATCATCATCATCATCATCATCATCACCTTCTCTAGAATCCAAGTTTAACCAGGGTCGGGATACGAATAGACTTTCTCCAATCCTCCCTGTGAAAACTTTCAACCTTTACTGTGTACAAATAGAATTTAACAATGTTAATTACCTACAAAATTTCACAGATTTGAAACATAATAGGTAATACTAATAAAAGTGTATACCACAGTTATTAATAACATAAAATAATTGAAGCATCTGAACATTTTAAATAGTTCATAGTAAAACAATAGTAGTATATTCATCAAATGTGTGTTAATCATTTATAAATGTACAAGCAATGAAACATTTATAACTAAGGAACGGAATAGTAGCTGTGCATGCTAACCTTGCAGCATGCTAACCGTTAACGAATACCAATGAAGCCCATTAATAAATTAATTATGTTAAGTTGTTAATAAAGCATTAATGACTAATAACCCAACAGCTAGTTGTATAATCCCTTGCAGCATGTTAACCGTTAACAAACACCATTATAAAGCATTTATAACTAAAGAACCGAATATTAGATGTGTGGCCCTTGCTATGCAGATATATACCATAATGAAGCATTTATAACTAAAGAACCGAATAGTAGATGTATGACTTTTGCAGCATGCTATATAACCGTGGACATATACCAATGAAGCCCGCTACACTATATGACACTAGAGGACGTCATGCATTGTATACCTGGTTCAGTGTACGGATAGGCATATGGAGATATGTAATTATCTGTTATATCCTCTATTATCTCGTACCCATACTCTGCAACATCGCGTCCGAAAAATCAATCAAAACTTAATACAACAACATATTCTTATGATAACAGCCTAGTCAGTGATAAACCCAAATCAACTAAAATCCCAAAAACATCAAAAAATAAAACAATCATCGGCCGTGGTCAAGTTGGGTTGAGGCTTGCCTGATAATAGTAATAAAAATAATAATAATAATAATAATAATAATAATAAAGGTTTAACGTCCGTTTCCTCATACAAGGATGATGTCAGGGAACTCCTCATCACAAATGATAAGCAGTAGATGATAGCTTAGAAACCCTGTCAAACCGCCTCTGAGAGTACACTTGCAAAATGAAAGAGGGATTGAATTTAGTTTTATATCATGTTACACCAATGATGCACATTAATCATACAAAAGACACTTGGCGTGCCAATGTGTCAATTCTATTAGTTGTCACATAAAAATGCATGCAGTTTAGATAATCCATACAATGGGCTCGCTAGTCTCAGTCTAGGGCAATAATATAACGTATGATATACATACGATTTCTTAGTGAAGAACTAGTTATAGATTTATAATCTAATAATTTCAATGACGTAGTAGTAATATACCTTTAGGCATGTTAGCAATCAAATATCAAGAGGTCTAAGCTAAGCTAGGCTCTCTTTCAGTCAAGCCTATTAAGATTTTTATGCCTGCAGATCGACCTAATCTTCTATAACTGCTAAGCTTGTGACTAACTAGCTGTGCAGCAATACAGAGAGCTGGCAATCAAAGGCTACTGTTAAATGCGTAAATCACAAATATTTAATGGAAGCAAAATATAATATGTGCACCATTGCCGATGCTCAACGATTTATTGAAGACCTTCTAAGTATTAAAAATTATTTCAATAAGCAAAATGTCACAAATATATTTTTCAAAGAAGACAAAATATAATACAAGCCACCAATACAGATATTGTGCAAATAACTGAATTTTCAATACACACATGACCTACATAAATTTTATGCACAAATTTTTATCAAATCGAGGAAATTTAACAGCAAAATTCCAATTTAAAAAACTTCTTTTGACGATTATAGATAGCTATCATATAAGAATTACATTGCTTGATCATTTTATAAAATAAAATTGCAAAAGGTAATGTAACCTTATCCTTAAGCATCTGAAATGAAAGAAACCCAGAACACCATTAAAAAATTGATAGTAATAACTTATATACGTATAGTCGTATCTTATCATTTTTGCACTGTTAGTGATAAGAAGGATCAATTTCATTGTTAGATTCAAGAGAGCTCCTAATCGACATATAAGCAATCGACATAATCGATGTCCCTAACATTGCCTTATTGCGAGGAACCCCATGTCAAACTCTTACTGATTGATTGATAACCGTTTGTTAATATTGAGGAGAAATACAGGAAGTATCAATTAAACAGAACTGTAGACATTTTCAGGTGTCTCAACACCTACATATGCATTGACGGAAGAAGAGAGCGATCATACCCAGTATCAGCAAGTAGTCTAATAATAAAGTAATAATAAAATAATAATAAAGTAATGCAAGACAGTCTGTTAAAGCAAAATCGAAATAAGTCTAAGCAGAAAGAGGTTCACTTCGAGGACGTCTTCAAATTGTGGTGTAAGAATCCTCATAGTAAAAGTTTCCATATTAAGAAGCAGCAAAATATTAAAAACTAAGCATTCGGTATAAGTATCTAGTATCTTTAAACTCCAGCACAGAACTATAAAGACTGCATATACTGTAGACCTCATAAAAGTTAAGTTATAATTATAAAGCCTACTCGAAATGGCAATTTGAAATTTAATCAAATTCTAAATGCAGCCAATATTAATTCTATGATAATTATATAGCAATAAATTAATTTTAAAACGTTACAATTGCGTCTGCTCAATAGCCTCTAACAAGATATCTATGACACGCGAGCTATGGATTAGAATATAGTAACCGTTCGTCCGCCGCCTGGTATTTACCTGCAACGCTATTCGTTGACGAAGTTTAAATGTGACATGGCTATCATAGTTTTTAAAATTATATTATACCAAGTCCAGCAGCTTTATATTTACGTACACAGAATTTACGATTTCAATTGTCATACTTACAGAGAGTAAAAGCTCAAACAAGCTCAGTAAGAAATACGTTAAAACACTGAAAATATCAGTGAACAGAAAAAGAAGTACTACTAGAATAACTGAATATAAAGACCTGCCATATTCTGATCAGCATCTTGATAATCTTCTTGATTCAGCTGATCATCATCCACTGGAGGCTCATCCAACAACTCAGCCTCTCCTGATATCTGCTCCCTAGATCTCCTTCTAACATACATCACATACAATATACAAATACAATATAAATACACTACAAATGCAACAAATACAATGAAGTACAATACAAAAAAATCCAATCTAAAGCTATACAATCTGGATAAGGCATGGTTTTTTACTTTGAGATTAACTTGTTAATCTATGGGAGTGCTCTTTAAGGAGAGTGAAAGCAAACTCGGAGTTTGAATACGCAAGAGAGGTGAATAATTATTGAGATATTATTGCGAGAGAATAGTAATTATTGAGATATTATTGCACAAGAGATTAGTAACTATTGAGAGATTATGGCAAGAGAGATTAGTAATTATTGAGATATTATTGCAAGAGAGATCAGTAATTATTGAGGGATTATTTCAAGAGAGATTAGTAATTATAGAGAGATTTGTAATTATTGAGAGATTATTGCAAGAGAGATTAGTAATTATTGAGAGATTATTGCACGAGAGGTTAGTAATTATTGAGGGATTATTTCAAAAGAGATTAGTAATTATTGAGAGATTATTGCACGAGGGATTAGTAATTATTAAGAGATTATTGCAAGAGAGATAAATAATTATTGACAGATCATAGCATCAGAGATTAGTAATAATTGAGAGATTATTGCACGAGCGATTAGTAATTATTAAGAGATTATTGCAAGAAAGATAAATAATTATTGAGAGATCATAGCATCAGAGATTAGTAATTTTTATTAAAAGATTATAGCAAGAGATGAGTAATTATTGGCAGATTATTGCATAATAAAAACATCAAATCAATTTAAAAATCGGACCTTACATTCTTTTCTAATGGACTGATAAATAGAACACCAATGTTACATCAGACGAATATGCAATGACATGCGTAACAAAGACCAAGCTGCGGTGACAAATGCAATGAAAAACTATCTCAAAAGCTATATTTGTCTCAAGCTAATGGCTACACCGAGAAGATAGCATAAACTTGTGGATCGATAGAAAGTTCCTAAGAGAGACTGCTAACAGAAAATGAATATATATTTAGATTTTATCAACTGACAGAGGTCTGAGAGAGAGACTGTACCAGTAGGTTACCTTGTATATCCAAATTCCAACTCATCTTCATCATTCAGCTTCTCGATGTGAGTTGTAGCCTTACCAACATCTAAAGACTGGACAGGCTCTTGTGTGGGCTGTGACTGATCACTAACCTCAATCTGTTCACTACCCATCTCATTCAATTGCTCCACTTCTCTATCAGCTGCAGCAGTTTCTGCCCTATCCACAGCTAAACTGCTTGTTCTTTCTCTATCATCTCCTGAAGGTCTAGATTGAGTCTCTACTTCAGCTAGAACGTCGTCAGTTGAAGCCGATCCAAGGCTGTCTCCAAGAGAAACCTTGACACCACTGTCGCTGGAAGAGGTGTCCATATTTAATCCAATGCTCGTAGAACTATCAGATTTCACATCTGGACTCAAATCGTTGTCCTGATCCGCGTTGTTACTACGTCGCCTGCGATTCTTCCACGCTGCCAGCTTCTCCGCAGCACTCTCCGCCTCAGCATCCTTCCACGATTTCTCCTCATTTCCAAAATCCTTGCTTTCCCTAGTTTCGCTGGAACGCGAAGAGGTGGAAAGACTTTCGGCGGATTCGGGACGTCCGTAGCGAGAGTTGGACTGCGGAGACAGTGGAGATGTGGCTGGACGCACGAATCTATTGATTGATTCGGCGGGTGGATCTGCAGGAGATACGCCACTGGAGCGACTGTACCGAGAGTTATCCGTCAGCGTAACCCTCGACGTCGATGTTTCTGTGACGACCTGAGCTGGTACAGCATCCCGAGTTCTAACGAGCTGAACGTTCTTAACCGTGGAAGCTATATTTGTGTCCTTTCCATTCTGCAGATGAACAGCTGAGGACTGGGACGTTTGCGGCCTAACTGATGACTGACCTCCAGGCTGATCTGTATTTCTCCTCACAGTCGCCTCCTCAGTATGACTGGGAACTCGATTAATATCTGGTTTACCTGCCTGAGACAGTCTGCCACCTGGTGGTCCGCCACCAGCTGATACATTACCAGGTGACCCACCTGCTCCAGATATTCTAATGTTAGGCTGCCCACCAGTAGGGGGTCCACTGCCCGGAGGTCTGCCTCTAATAGGAGGAGGAACGACTACAGGTTCTGGGTGACCCGTTCCGTTAATGGCTTGCTGATAACGCTGAATCATTGCCCTGGTGGAAGGCATTGTAGGCTCAATAGCAGACAAATCTGCCTCAGACTTGCTGGAACTGACCGGTCGTTCATCGTTTTCCACCACGTCCAGATTATCCACCGAACTGGCGCGTGCAGATCTAGATGCAGCGCCGTTATCCACAGCGACGACGGAAGACTGAGACGGAAAGGCGGAAGAGATGAGAACGTTGGAATCGCTCGGCTGACGGGACCTGCGAGGTACCCTCTCGAGCGTGGACTGACGCTGGGCAGGAGCGAGGGAGTGTGAGGAAGCAGGTGGTTGATCGAATGAAGGAGTGGTGGAAGAATCAGAAGAGGCAGAGGGAGAGAGAAGCCGATTAGAGTCAAAGTTGAGTGGCGAGAGAGCCAGATGAGACGGTTGTACCTGCAATCATGTGCAATCAGTGTGCAAAATTAGCTATTGACAGAATATTACATGCATATATTCATACGCAATCATATGATATGTATTCATATGATATGATATATCATTCATATGTAGGTCTATTCGTGTCACGACCCTGGTTCAGCTGCGATTTAAGGGAAGATGATGATGATAATGATTCATATGCAATCAGTGTGCAAGATTAGCTACTGACAGAATATTACATGCATATATTCATACGTAATAAATATACAATAATAATAATAATAATAATAATAATAATAATAATAAAGATTTAACGTCCGTTTCCTCATCCAGGGATGAGGTCAGGGACGTCCCCAACAGCACATATCACTACAGATCAATTCACCCAGACCAATCTGCGAAAGAAATGTGCTGAGGAGAAGCAAGGTCCTAAACGAAAGCCAGTGCGGTGATCAAAAAAATGGTCAGGGTAGATTGATTATGTCTATGGTGGGAAAAGGTAAGTTTTAAGCTTGCTAGAGAATGTTGAAAGAGAAAAACAAGAGCGAAGTTTAGCAGGTAAAGAGTTCCAGATTGTGGGTGCTGCGTAAGAAAATGAAGTCTGCCCAATGACGTGAGAATATTTGGAACTGAGAGAAGATTGGCATCGGTGGAGCGAATCAATGCATCAATACAACGCTATCAATAGATAGAATAATGCACCTATTCATGTATGTAATCCATGTAGATAACGTTGTACTTGTAAGTGATCAATGCACAAGGTATCAGTTGATAGAACATTGTATAACAGTGTATATACAATCAAAATATAAAGGTATCAATTAGACTAATAGAAATTGTAACAGTGTATGTATAATCAAAATAAAACGTAAAAAAATTAATAGAAATTGTAAGTGCCAATATATAATCAAAATATAAGGCTATCAACTAATAGACACTTGTACCCATTCACAAGAAATCAAAACATAATTTAGCAAAAATTAAAAGAAACAAAACAGATCTCAAAGCTACATCTGACTTGTGAACAACATATATACAGTGATACTAAATAACTGCTTGCGACAAGATACGACAGGATAAGACTAATAACGGAAGAGAAATTCATACTATTGCAAACCTCCACCGCTAACCACAATCGAATTTAATTAATGAATTTAAATACTGAATTTAGTTAATGAATTTATTTAATGGACTTAATGAATTTAATTAATGATATTAATACTCATGATTCTCAAGAATTAATGACCAAAAATTCGCTATATACTACATACAACTATTTTTGCCAGTCTTATTATATTACAAGTTATTTAGGATGCTTACTAAATTATTAAAACCTACTAGTAGGCTTACATGAGTATATCTATCCACAACTGGTGTCAACTGACTAAAAAGTAAGTACGACCAAACTAACCTGAAAAGGGTAACTAACCTGAAAGCGAATAAATAATCTGAAAGCGATTAACTAACCTGAAAGCTAGTAACTAGATTAACTAACCTGAAAGCGAGTAACAAATCTGAAAGCGAGTAACTAGGTTAACTAACCTGAAAGCTAGTAACTAACCTGAAAGCTAGCAACTAGGATAACTAACCTGAAAGCGGGCAACTAAATTAACTAACCTGAAAGCGACTACCTTGGTTAACTAACCTGAAAGCTAGTAACTAACCTGAAAGCCAGTAACTAGGTTAGCCTGAAAGCGTATAACTAGGTTAACTAACCTGAAAGTGAGTAACTAGGTTAATTATCCTGAAAGCAAGTAACTAACCTGAAAGCCAGTAACTAACCTGAAGCAAGTAACTAACCTGAAAGCAAGTAACAAACCTGAAAGCAAGTAACTAACCTGAAAGCCAGTAACTAACCTGAAGCAAGTAACTAACCTGAAAGCAAGTAACAAACCTGAAAGCAAGTAACTAACCTGAAAGCAAGTAACTAACCTGAAAGCAAGTAACTAACCTGAAAGCGAGTAACTAAATTAACTAACCTGAAAGCAACTACATTGGTTAACTAACCTGAAAGCGACTACCATAATTAACTAACCTGAAAGGGACTATCATGATTAACTAACCTGAAAGCGATTACCATGATTAACTAACCTGAAAGCGACTACCATGATTAACTAACCTGAAAGCGACTACCATGATTAACTAACCTGAAAGCGACTACCATGATTAACTAACCTGAAAGCGACTACCATGATTAACTAACCTGAAAGCGACTACCATGATTAACTAACCTGAAAGCGACTACCATGATTAACTAACCTGAAAGCGACTACCATGATTAACTAACCTGAAAGCGACTACCATGATTAACTAACCTGAAAGCGACTACCATGATTAACTAACCTGAAAGCGACTACCATGATTAACTAACCTGAAAGCGAGTGGGGGACTTTGAGCGCTGATACAGAGAACGACGAAGCTCCTTCTCGCGCAACGTCTGCTCCTCCATCTTAGCGAATATGGCACGAGTGTGATTGAACCGCTGAGTGTGGTTTGTGACCTCAAAGAACTTCTCAGGATCGACGTACATAGGGTCGCCCACCGCGGGGGGCTTAGCGCCACTCGGACTGGTCACGCCGTCTACTTTTCGCAGCTTTACGTCGGCCGGCGTCATCGCGCCGCCCTTGACGACGGGACGCGGGGCGGACGTTGAGGTAACGCGACCTCGCGCCGGCGGAGGCGCGTCGTTACCCTGAAACTTGCGCCTCAGAGCGCTGATGTTGGGCAGCACGTCAACCTCACTGCGCGGAATGGTCGGCTCGACGATGGAAGATCTAGACTGACGAGATCGACCTCGTTCCCCTGCTGGTGGAAGGTTCTCGACGTCAACTCTCATTCTCGTTACGTTCGTTGAGGTCATGTTCGGTTCCGAGTGAGCAACGTCTTATCAACGACTTCACTAACAACGTGTGGATATATATTATACGATTATACTATATGATTCACTGACCAACAACAACAATCCGATAACTAAACGATACCACTGATCAACAATCTCGCTATTCACTAGCAAACAAAGTCGTAACTAAACAATATCCCTTTTCAGCAGGAACAAAAAGTATTTCATTATCCTATAACACATCAGTCTGCAATTCGATTTTTCCACTTTTCCCACTAACAGCTTTATTAACTACAGAGAATCACTTGACAGTATATCACTAATATACTTCATAAACTGGCATCCTTCGTTGTTTTCAAATTCATTCTCTTTGATATTTACTGGAGGTATGTATGATAAAGCCCTAATCACTCTACAAAAAAACGAAATGAAAAGATTGCACATATATCCACGAGACTCTAATATTCCTCCAGGGCTTATGCTGGTGCAATCTGTCAAAATTTCATATGAATGTATCTTGAAGAATCTACAAAGAACATAAATAGAATTGTATGACAGCACTAGTTCTTATTTATATACGAACAACACTTTCTCTCTCTAGTGTTCTGCCAAATGGCAGGCCAATGATACATATTTCTATAAACAGATTCTATACGGGGTGCTCTATATGAATCAATCAATTTCCATATAGAGCACTCCATAGATCAACATATTAAACCCTTCAAAAAAGGCTATACCTTACAGATACCTTATGTAGTCTATATAGCTTTAGAAAAAATGGCTTTCAAGGTGGTTCCCAATTGAATTCCTCAATATATGCTTTGTCGCCTCTTACGACACATGTATGCCAATATCGGTTGTGCTACTATTCAATGTCCCGGACACAACACGGGAAGCATGACGAAAAAGTGATTGTACACTACTGGGTGTATAGGCCAGCCAATAGAATGGAAATGCTAAATCTTTATTTAGAAATTTTGTCCACCAGTATTAATTTAGAGAACCATACGATATAATCAATTAAGCATGTGTTCATTAACTTTGCACGTAGTCAATGAGAAATACCATATTACAATAGATCGCATGATATTACGCCTACTGAAGTATCTCTTAAGAGAGCAAAGAACTAATTACGTGATAAGTTACATTTACAGTCAATGATAGCAGATTTTAAGGTTGATCATTTTATAATATTAGCGCATTATCATGTTGTAATGTCAGCTTACTCTAAACCTTACATATTACTAGTTAGCACGTTAAAATGTTAACATGTTATATACCGCTAACAAGCGATATAACAATAGAATTTATAAACAAAACATATGTATCTTCATCAAGGAATGACAGCGACGTAGACGCATACAATACAACAGAGAATAACGTAGCGGCATTATAACAAACACAAGTGCCTTGAAAATAACATATAAGATTAATATCTTGTATAGCTACTTCAAGGATAGTCAATCCTTTTATATTATTTATACTTATCACCATCTTCCCTTGAATCCCAGTTTAACTAGGGTCGGGACTATATTTATACTTAAATATTTCATAATTAAGTTTATACTATTACACTTATTTTTGCACTCCAAACATCATCCTCATCATCATCTTCCCTTAAATCCCAGTTTAACTAGGGTCGGGACTATATCTATACTTAAATATTTCATAATTAAGTTTATACTATTACACTTATTTTTTTTTTTTTTTCATCATCATCATCATCATCTTCCCTTAAATCCCAGTTTAACCAGGGTCGGGATACCAATAGACTTTCTCCAGTCATCTGAGACTTTTTAAGTTTATCCATTCGTTAAGTTCTCCAAAACATGGTCATATATAATGCAGTATTCACTTTATGTTATCTAAATAAAAAGTAAGTTAAATAAAGGTTCTTGCTGGCAGCCGAAACCACAAGATGATAAAGTGCATAAGTATAAATGTCAATATTTCTACGCAGTATCTTAATCCCTCAAATTTCATATTAGCAAATGTCGTGTCTAAGCTATGCTACTTTCTCTCCATCGGTCATTGTGTTTCTCTACTATACTCGATACAGCAGAAAAACTGTCACATTTTCATTTTGTATACTAAAATAGCTGTTGGCCTATGCTCAGTATCGTAGTACAAACTGTATAACACGTCGCCCGTAGCTCAGTGACGACGACCACTCTAGTAGGCCTGGTGTACTATCATTCACGGCCCTTATCAAACACGTAACCGCGTACTACAGTAGTATATGCACCTGCACGTTACGGGCTGCAGTATCGCTTCCCAACCAGTCACACACACCAAGCACACGACCGTCCACAGTGTAACGTGGGGTAGGGGCTCGGCCAGCGTATATCACTCACTAAACATCATACGCTAATGATTATGCTAACGTCAAAAGGAGATTGTTAAAATCGATCAGGTTAATTAGGAAGTAATTGATCTGATCTGATTGATCAGATAAAATTGCCAAGTCAATTGCCAGGTCTCTGCAAAAACTACTCGAATACCATTATGACCATTGTAAATATAATTTTTATGATTTCATATGACATTACTCAGTCAGTACATATAGACTCCCATAAACATCCATAGACTCGACTGAATAATTAATAACTTATTCGCAAACAGTTTCCATCTTGCCGTGTTGTGTCCGGGACCCTGAAGAATAGTCCAACCGTTAACTGTACGTGACGTGACTGAGCAAGAATTGAATTGAATTAATTGAATCACGTTTATTTCACTTCGGTAAAATCGTACACCAGAAATACGTGGAGATAAGCGAAAAGTGACACATTGGCCACGAAGGCACTAACATGTGCCCTAACACATATAGCTAAATAAATCATATAAAGCAGTTTTATAAATAAATAAAAGTTTTAGTTTCAGTTTTAGCAATCATATAAAAGTTTATAGCAGTCAAGACATTCAATCCAAGCATAAAATTACCTCAAAATACCCCTACACATTAGCAGGAAAAATTATCTAATACATTAAAACTTGTTTACGAATAAAATTAAAAACACCAGCATATACAAAGTCTTAAAATATTACGTACGTTTGCTTTAATTGTATAACTAATCGGTGATCAATTTAAAATGAACATGCATTACAATCCTTACCGAGAAATCTAGATATATATATATATATATATATATATATATATATATATATATATATATATATATATATATTGGCCTATACTTTAAAAGCTAAAAATGCTAAAAGTAAAGCTAAGGTTAACGTCAGTTTCCTCACTCGAAAGCGATGTCAAGGACGGGCGAGCCCAGGATTTGAACCCGTATCAACTGATCCGCGGTCGAGTATCTTACCGACTTCGCCACTCCAGCCCTGTGGCGAAGTCGGTAAGAAAAAAAGCTCAAAAGTGACCAAAGTCTAGTCACTTTTGGTACTGGATTTAAAAATTAAAAACTTATTAAAATCAAAATCTTTCAGTTGGCTTTAAAAGATTTGACATTATTTGCTAAAACAATACTGTCTGGTAAGGAGTTCCCAGGTTCTCATATCCTGGAAGCATTTGCGTGTATCAAGTTTAGGATTATTGATTACTAATTTAAAAGAATTTCCCCTTGATTTCCTATTAGAGAGCTCAAGACCATAGCTATCAATATTCCCTTCCACTAATCCATTCAGGATTTTATAACAGAAAATTAAGTCAAAGTGAAGTCGCCTTCGTTCCAAGGTAATTAAATTTACCGCCTTAAGTCTGGCATCATACTGCATGTTTAGCAAACCTGAAAGTCTTTTAGTAAAGCTTCTTTGGATACTTTCCAATAAAATAATGTCTCTCATACAATGCGGGGACTAAACTGGGGAACAATAATCGAGGAGCGGAAGAATGTATGATTTATAAGAACTGATGAATGTATCCTGAAACCACTCTAGAAGCCATGTTTCTCCGGAGCTATAGGCTACATGAAGATGTGGATAAAGCATAGCCCTTTTGAAAGGGATTAACTTGCTGCTCTTCATGATTATGTACCCTGGACCTGTGACTTGGCAGAACACTATAGAAAGGTAGAGTCCCTAACAAGTTAAATGTTATCCTCACTCACAGACTGCATTCTGAGCAATTACACTCTCTCTCTCTCTCTCTCTTTCTTTCTCTCTCTCACACACACACACACGCGCGCGCGCACAAATGTGTGCAGGCAGTGAACTGGCAGGTTCAAAATATTAATTAACTCTCAATAAGCACTCACTCTAACTCTAGAGCGCTCCATTGACCAAAAGCTTGTTTCCATCACAGGTTATACCTTTCTAACATCTTGATGCATCTCTTTGGTGAAGAAAAATCTGATTTGAGATGATCTATAATTGCCTTCCTCGGCTCCTCTTACAACCTCTACAGTAGACTACTAGTCAGTTTTTATGGTTTATACTTTATACATTCAACACATTTCTGAGTAGGAGGATGTAATGGATTAACTGTACTAAGAATTAGGTAAATACAGGAAAAGTTTGTTAATGAGTTAACATTGAATGTAACAACGGAAAAGACTGACTGGAGATCAATCAATGAAATCAGAAATCAATGCTGAATGATTTGGTAACTCATGCAGCTAATAAATGGTAAATTGAGTAGAAAAGAGGAAAATTAAGGAGTTTTTTATGTTTTATAGCATCTTGCACTTCTTACAACTTGTCAATATCGCTACAGAGAGGAGAGAGAAAGACCGAGAGAGACAGATAGAAAGAGAGAGAGAGAGAGAGAGAGAGATAAAGACAGAGACCAAGAGAGACACAGAGAGAGAGACCGAGATAGAAGAAATACAGATAGATCAGATAGAGATATAATAAGCATGAATCAGTAAATATCTATTCTATTTCTTAAATCATCTCCCCTGATCTCTCTAATTCGGCCACGTACACAGCATAATGTACTATATATTATAATCTTTCTCACACAGGTCGACACTACATAATATCAGACGGCACGAGCGTTTAGTTCAAGTGTTTGCAATATTAAATACCTACATACCTCAAATGCCCGTATAAGGCTCGTGGGCAGCTACTTCCCTATGGGAGCAGGGGTTAGGGAAATATTCCCTCCTTCTATTTTGATATAAAAATTTCTTCTTAAAAAACAAAGAATCAATTTTAATCAAGATTCACGATTGCATTCTAATTGTAGCACTTGAAAATCATACAAATATCACGTTTTTATTTTCAACTCATCCCCCCATGCTAAATTTATCAGGAACCACAACATCTGATGGAAGTTAGCATCACTTAGCATTCGCTGCATTCCTGACCATTGTCTAGAATGATCAACTTCAAAGCAAAATCAAAGAGTTACCAAATCATTCAGCATTGATTTCTGATTTCATTGATTGATCTCCAGTCAGTCTTTTCCGTTGTTACATTCAATGTTAACTCATTAACAAGCTTTTCCTGTATTTACATAATTCTTAGTATAGTTAATCCATTACATCCTACTCAGAAATGTGTTGAATGTATAAAGTATAAACCATAAAAACTGATCTCAAATTATATGACCAATAAAATTTAAGTAATTAATTTCACCTATTTACGAATTAATACTATATGAACCCTAACAATCATTTCTAGTCGTCAGCGAGTCAGATCTGAGTTACTTTCTTCTCTTAACCACAGAACTAAAAGAACTGAAAGAGAGAGTGTAAGAGACAACTAAATTCTACACCACAAAATCTGAAGTTGAGTTAGCTATATATATAGTATATACAATAATTTCAAGTTGGTTTAATTCTATGCAGGTTGCAGAATTTTTTAATTTAGTAGTGCTTGAACAGTATGCAACTTATTTAAGGTTATTAGTGTCCAATTCTACGGCAGTGGAAAATTTTCATTAAGAATATTTTTTCACGATCTAAGACCAATTATTTTACTCAAGACATATTTCCTTTAATTACCTGATGGCATGTAAACTATAGACGAAATTGACATATAGAGTTCCGCAAGCTACAAGTTGCTCGTTTGCTTTTGATTTTAATTACTTAACGGTAATTAGTAATTACAAAAATTCATTCCCGTCACTCATGTCGAAAACGAACGAAAAACTGCGAGCATTTCATAAGAACTAATAATTATTTAGGCAGATGATTTGAAAGGAAATTAAAAAAACTACGCCAAACCATTCTAATGGTAAAGGTAGAACCTTTGTTACGAGATCAAATTGTTGTCTATAAAAACTTCGTTCTATTGGCCATACTATCATACATCAGAGCTACCTGCCCAACAGTCTGCTGAAGAACTGCTAATACTGAATTTTTAATATACTTAAATGCCACATATCCAACTCATGATACAATATTATACTTGCATTACGCATTTCAATTATTACTATACTAGAACAACACAATTGAAGCTCTATATATATTCCATGTACACAGCCTGCCACGCTATCACCTTACAGCCTATTGCTCATACATTTAACATAGCCCAGGTAGTAGCTCTAGTATTACAGGCTGGTCAGTGACTGCCTGACATTTGCTCTAGCGTTTTGTTTCATTCAACAGCCATTCTCCCCCCCCCCCCCCCCCCCCCCCCCCCCTTCAACTCTCTCTCTCTCTCTCTCTCTCTCTCTCTCTCTCTACCTCTCTCTCTCTACTAGCAAAACAAACTCACAGCATAAACTCGTACAGAATTAGTACTTGCACCCATTAATAAAACACTGAACAAGAGCAGCATATCATCTACACGAGTACATATCATATCAGATAATATGTAATACTAGCAATCATACATATCATGTAATACATTGCACTAGCAGTCATACAAATCATATAATACATTGCACTAGCAGTCATACAAATCATATAATACATTGCACTAGCAGTCATACATATCATATAATATATTATATTAGCAGTCATACATACCATATAATATATTATACTAGCAGTCATACATATCATATAATACATTATACTAGCAGTCATACATATCATATAATACATTGCACTAGCAGTCATACATATCATATAATACATTATACTAGCAGTCATACATATCATATAATATGCTATACTAGCAGTCATATATATCATATAATACATTATACTAGCAGTCATACATATCATATAATATATTATACTAGCAGTATACTGGCAATAAACAGAAGCAAACCTCGTCGCAGCAAATTATTTTACAATAGAATAAATGGAAATAGCAACTAATATATATAAACTGAAGTAAACGACCCACAATTTGTTTCATTACAAACTGTCACTCTTAACCAATAAAATATGTTACGAATCGGAAAACTTGAATTTAACTAAATGAATAAAATTTATACAGTGGATATAAACTAAAATACTGCCGTAAACCACATTATAAGTATACTGAAGATTTCGCGCACAATAACAAACACAAAGATTTAAGTTTAAATACAAATCAAACAAGGGGCACTCTGCTGTATTTCACTCAGACCACAGCTGCAGTGTTCATATAGCTAAATTTCAAACAAGAAGCCACGCATAGCAATATGCCAGCAGTCACAAAGGGGTGCTTTGAGCTTACTTAGCCTGATACGCATGACAAATATCTACAGCCAGTCAACCGAGACACACATACCCCCCCCCCGGACACTAGCCATAACAGCATAGAGCATTTTCTGATTTTTCTCCTTTTCTCTTATGCATGCATCAGATCACAACTTTCACTGATCTCAGATTTTCTCATGTCCATAAGTTTCTCGTATTTGCTAAATTATCAAATTTTTTCGTGAAAATAAATCCAGGGGTTTTCAAGTTTTAAACTAATTGACTTAAAAATACATAAATACATCTACTAGTTCATAAGCAGTCAATACTTTTTACTATTTTCAGTTTACAGTACTTTAAATACATCCACCATTTCACATGTATTCAACATTTTCTAACTTTCATTTATATATAAACACACATATAAATTCTCGAGAATTTTTCTCATTTATAGGCCTACCTACACAAATCCCTCTATAACTATCATCCGCATTTACTCTCTAACATACTAATATGCAAGTATATCCATCATAAGTTTGCCTATTCACAAGTGTTTTCTTCTCATTATAATACTAAATTGCCTAAGCAGCAACTCAGTGTTGTCTTTTTACTAAATTGTTTTCAACAAAAGCCTCTATGTATTTTTTAAAACTTAATAACTTTTACACAGAAATAAAATGTTTATCTACCAATCAAAATATTAGTTTAATAAAGACATATGGTCACTTTAAAAGAATAATACAAAATATTACCAATACTAGTGCAACTAAATGAGTGTTCCCTTGCTATGAACTTTATGTTCCTGTTATTGATATATATATATGACTCAGAGGCTGTGTAAGAACAGCCTATGCACGATATTCAGCAGCCATCCAGCATGCTTAGGCCAGCTATACCCTACCCTATCTATTAATATCATTGAAAAAAACTACTAGGCCTACATGTAGTTTACATACGCGCCTATACATAATTCAAGACGGCCATCATGCTGAGTTTCATTACATAAAAGATCACAGGCTGGAAAGCTAATTGTTAGAAAGTGTCATTCAACCTGAAAGATTTACAAATGATTTCTTCTCAAGGCCCGTATTGTGCTTAAATAACGGATAAAGAGAGACTTAACGGAGATTTCGATGATCTAGAGCTCCATTATTTAATTTAGTCCTGGGTTGGATAAGTTGAAAAGCCTGTCTTAATATACTTATATAATATTCAAACTGCTGGTAAACGTCAATCATTTTAAGCACTATTGCAAATTAGAGAGTACTAATACATTAACACCAGAAAATCCTCGAGAAATATTGAGTTACTGATAAACTTACAAAGTTGGTCCGAATCATTAGGAGTTTGTACAGCACAATATCTGCATGAATTGGATTAAATGCAGGAGCAACATTTAACAAGTTGAAGAAAATCATGAGTAGGCACGATGTCAAACTTAAGATTAAACTAAGAATTCTCAACTTCTGTGTGCTACCAATACTAATTTGAGGATGTGATTCGTGGAAATGAACAAAAGAAAACAAGGAAAGAAACAGAAAACAAATGGCTAAGTAGAATACTAAGAATCAGTTTCAAAGTCCATGTAACAAATGAGAACATTAGGATAAGGAAAAATCAACAAATGGTAAATGAAATCATCAAGAACAGAAGAATGAAATAGGCTGGACATGTGATGCGTATGGAACAATACAGAAATCCTCAAAAGATATTTAACTACAAAGCCAATAGAAAAAGAACAGTGATTAGGACCCAAAAGATGATGGAAAGACTGCTTAGAAAAAGACCTTAAGGCAGCGGGAAGTTGCATTTATGGGAGAACAGAAGGACGAAAAAGAATGAGCATAAAGGAAATGGCGAACATCATAGAGAAATCTTGGGCTGGAACCATCCCTAGGATGATCAAATGACATGATTTGACATTACATGAACCGCAAAATATGTTATTATGTTTGTTTTAGATACTTGAGAGAAGCCAATAGTTTGCACCACTAGTGTTCTTATCTTTAGATCATTTGTGTAATTATTTAAAGTTATTGATATTTGATAGCCAATATTATATGCTATGTAAACCTTACCATGTCAATTCATATTTGTCTATTTGCACAATATATGCCGCCCAATTAGGCTAATTACACCAACGTATCCCATTTAAGATAACATCTCATATATATGATATATTCATTTTTGGTATTTTTCTGATAATATTTCATTATAATCTATTTGAATGTCTCACTATCTCAGTGATTAGAGGCGTCAGGTAACGTCATGAAGCTTTAAATGACATATCCTATGGTGAATTCAATCCTTGTAGATTCGATTCCCGGCCACGCTGAACAGAGTGTAAAATCTCAGATATTCATAGAACTGGCTACACGGAATATAGACTAAATTGCCTACGGTTTAAACATCTGGCATTAAAAGTGAAAAATATCAACATGGTTGATCATTTTACTATAATGTGTGTTATTATTATTATTATTATTATTATTATTATTATTATTATTATTATTATTATTAGACCAACTAGCCTAAATCGTCCTATAAACTATCTTAAATATCTATAAAAAATTGTCCTATTCAGTTGTACTATCCATTTTAATTATATACTATATAGCAGGATCGTAAATCGCGTTATTGAAGTTTCCAGTTATTAGCATTATATAACCAGTTTTAGACAAATAGTATAAAATAGCCTGGCAGGTTATATAAAAGAGTCGTGCTAGCTTCAGGCTATATTGCTGTTACACTATACAACACTGAGGAATTTATTATTTGACTTGTCTCATTAACCTGTATCTGACAGTAAAGCTACAAGCAGAATTGTAGGTCGCCCAGGCTGTAGTATATTAGAAACTAGATATGCTAATATAAGTTTGGACCCTGTGAATGCTTTAAGCCGAGTTAAGGTGAAAGAGAGCAATAAGTATAGTTCATTTTCACATTAACTTTTGGCCCATTTCTCTTATTAAAATGAGCAATATTTAATATTCATTTTCATAAATGAAATGAACAAAACACGTCCTATTAATCATAAAAAACATTTATAATTACTCATAAACAACGCAAGCAAAATTATTCCATTGAGCTGCTCTTGTGCAGAGCACTGTGTGAGGATACATAAATAAAATCTAGTAGAGCTGTCTCATAGTAAAGATCCTTGAAGTGCTAATAAAAATCTCTTAGGGGCTAGTAGAGATCTCTGAGACCTACTAAAGATCTCCGAGAGCTAGTAAAGATCTCTAAGGGCTAGTAAAGATCTCTCAGGGCTAGTAAAGATCTCTGAGGGCTAGTAAAGATCTCTGAGAGCTAGTAAAGATCTCTGAGAGCTAGTAAAGATCTCTGAGAGCTAGTAAAGATCTCTGAGGGCTAGTAAAGATCTCTGAGAGCTAGTAAAGATCTCTGAGGGCTAGTAAAGATCTCTGAGAGCTAGTAAAGATCTCTGAGGGCTAGTAAAGATCTCTGAGAGCTAGTAAAGATCTCTGAGGGCCAGTAAAGATCTCTGAGAGCTAGTAAATATACAGCAACAGCCAAATACAGCAACAGGACTATCTTCAGACAAATGTATACTGGACCTCTGTCAATCTCAAACTTTTCCCAACAACAAGTATAGTCCTAAGAAGTTTTTAATCACTTTGGACCAAAACACGTCCAACCTTTTTCTTTAGAACAGTTTCAATTAACAGTGTTCTAAAATCCAAAATATTTATTAATTGAATGAAAATATTTCAAAAGAAACTTATATTAGTAAGTAAGATAGTAGCTGCTTTAGCAATCCCATTCTAACCTTTAATTTAATCCTTCAAATTAAAGATCTGTACTATTCATTAAATTAAATATTATTGAAAATACTCAATGAACATATAGCTTAGAATTCAAAGAGATCATAGACTCACTGACTTTAAAGAAACAGCATATTTAGGCCAAACTTTGCATGTCTTGACTGACACAATTATCTGTAATTAACATTTATTACACAGTGTAATCTACACTAGTTCAAGTGTAACTCTTGAGCTGTAACCTTACTACTTTACTATCAAGAAAGGTCCCATTTAGAAGTACCTGACTTCATCTAATGGCACATAGTATTGCATGATTTCAGTTCTTATATTAAAAATCAATTAAAATTCTCTAACAAACAGATTCATTTCATTTCTTTTAATGCTTAGAAATAGTACACTTATAAGTTGTGATCTATTTTCAGGAAATCTTTTTACTTAAACCCATTGTTCAGTTACCCACAGGTCTTTTCATTTCTATTTGAACAGTATCCTTATGAAAGTCTTTCTACTTACACCTCTACTACTCTCTCTGTGGTGTTCTGAAAAGTGGCAGGTACAAGGTACACATTCATACACACAGTTTGCTTTCACATTACAAAGAGAGAACTCTGTAGATCAACAAGCTAATACCTTCGCAAAATATGTCTTAGCTGTACCTTAAGTAGTCTATGGCTTGAGAAAATATGCTTCTGAGATGGCTTCAAACAGTCTTACTCAGTTCTAGCTTAGTCACCTCAAAGAAACGTGCAGTTAACAATTGATCTATTCTTCAGTGTCCGAAACAATATTATGGGAACAAAACTTCTACATAGCATTACCAAAAAATATTTCTACTTACAGTTACTATAAAACCTTTAATGAAATATCACTTCTTGTTAGCATCCATTTCCCTCATTACTTTCTTCTAGTTGATGGCCTTCATCATCCTCACCTTTAGTAGTGCTTGCTAAGTTTTCAGTTACAAACTTAAGGTCTATAAACTTTGCCAAACTAGTCTGCTTGTATTTTTCAAGTTTGCTATCCTCTACAAGTAGTATTCCGTCACATTTGTTGAGGAATCACTCAATAATGCTTGCAGGTAGCAATCACGCAATTTTTCTGGTTCACAAATTAGGTGCATTTCTAATTTTCTCTTTCTGCTCTTTTTCTCTTTCTGTTTAAAAACAATCTTCAATGGCTACTAAAATAACTGAAACTCTTTAAACCAGCAATGCTCAACAATGTTATTTATATGGCTCCCTATGTATATATAGGATAAAATTTCGTACACTACTTTAGGTTCAATTGCATGATAATAATTTATACAGATACTCCTGTTGATCCGATATCAGTATGATTTTAATATCTCTAAACAAAATCTACGATAAATAAAGTTACAAATTTTGAATGTTAAGAAAAGATGATATTCAAAACTTGAAAATGTTAAAAATGAGGCTATGAAAAAGAATGAAGATCATATGGAACAGAAGAAGATCAGAAGAAGAAAATAAACGGAAATTTACATGACAAAGGGGTGTCAGATCCATTAGCTATTGATAAATTTCTCTAGGGCTTTCATTTTTTATGGTGCAGTCTGTACACAATTGTAGGATTACCAAAAGCTATACTTCAAAACAGTAATATCCTATTCCTATCCATTTCCAAGAGAAAATTTAGACAGTATACACTGGCTTCCTATAGCCTTTCCTCAGAGCTGCATGTGTTGCACTTTCAAAAAACAAGGATGTCTTTGGCTGAATTATCATATTTCTAATACTCCACAAGTATAAGAACTTCATCAAATCCAAAACACTTCTGCATAACTTGATAATGCATTAACCTCAAGAATTAGGAGTATTATTTTTAAATAATCAAAATCCCAATGTACTGAAAGCTTGGATCATGGATAGTGATACCCATCATAAGATATAGGTCGATTAAAGAAAGTAAAAAAATATTGAAATGACATATATAGAAATCTGATATAGGCAACTCTATAAAAATGTGTAGTCGGAGGCTCGAGTAAATAGTCGGGTAGAAAGTGTGTACAATTAAATGGATTAATTATAGAAAAGTAAAAGCCAATATACCTCATATTATTAGAAAGATCTAGTACAGACCACTCGGTTGATTTAGTGCTTGATTCAAGGCAAAATCTTAAATTTAATACAGTAAGCTAACGATGCTTATGCATGAAAGGAAAAGAACCCACAAAACAAAACTCTTGAACCTCCACAAAATTTAAGAGCCTTAAGAAGGTAACGAGAAATGAGAACCTGATAAAAAGTGTGCTTTGTTCATTAATTTCACTTTAATTTCTATTTTAATTTGATAGGGACTGCGTAGCATATACTTTCAAACTTTAGTAATTAAGTAAACTGGATCATACTTGCACTTCCACCCTCTTTCAAGTTTGAATAAACACAATTTATGAGTTCCCACAATTTATAATTAATTTTGTGTAAAAAATAAAAGTTGAAAATAGAAGCTTTGAACAGCTCAAAATCAAAGAAGTTTTTGTTAATTTTCATATTACATAGCTACTTCTAATGTGGGGATCACAAATTTGGTAGCATTCCCTAATTTTATCAATTCTGTTTTGAAATTGATTAGAGCCAGCACTGGCCTAGCAGGAACTAGTCATCTCGACTGATTGTTAAAATTTCTAGCTTGCTATTTGATTTCTAATTGTCTATTAGCGCGCCATTCACAAGTACTGCTATATTTCCAATGTTAGTCTATAAAAATTGAAGTATTAGAAGCATCGAATTGAACTACATGATATTTCAAGTATCAAACAGATCTCAATTATTGTTTCACATTTTCAATAAGTGTAATTTTAAACTTTAAAAATAACAATAACAATTATTAGAGTACTATTGTCGTCTATAAAAACATTAAGCACTATTAAGACAAATCTAAGCCGGTAAGAAAAAAGACGGTCCAACACAGAGTAAATTCCAGAATCCAGAAAATCAGTCTAAAGATTTAATTATTTATATAGCCTAAAGAACCCATGTATTATTCATTTATATATCACAATTGCATCCACGGTTACTAATCTAATATGTAATCCGGTAGAGTAGACATATTTTATTGAACTTTCTTTAGGCAGCCTAATTATAGACATAATTAGGTAAATAGATGAACACATAAAAATACATTAAATAAAAGTAATAAAAAATAACACTGAATAGATCCGGAACTACACCTTGACAAGAAAAGTCATTAAATCTAGACATATTCTCAACTTATCATTGATTTGTTCTTTTACCGCCAAAAGTAATTAAAATATTATATGAGCAGAAATATCAGGCAAGATGAATACGAGTGATAATTGAAACGATTAGGGCTTCTTAGAGCTCTACTTAAATTATGGTTGATATCGAACTTGTCAATGTCGTGATATAACGACTAGTTTGTAAGTTCCCCAGTTCTGTTCAATTTTTGTACATAATCCTAAAGGAGGAGAGATAGGAGAAATGCTAACTATACGTAATTATACTTTATACACATAATTATGCAATAATTATTCATAATTAAACAATAAGAAATATAATTACACACAATATGGCGAATTCTAGACACTAATTGCTTCAAAGTTTATAATTTTAACGATATATGGTTTGAAAGACAAAGAGGGGGTTTAAATTTTTTATTATAGAATTTTCAATCTGTTAAAATGTACTGTAGTACCCTCTACATTGTGTGATATTATAACCATTATTGTATGATTCTGTATAATTATGTAAGATCTTAGTGTAATTATGTGTAAGTATAGCATAATTATGTGTAATTAGTAGTTATCACATCTCTTCACCTTTATGATCAGTGAACAAGAACTGTTATAAGAAAGCAACAACAACAGCATATCGTAATCAAAAGTCATTCTCCATTATAGTAGTTAAGAATAACTAACTTTTAAAAAGCGAATGACAAAATTATTCTGCTATGCATTGCTTATATGCTATGACTGTTTACTTAACACTCTGCATTGAATCATCGCAACTGAATGTATTATGCTGTCGTGTATTTGGTACAACTGGTGCTTATGGCATGTGTAGTCTCAATAAGTTATAATAAGTTATAAGTGTCTCAATAAAAGACTATTGTTATTGCATGAAGGAGAACGGCAGGATTTAGCGCAATCGGTTTAGCTGCGCGTCAATTGAATGAATTAAGTTAAGCAACTTAAGCTACATCGAGCTCGGTTAGTACGCAGCTGGGTGACCATCTTGGAAAACCGAGGTTGACAGCTTTGAATGAAAAAATCCCCATAGAGTTGGAAGGTTATTCTTAAATCAGCATCGGTTGCAATCGATGCGCTACCGAAAGGATTCGGAAAGGCAACGATTAAACATGGAAAGAATGAATTGTCAAAAACTACAAAAAACAGCCAATAAGAAAGAAAACTCTGTATCACATGCAGTTATCAAGTGTGTAACCATTCGACCTAAAAGTCATGATAATATGTGACAACTGATACAGCGTGTTGATCTCTGCAAATTAGGAATCTTAGAAAACCAATAGATTAAAATAACTATTAGGATACTGTTAAACTTTTACACTTTGAAATTATAGAAAATATGTGATGAAACGATAACCTATATTAAATGATCACTTCAGGTCAAACTTAGATTAGAACTACATCATTGAAAGGTATATTCCGGGTGTCATAGAAGCGTAAGCTATAAGATAATTGGGAGGCCAACAATGTTTTGCGTGATGTAGCTTTGTTCCTATCGCTTGTTTCATAAAGTCTAATTTTTCTTAGCGCACTATCTATTGGCAGGTCCATGGCATATAACTTCACGTATTTCTATCCTCGGCCTTTCTTCATATCAACATATGAATTAGCTATTAACTAATCCAACATCCCAAGTCTCGGTCTTCCTCTAACTTTTTTCTAAAGTCTTTATTAAATTATTAATTACAATGAACTCTTTACTGAAACGCAATTTATGGGGTAGAAGAGGCAAAAGCTGGCGTATAGGCCTTAAATGTTGTAGCTATTACGTTAGTTAAGGCAAACTTTCAGACAAACAAATCAACTATTAATAAATTTAATAACAACAATCCACACTGTATATGAACGTTGCAAAGTTTTAAGCAAAAGTTTACTTTAAGGCAAGACTACAGAATCATTTAAACTACGCATAACAGCAGATGATCGTAAAAGAGATCAAACATTGTAAAACACAGATATATACTCAATCCAATAATTATAATAGGGACCTACATAAATCACCATGCACGTAGCCTATCTATACTTTAAAATAATGCTTTCAGTAGCATATCTGCTAAGAGATGTACTAAATGAAATACACTGTAGAAATCACAGTATATAGTAGTATTTACCTAAAGAATAAATAACTACTTGAAAATTCGGCACAATTTAACGCAATAAGAAAACCCTACTGAATATACAACTAGCATACAAAATTAATCATCATCATTTTCCCTTGAATCTCAGTTTATCTAGGGTCGGGATACGAATAGACCTTCTTCACTGCTCTCTGTGGGGTGACGAACTTTTCATTCGGCTTAGAAAAATTTAGTATTTATTTCTGAAGCTTAGGCACTCACCAACCGAATGCCCTTTCTGACGTTGGTTCGGATCTTAGTACTTTGTCAGCCTTTACGACACTTAATGCTTTGTCGTCTTTTACGACACATGCAGTACATGGTTGGTCTATTCTTCACCAACCCGGACACAACACGGGTAGGCCTAACACAAGCATTTAAAAATACTATACCAAAATAACTGCAATGTTAAAATTTCAATGACAGAAATTAATTGAAACCATAATCAGCTTAAATTTAAACAAGATGTTAACGTCTGGAGCCCGGAATAGATCAATCAAAATTTAACACCAGGGAATAGAATGGTCAGAACTGAAGAAACCAGTGAAGAATCTTCAAAATTTAGCATTCAATTTTGGTCTATAAATATTAAAGCAAGTAGGATCAATCAATGAGTGCCATTTAGCTTCAGTGCCTGAAAGAATGCACAGATGAATTCAGTAATAAAGATTCAGAAAGTAGAGCAAACAATTGAATGGTCTAGGCCAACACTGGCCCAGATATAACTAGTTATGGCGTCATTTAGAAGTCCATGCCCTATTTCAGAGATACGCAAGGAACTCAGGGTTCCAAAATCTGTCTGCACATCTAAGAAATCACGTTGACATGAAAGTTGCCATAAAAACTACTTTTATAGCCTTTCTACTTCTACTTCAAAAACTTCAGAACATTGGTATTTGTAACAAGCTGAGAGTTGAATTCAAGATCGTTCACTTCAAAGCAACTACACGAAAATTAGCAACTACATGCAAGCCCTGGCAACGCAAGAGTATATGTCGTATATCATAGAATAGCAGCTCACACTCTACAGTACATTGCTAATTTAACAGCACGACTATAAACTGCAATTCAAATAAATAAACAATCTGCAACAGGAGGGATAAACTTCAAACAACAACATGAGTACAAACACAAGACACACGGTATATATATATATATATATATATATATATATATATATATATATATATATATATATATATATATATATATATATATATATATATATATATATATATATATAGAGAGAGAGAGAGAGAGAGAGAGAGAGAGAGAGAGTAACTAGATAAATTATGGATCAATGCCTAGTGTGTTTATCTGATAATCTGATAGTCCAGTGAACCAAGTACAAAGCCTGTGTTGACGTCCCTGACATCATCCCTGGATGAGGAAACGGATGTTAAGCCTTTATTATTATTATTATTAAAGCCGAGATTGGTCAATGGCAATTGAATGTCCTCTAAGGTCCCAGGTACATACAGTATCAGAGCCAGCTGCTGTCAAATGGCGCCGTATATGAAAAAATATGATCATTCATGAAAGGACTAAAACTGCAGTTTGTAAAGCAGTCTCAACGACTGATTACCGGTCAAGACACCGCTAAAGCAGTCTCACACTCAAGTTCGTTAAAAACTATAACATAAGGGCATATAATGTAACAAATCTATTAATATAATGCATTTAAACAAGATTTCAGTGATTCATAGACATCAGGCAGATTAATATCACGACATTGCCAATTAATATTTTAACAGCAACTTTAACTGTAGATATTTACATAAGTTCTATACTGAAGTTCTACACAGTTACTACATCCTACGGATAATTTATAATATACACAGATATGCTCCTAGCCTCCTAGATATAATTAATACACTAAATTGCTAAAAAAACAATAAAATATGAATTGACCTAAAAACCTACTAATTTATTAAAGATACAAAAGATATTTAGTAAGAATTGCATGATTTTTTAACACTACTAATGCAATCAAACAAACTGTGTAAAATGAAGATAAAATATTCATTTGACCAACAAGGAAGACAAAAAACAATGCAAGCCCTATGATACCTCAAATCTTCTCATCATTACATTTCATAAAATGTACACCTGTGTCATGAGAGGTAAAGCACATTCCAAAACAATAAACACAAATTAGTTTTACTGCGATTGTACTAAGTAATACATCTATCTACCTGATTTCTTACAAATGGTTTCACAGGAGAGGGTCTAATAGTTTGCTCAAACTATTGCCGATGTCGTTTGCATCTCATTTTAAAATTCTATTCAAATCTAGCTTTACATCATTACCGAAAAAGGAAATATGACACTTGTAAGCTACATATATGTGCAAATTCCTACCTTAACTTAAAAAGTAAAACACTTTAGATAAAACATTATACTTCTGTGTTTCATTTCCATAAATTTTAGGCTCTTCACTGGCTAAAGGTAACCCAATTATATACTATTTCATAAGCAATAAACAATTCACATGCTTTTAAACTTAACAGCCAAAAAGCAAATAGACATATGATATAGATCAATAGAATCTCAAATTACTATAGAACTATGAATTATGAGACTGTGAAATGTGAGACTGTGAGTTGTATAATTAGGGGTAAGGAGTAGTTGCAGAAAATATACATATAATTACAGTGTTTTTAACAACAACAAGTCAAAAACATTGCTTCAATATTCATATATATACAAATTTAAAAGAATCTCATATCAGCAGTCATTGAGCTCAATTTTAACAATCATATTGTGAAATATTTATTGGACAGTTATTGGAGAATTTCAAAATAAGCTTTTCACAAGTAGACACTTAAACAATTCACATGTAGTAAGTGGAAATTGCATAAACACCTGCAATTAGGTCCTTGCAATGTAAGCGACAGGAAGTATAGTTTTAATACAGACTAGAGAAATACAAGTCGCTAAAAAAGACACTGTTGTACTATAATATAAATACACTGCATTCGCAAAGAGCTAAAAGAAACTCAATAGTTTACAGATAAAAGCATTGTAACATAAGTTCTCATTAGATACATAATGCAGTTATTGCAATATTTAACATAAAAATATACCACACATTGTACAAAGACTTTATTTTATTTTTATTGAATCCTAGAGAGATCGTTAATTCAACTAAGCTCTTGTAATTGTTTGTTCTAAAAAATAATTTGCACTATAATTCTAGAATATAATTTGTTCTCTAAAATACCGTTCAACTCTGGATTCATAAATTTAAGGAAAGACAATTCTTAATTTGCGACCAAGCTCGATGTACACGGCAGAGAACCATAGTAAGAATATATTCACATTCCCATACAACACATCACTCAGCCAGTAGTAAATGCATGGCTAGAGGGCCTTTTACACATAATTCTACAAAATATAATCCTACAAAATATAAAAGATATAATCAGTTACAACTTTCCAACAGAAGATTTTAGCAGCAATATTGAAGTATTCATATCAGAGATCTGCCTTGTAAAGACTCTCAGAAACAAAAGCTAAAAAAATTATTCTTACACTAGTTTCATTGCTTGAAACATCAGTGACGAAAGAATACACACAAACTCTCCATTTTAACACTATATAGTAATAATTTACTTGGCATATACTTTATAACAAAATAAAGGTCTAAAGAACGACACACACGACTGAGACTATATCTTCATGTCACACAGAGTCACCGAATAGTAGAAACAAGGAAAAATATTAGAAACCAGGGATCCAGATTGAACCGGATAGTCTGACAAACTGCTAAACAGCCTGTATGGAGGAAGCGAAGGCACGATGAGAGTTGTTGTCATCGTTGTAGCGACCAGTGGCGGCTGACTGAGGCACTATCGGCAGGTCAGTCCCATCAGTGTTATTAGACAGGCTCGGTACATCGGAGTTACACCGCTTCCACAACACACGAGAAATATGCAGAGCCTACAAATGAAAAACCAAATAATCCTCAGAGCCTAATGATATGTTAAAAAATAATGAAAAATATAGAGGATTACTGATTAAATTACTGATGGATGATAATATGTAGGACAGAGAGGGTTTGAGACAGACTATTCGTATCCCCACCCCAGTTAAACTGGGAGTCAAGGGAAGATGATGATGATGAAAGAGGATTACTAAAACTTCATTCGAATCAACAGTATGATAGATTTTGCTTCAAAATACAGAATAATATGCACAGAGCAAAAGCCTAGGCTCTTACGTTATCGATATTCTTTCTAAATTAAAAGGCTCAAGTCTAGTTTAACCTTAGTTTCTGGCTAGACTAGTATGTCAGATACAGGGAGACCTCTGGATTTTAATCCAGCCCCACTGATCCGTTATCGAACATTTTGCCAACAAACCACCAGCTCAGACCATTAATTAGAAACTCACATTACAATCAATTCTTTCAACATCCATTTCCACATATCAGGAACAAATGAAACATCTTGAATGCATTATTCCCATATTAACTGGGTTTATTAAACAATATTTACAATGTAGTCCAAGACATATCTACTTATATGTAATGTTGTACAGGATGTATCGTCTTACAGCATATTTAATGATATGACCAATATTTAACTTTTCACAGATGTAATGAACTTGATTTAAGTATCGAATTATTGAGATATAATTTACAGTAAATAAAGGATTTCTTAAACTTTATCAGTAGAATAAAGCAAACAAACATGATATATAAATGTCTGATGCATTTATGTTTCATTGATATGATATTTGCATGATGTGACAGTGTACTGTGATGTCTCTTATATTGTTTTTTACTTTGGTTCTAATAAACTTCAACTTCAAGAATACTCAATTACACATTCAAAACACAAATTTGTAGAGCA
The DNA here is from genome assembly GCA_905160935.1 of Enchytraeus crypticus. NCBI lineage: Eukaryota > Metazoa > Annelida > Clitellata > Enchytraeida > Enchytraeidae > Enchytraeus > Enchytraeus crypticus. The sequence continues at coordinate 705,963 of CAJHZI010000191.1, forward strand.
GAAGATGCCATTTTAATATTTGAAAATATAAAGTATAAACATTATAAACAAACCGCCAGTGATGCACAGAAAACCCCGATGATGGCACCCACGAGCACGTCACTCCAATGATGTTTGTAGTCGCTAACACGAGACAGACAGACGTAGACAGCAGCATAGACTGCTGCCACCTGTAGACCATGTCTCAGCAACACGCTGCCACGCCACGTCACGCGTGCTTGTAGGTAAAACTAGTCATACATATACGGTGCACATTAATAAATAATTTAATCCCATAACAAAATTGCTTGCGATAACTTAGTCAATTCTTGCTATTTCGCTTTGAAATTCAAGTCGTCTGAATAGGAGGAATTTCTTCACAAGCTCACCAAATTTTGTACAAATATTCTGAAAGGACCGGAGTTAGCCAAGTTTTACGACAAAATTTGATTTTTTAAAATTAATACTGCATAATGGAGAATAATTGAAGTTAGGCATTTTGTCACATCCAAATTAGCATCATTTTCCTCATTCAAAACCGATGTCTGTGATGGGCGAGCTCAGGATTTGAATCCTGCACATACTTATCTGTGGTCAAATTTTTTACCGACATTGCCACTGGCTCCAGCTAAAATAATGCATAATCAATTTATTACATTTTGAGTTATTTAAAGGATTTCAAGCATGCAGTCATTATTAAGCTAGACATTTATGTTATCCAATGCTTCAAAAATCATACTAAAAACTTATACTCATCAATCGACCATTACTTTAATTAATTTAAGGATTATCAAAATAAACACATTCCACTATTGGCTGGAGCCAATGATGATGTCGGTAAGATATTCGACTGCATATCAGTATGTTCAGGGTTCAAATCCTGGGCTCGCCCGTCACTGACATCGCTTTTGAGTGAGGAAACTGACATTAACATTAGCTTTTTTTATTGCAGAAATGAATGATTTCTTCAATTTAAAATGAACATGAGTAGCAACATCAGTCACTAAGTACACAACAAAACAAATCTAAGTAACAATCACAAATGTGTTACTCACGCAGAGAAAGGTAGCACAATAAGCAGACATAGAAGAGTGTCCAGACGGAAATGACAGTCTGCAAATATATCACACCAAAAGATTAAATATATAGTTTTAAATTAATTATTAATAATTATTAGCAGAAATTTTCTGCACTGCTAAGTGTGACCAAAACCAAATGTCAAGGACTAACATTAAAAGTACATAACCAAAATTCTCATGAGAATTTACTGAGCAATTACTTCAATAAATACTAACCTGATTACAAATGCTTAAAAAAACCACTTGTAACTAATTCATAAATTAATAAATTACTGCTTTCTCAGGGAATGACGTCCAAGCCCTGTAAATGTTAGTCGAGTCTGAGAAAGGCATATGGGCATACCTCATCATGAGCAGAATCCCCCCAAGAATAATGGAAAACCATGTTAGATGATTTAAGGATCCACTCGTATGTAGACATGAAGAAAAATCGAAGGACAGAGAAGAGTGGAGGCATTATATACTATGGACCTGCCAGTGGGCAGCATAAAAGAGTCTAAGAGAGTGAGAGAGAGGGGGTACAATCTACAGGGTGCGCATTAAAAAATAATCCCCTAGCAAAATTGCGATAACTTGGTCAATTCTTGACAGTTCGCCTAGAATTCTACTTGTCTGTAGAGGAGGAATTTCTCCAAAAGCTCATTAATGTAGCTGACATAATACATTAATGAAGTGTTACTATTAATATATATCAACTTCTTTATTCGTCAACACTTGACAGGAAGAATAGTAACAGAACAACATAAACATAAAAAGTAGGATAAAAAATAAACCACCACCAATTACACGGAGTTACAGTTAGCCTAATTGGATCAAAATACTTACTTCACACATTCTATTATTAAGCGTAATTCTACACTTCATACATTCTATTAATGCTTAACAATTAATGCTTAATAATTTAGTCAACCGATTGTTACAGCACTATTACTTTTATTAACCTGACATCTTCCTGAGCATGCTTAGAAGCAGTTGTACCAGTGCAGACGCTGTCAGTTACATAGACGTATAGGTTTTGATCCGAGTTTAAAGTGCATCCCAAATGGGTCACATTAGGTCGGCAGACGTCCATAAAATGAGGCCTCAAACGACCAATCGTGTACTTGCCAATATCTGTTATAGACTGAGATACGGCCAAACCAAATAGAAATACGCCGATAAACTGGTACCAGGCCACAACATAGCCTGGGATGTAGCACGCAGCACTACATCTGTATGACTGAAAATCATTACTATTTCTGTCCCGAAATACGTACTGTATGCCCTCGATGATCATAAACTGTAAAAAATAAAAGTTAGAAAGAGACACATTAGCACATAATTATTTAGCATATTGCAATGTCACATAACACAAATGATTATACAGATATTGAAAGTTAAACTAATTAGAATTTAATACATATCAAGTTCTATTAGCACAAAAAATTACTTTATAATAAGTCGGATTAATAGCAAACAATACACACCTAGCCTACTCTAACAATGCATCTCTCTTTTAGTGCACTGCCCACAGGCATGACCATGGTATACTACGCCTCCACTCTTCTCTGGCTTTTATTTTCTCTTCATGTCCACATACAAGTGAATTTTTAAATCATCTAAAATGATATACCATTATTCTTGGGGGATTCTGCTTATGAAGTGGTGGGCACCCTATGCCTTACTCAGCATCGACTAACATATACTGAGCAGGGGCGTCATTCCCTGAGAAAACTATCCATGAGTATGCATAAGAACGCCTACATCAGAGCTTAACTTATTGTTACATATGCATAAAAAGTCTATTTTAAATAAATAATAAATATTAAATGTTTTTTAATATATAAGAAAAGCTAATTACATGCTTAAAATTAACATAAATCATCAGTTTTTGAGAAAATTAGGATTATTTATAAATACAAATCAGACCATATACGGCAAAAATAAGACAATTTATATGGATCTACACTAAAGCTATAGATACAAATTACATTATTTTGCAATACATTAATATTCTCTTATTTATGATATTTAATTTGCTTAAATAATATCTACAAAACAGTTAACGACTTACAGAAAGACTTAAACTTAAAGACTTATATGTACTAAATTAAGTAGATAAACATAAATTTTAATTGTTACCTACCGTTGCTATGGGAACTAGCAGGCCAACCAATGCTACAGTAAGAATCGTAATAGTGTCTTCGTGATATGGATAAAACAGCGATTCATCATTGCAGTAAAATCCCCGCTGAAATGGTGTTCCAGCCAATTCAAGTATTCCAGATGGTAGAATCACTTAAAAGAATAAAACAATACAATTTTAATATAAACTGTATTGTATTAAAACAGAATTCTGAATATTTTTACAAAAATATCTCAAAGAAATTGTAATTAATAATTAGAATTCATACCATATGAAAATAAACCAATTATACATATTTCTGAAAAAGAAAAGGATTAAAAAATTAAAATATAATTATAGATTCATTAGTAAGCAAAATAATTGCATTTTAATTTAATAGAGTACTTTTAGATTTAATAACTCACCTTTAGTACACTGCTAACTGGCATGTCCAATTGTCCATGGTACATAACGCCTCCACTCTTCTCTGTCTTCCGCTTACCTTTCACGGCCACATATGAGTGGATCTTTAAATCATCTAACATTCCTAATCTCAGCCTGCCTCTGCCTCTATTTCCTTCCATTCTGCCTTCTATGACCTCTTTTAGTAGTAGATTCTCTCCCCCCTTAGAATGTGTCCTACCCAGCTCTTCTTCCTATTTCTTAATGCATTTCTCAACTGTCTATCTGTACCAACTCTCTCCAGAACATCCTCATTTGTAACCTATATGGTCCAGCTAATCCTTTCCATTCTTCTCCATATTCACATTTCCAAAGCTTCTAGTTTCGTGATATCTTTGTTTCACATCCATATAATAGCGTGGTCTATACCAAGGTTTTTACTATCGTTATCTTTATACATCTTTATCTATATTAAATTTAATAGCTAACAAAACATAACAAAATAATTGCATTAATTACTCACCTAGAATGATACATATAACGTCCAAAATTATTCTTAAAATAATGTTACGCGATGATGGCTGGTCTTCCTCCATGCTGGCCACTTTATAGATAGCCTTTGCCATAAACCAAACCAATCTAAACGTCTAGCGGTTATCTAAATCAACAAAAGAATTAAATATTAATAATGACATGAATTTTCATTATAGAGCAGACATGTCCTACTGGCATTACTCAAAATTTATTAACTTCATAAATACATGAAGCGATCAAACGGAAAAGGATCATAAAACGCAAAAAGCGAATATTAAAGTATCAAGGCAATAAAGACCCTTTCCATAACTTGTTATCGGAAACTTATATCAATCTGCTATAAAACTCGGCATAAGTGAGACATAATATTACCTAGACGTGGTGATGAACTTATGTTAACCAAGCTGTCTTTAACGTTCTAAAAAATTAGCCCATAAATCAATAGTCAGAGTAAAATTTACCAGAATTTACCAGAACTGCTACCATCTTTCTTTATTCAATCCTTAGGCAAACTTAGGTAGCAGGAACAAGGGAAGAAAGCCAAGGGCTTATTTCAATCCACAATCGTACAAGATTACAACATCCAGCTTGTTTTTAAAACTATTCACCGACACCGCATTCACAACCTCCTCACTCAAAGAGTTACACCTATCAATCACCCTTTGAGAAAAAGAAAACTTTCCTAAGTTTGTCCTTACACTAGGCGTAAATCTCTCAATATGTACAGATCGGTATAATGGACAATGACTATAAACTGTCTAAAGGTTTAAACACGAGGTATTAAAAGCGATGGTTATCAACGTAGATGATCAATTCACAATAAGATGTGTGTAAGTTTATGTTAAACGATGCAGACATTCCAAAATTAAGCTACGACTAATGGTATAAAAAGCCGATACAACCAGCATACAAATTGTAATACATAACAAAATACACCATTCATCGCAATTCAATATCTACAATAAGTTCAATAACGATATTTACCTAACAATTATCCTTGTCCTGTTTTTATTATTTAATCATTTATTTCTGTTTATCTGTTTATCGACTTATCTAGGTACAAAGCTTCCGTTATACCAGATGCAAAATTCTCTCACTTTAAAAACAGAAATATTTAACCGAAAATATGCTGCAGAAAAGTTATAATAATTTATTATGAATTAAAATAAAGTAAAACAAACATTATAGTTAAATGATCAACTATGTTGATATCTATCATTTTTAATACCACGTATTTAAACCGTTAGGCAATTTAGACCACTTTCCGTATAGCCAGTCCAGTGATGTCCGAGATTTTACCATCATATCAGCGCCGCTGGGATTCGAACCCGCGATGGTTCAATTCACCGCAAGATCTGTCAATTAAAATTTCATGACGTTACCCATACGCTATTTAGACATTCCAAATAATATTGGGGAACGTTACATTAAAAAATAAGTTTAAGCAATAAAAAAACTAAAACTACTATACGTGTACTTATCGTAAAAAAGTAAAATCTATATCGTAAAATCTATATAATCTATGTTAACGTCAGTTTCCTCACTCGAAAGCGATGTCAGTGACGGGCGAGCCCAGGATTTGAACCCCGCACCTACTGATCCGCGGTCGAGTATCTTACCGATTTTGCCACTGGCTCCAGTATATATATATATATATATATATATATATATATATATATATATATATATATATATATATATATATATATATATATAGGGCTGAGAGATTAATAAAAGATCCGAAAGATATAAACAATATACAAAGATATAAAAGATATAAAATATATAAAAATATATTAAAAGGATATATAATGGCTTACAATGATATAAGCGTAAAGCTAGAGTATAGAATAGCGTATTACAATTCTTTATTCTACGGGTGTTGCAAATCTACACGACTTCATGAACCTGCATAAGAAAGGTAAGTTAAATTTCTTAACGGAAGCCAGGACTGTAGGGTATGAGGTGAACAACCCGTGGGCCAAGTCAGACACACATGCTTATTAATTGATAAGCCTACACATTGTCACGATTCGTTAAAATCAAGACAAGAAATAGAATTATTTCCTGCTTTTAACGTGGATTCAACTGTATGTTATCGGCGAATTAATATAAACTTCTGAATGACCATAATATTATTACGAATAATTTCATTTTAAAAAATAATATCTAAAAATTACTTTATAAAGTATTTTGAAATATCCCTAAATATATTGGAAAATACTTATAGCTTAGAAACTTTTCGAGAGAGTTTGAAAAATGAAAAATAAAATACTATTTTTATATTGAAAATAAAATTGTATTTTAAAATATTTTTTCTCCCAGCATTGCATGAATGCTATTAGAGGATCTCGATTAGGGTGACTTATAATTAATGTGCAGCATAATTTCTTAACTAAAACTAACTTTAACACTCCACACTCATGAAATTGTATGACTCAACTTTTTTATTCAAATAGCTCCATCAATGTGATGTTATAGAAAGCCTTATTAAATGAGTGAATTAACCTTAAATGAAGTATAATTATAAGACCTATAGGCCTACCTAAATTTTCCAACCCTCGATCTTTACCATACGTGTTCAAGAGTTGCGACCAGTACGTATTACATGCCTGTTATCTTAACTTGGACTGGCCTCCGGCTTTTTTTATCAATATAGTAGGCCTACTCGACGTTGTCAGGGCTAGGTGGGTATGTAAGTTGGCCACTATAATTACGTAATTTAAATTCCATATTGCAATTGTCATTTGCAATTCAATTACGATTTTATTTTTGCTGTAATTTGTAATTTAAATTGTAATTTAATTATAATTTAATTTGTTGTAATTTTGTAATTTGAATTAAATTACTTTTTAAAATAACTTTTCTGGCTCAAATTACTCTCCTGACTCAAACAAGTAATGATCGAATGTTTCCACAAACGTTTATGAGTAAAAAGTAAGCGCGCTTTATAGTGAAATGATCAACTATGTTGATATAAAGTTACCTAAAACTGCATAAGTAACAACGGCCTAAAATTTCTTAGTTAAAATTGCCTTATCGGTGGTTAAATAAACAAAAACCAGTTACCTATTGAAATCTAATTTTATAGACCCATATGGGATATGATCGTGGACTATATAGGCATCTATCATTCATGATAGTTTGCATGCTGTAGTCTATAGGCATAAACAGTATTTAGATATTTGAATTAATATGGTTGGCATGTATTAATCATTGAGTATTGCATCATTACTCAGTTTAGTCTGACCGCTGCTTTGGTTGGTTGAATGGTCAGTTCAACTACGGCGATGGGCTATAGGCCTATTCATGTAAATGGAACTACAGATCTGTTTAATGTGCAGTATGCTGGAATAAAAGATCGATTACACAGATTTTTACAGCGTGAAAAGTTAGCTATGCATACACAATTTAAATTACGCTTTCTTTAACTTTAAATTATAATTTGCAGCTCATATACCTTATTCAGTCTTCTTGTGGGACCTATATAGGTCTCACAATAGCAATTAATTAACTCTCGTGGGTTCGAATCCCAGCCGCGCTGATCTGAGAGAAAAATCTCGGACATTCACTGGGCTGGTTACACGAAAAAATGGAATACATTGTCTAACGATTTTAACATGTGGTATTAAAAAGTGAGAGATATCAAAATAGTTGATCATTTCATTATAATGCGTGTTTTCCTTTTTTAAATTTAGAAATAATGTACAACAGCAGGCTGCATCAATTTAATCAAGTTTCATCATTGCTTTGTTGACTAATCCGCGTTTGGTAAATGAAACGCTATTGCAGCTAGAGATGGGAATCGAACCGAACCCGAACCGAACCGAACCCTAAAATCTGGAATTTTGACTGAACCGAACCGAACCCGAACCCAGACTCTGGCCGAACCCAAACCGAACCCGAACTCAGACTCTAGCCGAACCCGAACCGAACCCGAACCCAGACTCTGGCCGAACTCGAACCGAACCCGAACCCTGGCTTCGCCCAAACCGAACCGAGCCGATCTCTTGAAGTTCCTTTCTCCTTCGCCAGCTCCAGGAGAAAAGAAATTTTTATTTTCAGCTATTTTTCAAAGTCTGCAGTAAGATATTATGGAGAATGTTTGACATTATATAAAGATAATAAGAACAATACAAATATATATTAGTTTTTGAATTTACATGTCTTACAGTATCTAACAGCATATATTCAAGTAAAATGCTGGTTCCGACACAAATTTTAAAATTAATAGCATATAGCGATATGAAGGAATGGTAGCGTTACAAAGGAATGGAAGGAGGAAGCGAGACTGTTCTGCACATGATAATTGATAATCTGAATGGTACAGCGTTGAAATACGGAATTAAGATTAACATCAAAGACGAAAGTGAGGAGAGTATCCCAGAATAGAGGTGAAGCCAATATAATAATAAATGTTACGAAATTGGAACAGGTAAGGAGTTTCAAATATTTAGCTCATACAATAACAGATGATGGGAAATGTGAGACTGAACTATATAGAAGGCTTGCACAGGCAAAAGAAGTCTTCGATAATAGGAAAGAACTTTTAACAAAAAGCCTAAAGAAAGACAATAAAATAAAGATAGCGAAAACCTTGGTATGGACCACGCTATTATATGAATGTGAAACATGGACATCAAGGAAAGAAAACACCAGGAAACTACTAGACCTGGAAATGTGGATATGGAAATGATTGGAAAGGATTTGCTGGACTCAAATAAACTATTAGTTTCAAATTTGAAACCCTAAGGTAAATTATGAAGTTTACTACTGGTTAAATTGATAGAAAACGGTATATATTGTGATAATTTTTCTGTGGATGTACACGTGTTTACCAAATCGTCCTTATTTGACATTTTTATGTTAATAAATTGCACGTTGTCTCTGAAATATTGAAATAATTTTTTGCCAAGACATTTCCACTTAATTATAAATATGGCTAATATATAGGCTTAGTGACAAAATTTATTTTTAAATTGATAAAGCATTCTATTATAATCAAGTAGAATTTTTCAGATTCAGTAATAAAGCTAAATATCTTTTTTATGAACATTTGTTGGTCAACTTACAGTATTTTAAGAAATATTGAAATGTACAGGAATAAATACCACTTGTCATCTCTTTTACTCAAGTGAAAAATGTGGCAGTTATTATTAATTCATGTATTTTTTAAGCACATTTACCTTTTTTTTTAATTTTTTTTTTTTAATTTAAAGAATTAAAACTGGTCTACAAAGACCAATCATTAATTTTGTCCGAACAGTCTAACAAGTACACATAACTAAAAATAATCCACTGGCTACATTTAGATTTTACAACTTTAAAATAAATCTAAACTTGTTGCTTTATAAGGCATAAATAATTAATAATTATAATAGCAAATTGCTGTACTAGACCAGTATTTGGACCATTCAAATTAATTGATTTGATATCAAATAATTCAATTCAATATTAATTTATTCTAGATTAATTATTAATTTGATTAAATCACGAAATTCGTTCTAATTTTTGATTAAACTAATTCGAAGGGTTTCGTCCTCTTCAGTCTGCGCACACGATGTCGTTGATTAAGTAGTCTAAGAGCTTGAGGATTGATGTGACGACTGAGCCGATCTTGATGTCTTGATGCCGCCATTCTTATTTCTTCGGCTACCAGAGTTATTTTCAGATCACGATGAATATCACCATTTCTGATGTACCACGGAGCATTTACAATGTTTCTTAAGACCTTATTTTGGAACGTTTGTATGATTTTGGTATTTGATGATTTCGTGCAGCCCCACATTTGACATCCATAAAGCCAGACTGGCTTCAGAACCTGACAATAAATTGTAAGTTTATTATTTACCGAAAGTTTAGAATTTCTCCCAATGAGCCAGTAATACTGCCTATATTTGAGGTTGAGCTCATTTCTTTTCTTCTTGACATGCACTTTCCATCTCAACTTACTATCTAAATTCATGCCAAGGTATTTAGCACTATTTTCGTAGGGAACAACAGTACCATTGATAGCTAGCCTTTGCGGATTCTTCATTCTTTTGTTCGTGAAGTTTACGTGAACAGACTTTTGTTCATTTAACTTTATCTTCCAAGATTTAGTCCACTCTAGAAATGTATTACATGCTGCTTGTGCTCTGGTCGTCGATGTGGCGAGATCCTTGCCAGTTGCGATTATTGCTGTATCATCTGCAAATGTGGCCATAGTAACTCCTCTCATAACTGGAATATCGCAAGTGTAGAGCAGGTAAAGGATTGGTCCAATCACGCTTCCCTGTGGAACGCCTGCATGTATTCCTTTGAGATCAGAATATTCATCGTCATATTTAACTCTATATGATCTATTCGAGATATAAGATGTTAATATCTCTGTATACTGTTGTGGCAACTGCTGGTTGAGTTTATATACTAGGCCTTCATGCCAAACTTTATCAAAAGCAGCAGCTACATCTAGGAATAATGCCGTACAGACTTCCTTTTTCTCTAATGCATTCTCGATAACGTCAGTTATTCGATGTACCTGTTCTATTGTAGAATGCTTTTGTCTAAATCCAAACTGAAAATCCGGGATTAACTTTCGTTCTTCGATGATCGGTTTCATCCGTTTCAGAAGTAACTTTTCAAAAAGTTTTGATATAACAGGTAGAAGAGAGATAGGTCTGTATGATTTGACGTCGTTAGGAGGTTTACCTGGTTTTTGTATCATAATTACCTCAGCAACTTTCCAGCTGTCTGGTACGTATCTCAGTCGAAAAGCAGCATTAATTATGTACGTCAACATGACTAACCCTTTCCGTGGCAGTTCTCTCAAAATCAATCCAGTGATCAGATCGAATCCTGGAGCCTTTCTTGGACTTAAATTTGTTTTTATTTCTTGAGCCAATTCTTTAGGGGTAGTTAATGGGATAGCTTCAAGATTGCTATTAGGGATGAGATGTAGTGATATATTATTCTGTACTGGGTTTGGTTGAAAAATCTCATACAGGCTTTCAGCAAAGAGGTCGGCTTTTTGCTTATTGCTTCTGGCCCAGGGCTCTGTTCCATTTCTGACAGGAGGAATTGAGACTATGGGTCTTTTAATTCGCTTTGTAGCTTTCCATAGAGAATAATCGCCGTGTTGAGTTGTCGTTAGGTTACTTAGATAAGAATCCATTGACTCATCTTTTAGTTTCTGCATTTCTCTTTTCAGGTTTTGGGTTCTATTGTTTAGAATAGTTTTATCTCCTGGATCTCTAGTCTGCTGCCACCTTCGTCTTGCCTTCCTCTTCTCAGTCACAAGCCGTCTAATTTCAATTGGATAATTATTACCCGCAGTAGGAAAATGTCTTTCTCGAGTGTTCATGTAAGCTGCATTCTGTATTATTCTAACAAATTTATCCACTTCGTCTTCTAGCTGCTCTACAGTTTTCAGAGGAACTTTCAGGTTAATATTACTTTGCAGATCACATTTGAAACCCGTCCAATCGGTAGATTTATTTATCAATGTAGGTCGAGATTCTTTTTTGAATGTATTCTCGCTTAGTGTGAGAAGTACTGCAGAGTGGTCAGAGTCAAGATCATAGTTATCATCAACATGGAGGAAGTTTGCTGCAACTTTCCTGGTTATGAAGAAATCTAGCATATCAGGGAGTTTATTGGTATCAGTTGGCCAGTATGTTGGCTTACCTGCAGACTGGAAATTGCAACCCAGTTCTTTTATGGCTTTTAGTAATTCATTGCCTTTAGTTGTAGTAATTCTAGAGCCCCAGTCTACATGCTTAGCGTTGAAATCACCTCCAAGAATAAATCTCTCGCCAAGTTGTTGTAAAAGTACTTTATATTCAGCTAATTTCAGATTATATCTCGGTGGGATATAGACAGCCCCTATAATTAGTGTTTGCTTCATTGATTTACTTGAAACTAGGGTCAGCTGCATTTCTGGCTTTTGTAAGTATCTTTCCTCATGATGACAGATTGAGTTTTTAACAATAATAGCACTGCCTCCTCTCGCCTGATTGTCTGGGTGAATGGTGTGGTAGAACTTGTATCCTCTAATTTTTAGGTATGACTCGCTTGTAAAATGTGTTTCAGTTATTAAACAGACATCTATTGATTGAATATGTAAGAATACCTCCAATTCTGTTCTTTTATTCAAAATGCCATTAGCATTCCAGAGTGCTATTGTTAAGTCTGTTCTATTCACTATTAAGATTAAGACTTTGAGATGACGCACTCGCCTCAGCCTCTAGCGCGTTAAGTCTTTCACCAAATTTCTTAAAACTCTCCATCATGTTCTGAAACAGTAGCCTCAGATCAGACGTCTGGTTTACACTGGGAGTAGCAATTCCTTGCTGCCTATTGGTTGCCATGGAGTATGAGGTACCTCTCTGGACAAGAGATGGCTTCGAGGTAGTAGTAGTGCTCGTGGGTCTTTGTGATTCTTGTCTTCGTTTCTGAAGTTCTTTGGCGATGACACAACCTCTATAGCTTGCTGGATGGGCTTCACCGCAATTTGAACATTTGGCTGGCAGGTCTTGTGCCCTAGCACATTGGGATGAATCCTGATTTCCAGCACATTTGACACAGACAGAATCACGATAGCAGAAATTTTTGATGTGACCAAACCTTTGGCATCTTTTGCACTGAGGGATTATTTTATTTGTTCTTAATGCCTCAATCTTGACTCTCATGTGGCATAAGTATTGGATACTGAAGATCTTCTTGATATCCTCCGTCATATCAAAAACGAGAGTGAACATGGGTAGGGGAACACTTCCTTGAGCTGTCTTCTTATGCCTAGGTTCAACCTGGATTATCTTGAAGTCTTGATTTAGCAATTCGTCTTTGAATTCATCCGGATCACAGGAAGAGTGCAGATTTTTAGCGACAACTCTGATAGGCCGGTCTAGCTTATTCTCGTAAGTATGCCACTGATACTTATTCTGCTCAACTACATCTCTCAGTGCCCTGTATTCCTCTGAAGTATCCACATTTATTTTGACCTGGTTATTATTTAGACACGCAGCCTTGTATTTAAGATTTTTGCTTTCTAGCAATTTCTTGATCTGATCATACTGCTCAACTTTGCTGATGATTATTGGGGGTGGTTTTTGCTCTCTAACAGGTTTTGGCGCCGGGTCCATAGGTACAGTTAAAGTTGAATTACTGACTTCTCCCGCTGGATTTTCCGCTGGTTTTTCTGCTGTTTTTATCAAGTTTTCTCGCAGTTTCTTGCGTTTTTTCCCTCTGGGGTTCAGCCATTCCGTTTCACGGTTAACTATCTCCTCCTCCTCGGATTTAGTTGGACTGCTGTCCTTCTTGTATAGTTGTCTATAGAAGTCTAGCTCAGACTCTAGATCTTCTATTTTTTTCAAAGCTCTTTGCAACGATATCTCTAAATTCACCTCAGCCATGGTGTTTAGATCAGTGCAACAGGTGGGTGATCAGTGACGCGTGCATAACGCTGCGCGAGCGTATAGGACAAAGGTCAACCGGTGTAAACAAAAGTTCGTTTAATTTCTGATAATTCTTCACGGAAAGCGATGAAAATCAGCTAATATCCGTATGCCAAAGTAAATCTATATATAATCCATAAATGGGCAACCCAGAGGGATGAGAATGTGACTATAACTCGATAAATTTACTATCAATAACTTGAGCAATTTTACAAGTAAACCTCCTTGTTATTGTTTACCATAGATATTTAAGCACATTTACCATAAACCAATTTAAATATGTTTATCTTAACCATGATTATCATAAGTAATGTTAAATAATTGCAACATTATCGAAACCAAAGCATTTCGAACTCGAATCGAACTTGTGAAGTAGAAAGGAAGCCGAACCCGAATCGAACCCGAACCCTTGTTCTAACCGAACCGAACTTTCATTTTCAACAAACCGAACCGAACCGAACTCTCAAATTGTCAACTGCTAACCGAACAGGAACCGAACTTTCATTTTCAAAGAACCGAACCGAACCGTACTCTAGAAATTCATAAAAATTCCCATCTCTAATTGCAGCTTTAGCTGTTCAAAGATTTTAAAATAAGTATAATATATGAGTACTTGGAACTACAAAATTTGCTAGTGCAAGAGAATTCTGAACAACTGCAGCCTACCAAGATCACAGCCAGGAAGATTTTAAAACAGGGAATTGCAGTCCAACCTGAATTGCACAAGAGCTTCATGAGCCTGCATCGATTGTAGCAGCGGTCGTACGTACGTTACAAACTATGTATCGATGGATCTATATATTCGGCGAAGATTACGGATAAGGAAGAAACTCATGCTGGTGATAAAATAGTAAATATTGGGTCAGAAAAAAGAAACTTTACTCACGAGAGCATAGATAGACAACCCTGAAGCACGGAAGGGGTCATACTTTTGCGAGGGGGTGTGGCTGGTTATTTGTAAACAATAACAATGGCCGATATATAGCTGATTTGTGAACTTTAATTTTCTTGGAAACTAAATTATGGCAAGCGATACGTCTAACATATCCGGGTTTTCTCGCCCATCTGTTAATTCTGTTAAACTACTCAGGAAACCTGCTGACAATGATCAATCCAGGTAGCACAATATTTCTATTCTAGTCTTACAGGCATTAGGTATTTTGAAATCTAAACTTAAAATCACTGAGTAATTATTATATTTAATTACTTTTTTCGGAAGCAGTAAATTTTTTTAAAGAATTTTTGACTACTGAGACGAATTTTAGTTATTGGTAGAGGCTGTTGTTGAAGAATAAGTAATATTTGTAAATATGGTGAAAAGTAAATTTATGCGAGGATATGGTACAGTTAAGGATATTAAAACTTTCTGATTTGTTTAATCGGCTTAATGTTAAAACTTTCTGATTTGTTTAATCGGCTTAATGTTAAAACTTTCTTATTTGTTTAATCGGCTTAATGTTAATATTAGTTTAGATTTACATATAGTAATTTAATTGCTGCATTAAATGCTGTACTCTAATGTCAGCAAAGTGATAGTGTGTATTAAGTATGATAACACACACACATGCACACACAAACACACACACACAGATATATATATATATATATATATTATATATATATATATTATATATATACATATCTATCTATACACACACACACACACACACACACACACACACACACACACACACACACACATATATATATATTTATTTATAAACATATTAATCTGTCACAAAAAGGCTATACATTACCCACTTCTTAATGTTAGGAAGAATATGGCATCTGAGGTGGTTTCCCTTTGACCTCCTCAGTTCCTACTCAGTCACCTCTTATGACATGTTAAGTTTACGGTTTATTTATTCGTAAGTGGCATGAGCAAAACACAGACAGGTTATGCCTGTGATTGTATCATTTTTGTTCATATTTTATAGGAAAGAATGTTACGAGTTATTAGTGTCTCTAAAGGGGACAGTTGAAGGTCTGCTCTCACTGCCTAGTAATAATGTATGGAACATGTATGGAGGTCTCGATAGACTGAGGAGATGTGTGGAAGATATATTGGGACACAGGCAGAAAACTGAACAGGTACATCTTGCTTAATGTTACAATTTTAATGGAATGGAATAGAATACCTAGTGGACTAAAAGTTTACTACGATTGTATTTTAATGCAAATTGTGTTTTAATTTTCGTGTAAATAATACAATTTACACTAAAATTTAATAGTTACGAATTATATAATGCTTATTGTAGATAATAATAATAATAATAACAACAATTAGATTGCTACAGTCAACAATGACAATATCGAGCACTATTGAGACAAAATCAAGCTGGCAAGCAAAAAGTAGGTCCAAAAATGGTGCAAATACCAAATCCAGAAAATCATTCCTAAGATAAGCAACTTGCAACAACAGCAACATTTAAAGGGTTCTGTTTACTGTTGTTAATGATAACATCATTAACAACATGAGAATAAGAGCGAATTTATCATGTGTGTCTTGCTGTATTCTGCACTTTTATTCAGAAAATTTATTATTTATCAAATATAATCTTTTCCTTACAATACTATGTTTCAGTCTCCAAATATTATTAATTTAATTTAAATGAGAGATATATCTAACTTAGTTCAATTGTTCCACATATTTACAGTTGGCTGCATTGAGTGCAAAGTCTGGTACATCCAGGCTGCTGCAGTCCTACACAGCAGACCAGGTGGACTACTGGAGCTTCATTAATGGCCTTCGTTGGTTAACACCAATCACTGCGCCTTACCTAGATCAGCTCTGTCGAACCTCTGATAGCGCTAGCGAGATATGCCGGCAGTGGCTTATAGACACGCTAGCAGCGCACAATCTCTCCACTCAGCTTAAAACTCTAGTCAACTGCAGACATCATCTTCTCAGGCATTACCAAGGTTTGTTCATACATGCTAGTTAGTTTATATTGAAAATGGTGAAGGGAGAAAATTGTGGAACATTGATTGCATTTGGGGACAAACAAGTGAAATAAAACAGTAAAAGAGTACATCATTTTACTTTCTAATAATGCTTCATTACCAAAGTTACAAGCCTACAAGTTGGTATTTATGTAAAAGCTTTTACAGTCAAGGTGAGTAAATTTACCTTTTTTACTTCTGCATCACTCTGTCTCTGAAAGTTTTAATAAAAATTGATGGGACTACTTTTGCAAAACACTAAAGAGAGAGAGAGTGACTATATCATAGAGGTAATTCTGCATTTATTGTTTTATTACCTGGGCATCAAATGAGATTTAGTGCACGCTTGTTGAATTTAATATAACAAACTTTGTGATAGGTCCTGAGGACCATTAATTTATTATTGAACCTCTTGATACTTTGTTAATGCACTGGACTTTTTTGACTTTTTCTTAATATTGCGTGGTTAAAGATGTTGCAATTGACTGGGCTTTGACTAGACTATGTATTTAGCCATGGCCTATGCTTTATATATATTTTATGCTTAACCTAGGCCTATTAGTTAAATGCATTTTGTGCTTCACTCAGGTCGATGCTTTGAATGTATTTGTGTTTAACAGAGGCCAATAAGTTAAATATATTTTGTGTTTAGATGGGTATATACATTAAATGTATTTTGTGTTTTGCTGAGACTTGTGCATGTATTTTGAGTTTAACTGAGGCTATGTATTAAATGTATTTTGTGTTTAGCTGAGGCCTATGCATAAAATACATCTTGTGTTTAGCTGAAGCGTACATGTTAAATGTAATTTCTGTTTAGCTGAGGCCTGTGCTTTAAATAAATTAAATGACGTCCCTGACATCATCCTTGTATGAGGAAATGGGCATTAAACCTTTCTTATTATTATTATTAAATGTATTTGCTGTTTAGCTGAAGCGTATGAGTTAAATGTATTTTGTGTTTAGCCGAGGCCTATCTCTGTCAGCCGGACTATTTCCTGGCTCTCTTGATTTGTCTGAGAGCCGTGGAGCAGAATCAGCCGGCTCTGCTCGCTGACGTGAATCCTATCAAGGTCTGCGCTTTTTGTCTGTATTTAAATCAGATTAATCTTTCCTCCTCTGAAGATAGCCATCGGGCTAGTTTATGCCAGATCAATGAAGGTTTTTCTTCATAAAGAAGCAAGGATATAAAGTTGGGCAAGATGATATAAATCTATGGTAGAAAGAGATGTGCTTTCAGCCGGCTACTTAAAGTGGAAATAGTAGAACATGAGCAAAGGTCAGTAGGCAGAGCGTTCCAAACATTAGGAGCTGAAAAAGAAAATGACACTCTACCCAATGAAGTGACAGTCTACCCAATGTGATGAGAATATTTTGTGCCTTTGAGTAGGTATGCATCAGAGGAACAATTTTGTTCGTTTATATATATGTATATATATATATATATGTGTGTGTGTGTGTGTGTATATATATATATATGTGTGTGTGTGTGTGCGTGTGTGCGTGTGTCTGTATCTATTGATATTTATGGATATTTATTTGTCTGTATTGATACTATTCATGTATATTTCCAGAATGATTTATTTAATCATTTATTTTATCCAAACCAACGCAACATATCTGTTCAACAGATGAAAAAACATGAAACTACAGAACCAAAAAGTGAATAGGGAGTTTAAGAAGATCAAATTAGAAGCAAAGGATATTATTTTATACATATATGTATAATATACAAGTATATTTATATGTATTTGCCTGCATAGATCCTGACCCTGTATAAACTGTTGACTTGTCTGTTTTCACAAATGTTGGTCGCTGTTTGAAGACTTTTAAGTAAACATTATGTGCTACTACTAGTCTCGATCGACAAGGATTTGAGAGCATTAAACATTTCATGGGAAGACGCTATGATGATTGCTGATGATAGAAACGAAAGGAGGAATGTTGCCGCCCTATGTTCTGTACAGAACGCAAGGTACTGATGATGATGGTGATGATGACTACTATTACTACTACTGACCTTAGCTAAATTGGCATTCACGGGAAGATGATGATTTGCCTGTATTTGCTTTCTCAGTTAATGCAGGGAACATTCTGTGCTACCAGCAAGCACCACTTGCACCGCGTGGGGCACAGAAGAAGTGCCTCTCTTCCTGTTGTGTCTGTCGTACCGTCAGGGTTCAGTCAGACACTGCCAGAGGAGGGTGAGGGGATAGGCCCCCTTTCTGCTGCTAGTGGGACAGACATATCTCCTACAGCTGAGGACCTAATTGATTCTGATCCTGTCCTACATGCATTGTATGAGACTGATAAATCAGATGTGAGTTAGTGAAAGGTTTTCAATTAACAATAGTTGATATTGTCTGTAGTTAAAGTGGGAATTATTGGCTAGTGGACCTTTTAATTATTTCAGGCCTGCATCAATTTTCCAGGGACATAAGTATCTATAATATTTGCGTTGCTGTGGCAACTCTCTGTAGAAAATTGAGAGCTATTGGAACTGCACTCCCCCACTTTAGCCATTGGTTTTTAATAAGTAATGTAAACACACATTATAGTGAAATGATCAACTATTTTGATATCTGTCACTTTGAATACCACATTTTTAAACCGTTAGGCAAGTTAATCCGTTTTCCGTGTAACCAGTCCTGTGAATAGCCAAGATTTTACACTCAGATCAGCGCAGCCGGGCTTCGAACCCACAAGCGTTCACTTCACCTCAGGATCTGTCATTTAATTCTTCATGACGTTACCCCTACACTATTGAGACATTCATAATATAGATATTTTAAGGCATTATTTTCATCATATCAATTAATTTTTGTGCAATGACCGTTGTAGCCTTTATTTTTTCTTTGTTTGGTTTAACATTAAATATAACACGATTATGTTTTGTACCATTAATAGCTATTTTTTGTGTTCATAATTTGTTTAATTAAAATATTCAATCAATGACAATATGGCTTCAGCGTCAGCAGTCTGAATTATTCGACTGCTGTTAAATAAACAATAAATAAATGACAACTAAGCTATAACTGTTTATAGTAAGTTTTTGTATTGTGTGAAGCTAATTTAATTGTAAGATTTTCTTTGGAAATATTGCTTGATTAACTGCATGTATGATAATTTCAGACGAACAGAACTGGCTCAATATTCAAGTATAATTTGTGATAATGTATGATAATTTCTTAATTGTAGAACGGTGTGCTAATCACTGCTCTTGCGTTATGCAAGTGCAGTAACTATTAATATGTGATTTAAGTGTGTGAAAGAGGTTAAAAGCATATGATCAAATTTTATTAAATGAAAATTCATGTCGTACAATGATAAATCATGGACGGGTTCTAGATTTAAACCTCGCGTCTGTTGCACCTAAGTCAGAAGTCTTACCTTTCGTGCCACTAGTTCCTATCAAACAAGAACTTTCAGTAACAATTTTTAAGTAGTCTGTAAAATAATTTAATTTTAGACAACATTATGTTATTGTTTGCGATATTTCACTACTTTATAGATAGACGGCTCCTCATATAATGAACTCATTTTAAGGCAAACTGTATAATGATTTAATTACGCAGTTATGATGGATTGTAATCATAGTCATCAATTGTAGTGTTATGATTTTAGTGTAAACATTTTTGCTGTTGTTTAGATAAGCGGCGTGTCTCATGACGTCAGTGGGGCTGGAAGGATGAGTGATCCGCTAATGAATTTCTATGCGACATCTAGCGTTGAATTACATCATCGTCATCCTCAAGCCTCTGCCAGCTCCAACAATTTTAGTCATTCAGCTGCTGTGTCCTCCTCACAGGATATCATCAACGCTACGGATACCCTTAATTCTCTGGAACAGCTCTCGTTCGGTTCAAGAGAAAGCTTTCAGGAATCTTGTGCCTTGGAGTCTGCATACACTACGTCTGTCGGCGAAATCTGTGTAGAAGGCGATGAAGGTCAAAATAGATGTAGCGAATATGCTAGCAGTGGTGCCTTATGCGATCAGAATGTTTCAGTTGTAACAGAAATCAAATCATCGTCTACTGCGACGGACTTAGGATCGGAAAAAGATTTGTTGGTGAAAAACACTGTAATTGAAGATCATGAAACGGATGAAGAGGAGGAAGAGTTTGTTTCGCTGTTGCGAGGGGGCGTGGATCGAAGTCGACCTGCGGGAAAACTTTCTCGTAAAAATGCTGCTCTGCGTGTCTTAAACGCTGCCGAGTCGTTGGACTCAATTCTCAATGCAGACGAAGAGTGTGGCAACACTGATTCCGGTTTCAATAGTTCCGTCAGCGGCAGAAGTAATTCTTTGCTCAAATTGGGAAATGCTAACTTTAGAACACCTGCAGTGAGCTCAAAACCTGCTTCTGACACGAATAGCATATCAGTTTGTGAGTTAGCTGCGAGTTCGTCTGAAAACAGTGTGAATACTGAGTTAATCGCTGCAACGAGAGATAATATTTCCAATAGTGGCAGTAACCTTTTAAGTGATGTTTCAGTGCTCAAAACTGGGCTACCCACTGCTACAAAAAACTCGCATCACGTTCGCTCAATGTCTGATTTTAATGTAAATGATCGAAGTCGATTTAGTCTTCAGAATTCAGCAGCAGCAAAACAAGGAAATGTGAATACTGTGTTTTCTTCTTCCCTTCCATTGGATGGTATGCAAAGAATTTAAGAAACTTTTAAAAATTATCTAACTAAATTACACTAAATTAATATTTGACAATTATTTAGACTGGAGCTAGATGATATTCTATGTTTTTGTATATTCCTATCCGAAGTCCGTTTTCACACTCAGTAAGAGCACTCTTTTGATCGACAAGTCGATCTCTTCGCAAAACTAAGCTTTTGCCTTAGTATAGCCATTTACTTAGGAAAATATGGCTTCTTGGTTGTTTCCCATTGTCTTCTGCAATTTCAGGTTAGTTGCCTCTTACATTTAAACAGTCTTCATTTGACTGTTTTACACTTACTATTTGATTGTTTTATACTTATTAATGAAATAAGTGAACGTATATGAAATAAGTGGTGTTATTGATGGTTAATTGGGATTGTTTTCTAAGGGATTGACGCCCCTGCCCAGTAAAGGTTAGTCGAAGCTGAGGAAGGCAAAGGGGGCCCACCTTGTCATAAGCAGAATTCCCCAAGAATAATGATATCAAAAGGAATGTTATAGATTAATTAAAGATCCGCTCATATGTGGACATGAAAAGGAAAACGGATGATAGAGAAGAGTGGAGGCGCTAAATACTATGGACCTGCCAGAAGGCAGTGCACCAAGAATGAGATATTGATAATAGAAAAATTAGTTGATTTTACTGAATAACCTGAAATAGGTGAAACTGTTTTCAGATTTTCTAAGTGTTTACATAAATAGATTCTTGGAATTCCCCGGGATCATTAAGAGCTGGTGGCGGGAACTTCAGACAACCACAGGAGGGTCAGTCACTGATGAGCTTTCTGTCCTCACAGGATTTCCACACCTGCACTGATCTAGATAGGGTTAGTATATGCAGGAAAAAATGAATGAATTTAATGAAGGAACGAAAGAAAAGTTATCTCTTAAATAACAGAGTACATAAGGGTATATAATTACATCATCATCATCAGAATATTCTTTCCTTGAATCTCAGTTAAACTAGGTTCTGCATTAGAAAAATATGTAGCAATTTCTGGAGCCTTGGCGCTCATCAACCGAATGCCCTTTCTGGCATTGGAAGTGATTTACTATATGTGCATATTGTAGTATAATATTAACGTCTTGAGTTGAGTCAGTATAACATTATTTAGATGTCCGATTGTGAATTAAAGGCTAAAGATGCTAAAGCCAGTTTAACGTCAGTTTCCTGTTCAATAGCACGTCAGTGACAGGAAGAGCTCTGGATTTGAACTTTGAAATTTGAATAATGTAATAGTTATGTGTAACTTTTGTGAAAGTCTGAAATAATTGAGAATTGGCATGTATATGGTGAAATATATTTTACAGTACTGTTGATACTCTGATCATTTAGAATGGTTGATTGATCTATCGATTGACTGATTTAGTAATTGATTTAAAGATTGATTGTTATAGAGTGATCGATTTGATTGATTGATTGGCTGTTCAGGAGAACGCCCACTTTAGTATAGCCGAAGCACTGATTGCAGCCATTGAATACATGAAATGGAATCAAATGCTGAACCCACCGCATGCAGCCTTTAGCAATCCTGAGGAGGAATATGAGTCAGATGAGGAGATACAGCAACTCAAGCAGCGGATTCAAATCAGGCGCACTGAGCGATTCACTGAGGCTTGTTGATAAACTTAGCTGACAAATCTCTTAAAATTGATTAACTTAAACTATTAACCAAGAAATTTGTTAACTTAATCTATTAACCTAGAAATGTGTTAACTTAAACTATTAACAGAGAAATATGTTAACTTAAACTATTAACAGAGAAATATGTTAAAATTGATTAACTTAAACTATTAGCCAAGAAATTTTTAAAAATTGATAAACTTTAGCTATCAAGTGAGAATTTTTTTAACATTTTAACTTAAACTTTTAACAAAGAAATTTTGTTAATTGATTAGCTTAAACTATTAACCTAGAAATTTGTTAAAATTTATTTACTTAAACTATTTTACCGAGAAATATGTTCAACGTTTTTGGTTCTTCTGTCAACATTGATGTTGCCGTTTCATTTATATTAAATAACCTTATCAAAGTTAAAACTTTAATATAATGCTAATAAAATACTTTTTATTTGAATAATATCAATTAATAATAAGGATAAATATTTTTGTTAGTTTAAAATATGATCTAAATAGTAAATATAATGTAATAAAATGCAATTTATATTTAACGTCCGGTTTTTCATATGAAGGCGATGTCGGGGACGTCAAAATAGGTTAATAAATGAGCAATGAAACTTTAGTTCAGAATTATTTTTAAAATTATAATAATAAGAAATAATTCTAAATTATTACTTTAATACAATTAGGTATTAAGTAATTATTAATTTGCTGAAAGATTTTCTAAGCCTGACCCTAGTTAAACTAGGATTCAAGAGAAGATGAGGATGATGATGATCTTTTACTTTAGGGGATTGAAAATAGAATTCAGATAATCCTTTAGTAGTTTCATATTAGCCCATGTGTATAGTGTTGGTTTAAATCAGTAATTGCTAGTAATACATTATCGTGACATGATGCTATTCACTAAATTTTATATTGATATCGTAATATCGCTTTGCTCATTATTTACCAATTGATCTGTTTATTAATTTACTTTTCAGAAAGCAAAGAAATTTCCTGGATTTCTTGATCACGGTATTGAATTGTTTCTGTTTAATTTAATAAATTGTTTTAATTTGTTATTTTTATAGATTTTAGTTGATTTGTCATAGTTTATGGTCTAATGGTCTTGAATTCATATATTGTCGTGAAGATTAATTTGTTGGCACGCGGTTAAGTTATATTTCTATCATGGTTTTTAAGCCTCTAGCAATTTTGTTTGTTTATTGATTGTTTGATCGTATTTAGAGTAGCATTGGATATGAACTTTATACTACTATTTGATTATAGTTGCATTAATGACTTGTGAGTCTAGTGTTTGATCTCTTGTGAACTATGTGCTAACTTACATATTGTGATTTCATGAGAATATACATGTAGTTATGACAATAGCAATACTTTCTATTCATTTCCTAAATTTTTAATTTGAATCATTTGATAAATCTTAGTCTCTCTTTACTCGTTGATTTGGTTTAGCAATTAAGAGTTTTGTTTAATGATGATTGGGAGCTAATTATGGCAGTATTATCAGTAGGTTCTGATGCATTGTACCTGTAGGCCCTCTAATATTATCTCGTTATCTTCAATATTTTACAAATGGTGCAGAGAAACATAATATTATAACTTTAAAAATGTATTTAAGATATTTCCTACTTAATTCCTTGCACGTCATGCCTTCTGCAAACTTTTCAGTCTACATATATAACATTGTATATTGAATACATGTAGTTTAGATCATCTCGGCAGCTCTTGAAGAATTCTTTCAATCTCTTTCCTCTAACATCACACTGGTTCTTTATTTTTATCTTGCTTCACCAGTTTCATCTGTAGAAAAGCCCTGGGCCGTTTTTGGGGAACATCTTTTTTACAGTAACAGCTGCGGTTTCACTTCCCTATTTCTTTCATATTCGAGAACTTCGTTGAATTTACCTGAAGGCCCCATTTATACTGTAGTAGGGCAATATTATTTGGGCTCTGGCTGTTCATTGTTCTTAAGTTGCGTATTTAGTACTATTTAGTACTTCATGTTTTGATGGACGACAGTACCATTATCTTTTTGTTTTATTGTTGTAGCTTGATAGTTTTCTATGCTAGATGCTCTTATGATACTATTATCTAGTTGCATGTTTTATTTATTGAATTATTGAATTATATACAAAATTAGTTCTTAGCGTTCGATTTTGATATTTCTCGTATGTGTAATTAATTGTGTATATAAGTGTATAATTGTGAAAGTGTAGCTAAGAGTACATTTAAGCTTATGTGTATATATATATATATATATATATATATATATATATATATACACATATATATATATATATATATATATATAATATATATATATATATATGTATATATTTATATCTTTTGAGTCTCATTTTTAGTTCTCTACTATTTTCTGATTTTTCTGATTCAGTTGAAATGAACGATTCTTCTGCTAGCTTACATTCAGATAAGGCTCCCCCTTCCTTTGAATCGCTCTCTGAAGGTTGTATAATTTTTATTAGACTTATTTTCGCTATTTCTTTAATTCTTTTTCTTTTTTTAGCGTTATGTTTCAGATCTTCTAAAGGCCTAGAAATGTTAGGCTTTTAGTGCCAGCAAACTTTGAGCATCAAATGCGTTTCAGTTTGACTTAGCATCATTTAGTTGATTGGATGAATGTATAATTGGATGAATGTAAGTGAATAGATTACATTTTTGAGAAAATTATGATTTTACTTTTCTATGCTTGTTTTATAATAATAATGTGTCGGCCCCATAAAAGGGAATAACGGCACGTTAAAAGGAAGATTTGGAAAACCTTGTGGCGCAATGGTAGGGAGATCGCCTCTTGAATGAGAAGTCGCAAGTTCGAGACTGCATTACGTAGTGAGTTTTTTGTTGCGAGAGGCACATAAATATCTAGTCTTGTACACTTGATGGTGGTGTCAGGCTGAAGGTTAGACGACCTTAAAGTTTCATTTCCTATCCAGACCCCTTCGTGTCGACCCCTCATAGGGATATAACGGCACGTTAAAATGTAGTTTTTAGGCTAGTTTTCTACAACAATCTTCCAACGATAATTAATAGCAGATTTATTACCCTTCTTACTATTCCCGACTCTAGTTCAATTGGAATTCAAGGAACGACGATGATGATTACACCTCTTTTGCGATATTGCAAAAACTTTGATCTATATATCACCAATGACAATGATGTTTTATGTGACTGCTTCTATGGTTCTTATGTATGATGAAATTTGACTTAGTTAATGGAATGCTTTCATTTTATAATGTTTTATACATTAATATATTAAGCATGTTAATCTCTCATTGCATTAATTTATTAAATACAATTGTGTATTTAATTTTGTAATTGATTATATAGTTTAGTTTTGATTGATTAATTCAAGGTCTATTAAAATTGATTAACTTGAAACCCGTATAGACTGCACTATTTAGTTATAGATTGATTGAATTGTAATTTATCTGATTTACTAAATAATTTCAATACTAAGGAATCACGCTAACTACTGGGATTGGTGTAAATCCTCAACAAGAGAAGTAAAAGCTCTTAAAAAGCTAATGTTAAAGTCAGTTTCCTCACTCGAAAGCGATGTCTGTGACAGGCTAGCCCAGGATTTGAACCCCGCACATATTGATCCGGGGTCGAATGTCTTACCGACATCGCCACTGGCTCCAGCCTAACTGTTGCCTAGCTGTTGCCTAACCACTAGCTCCAGACTGCACAGGCTCTTAGAAACCAAATCATGTATTAATAATATAGTATAAATACTAGGCCTACATGATCGTTTATGTTTTGCTTACGTATTATACGCACATTAATTCAGTGGACGACTAAACGACTAGAGCCAATGTCTTGTTTCCTATCTTGGTCAGTTTCCTATCTCAAAGGCATGTCAGCGAGCACTGGATTTGAATCCTGAACCTCTGGGAAAACCCAAAACGTATTATGCCGCTGGCTGAACCACTAGCATATCAGAATATATGCTGGTTTAATTGCTGATTAGGAACACCGAAGGCTGTGTTGAAGGAAATCTTGTGAAAGAATCGTTTATGCCGTTAATAAACAGTAGAGTATTAATAATGTTTTAATTATTTATAGACAGTAAGCTGAGCTCATCGTCCTCAGAACAGGTTCTCGATACTGGAGCGAGTGACGATGGTAGGAATATATTTCTTTACGGTTTTGAATGGTACAATCAGTCAATAAGAATTTAACGTCCGGTTCCTCGCCATTAGGCAATGTCAGGGACGTAGCAAGCAGACTCTGCATTAACAGACGCCAACACACCACAGGATGACGACTGAGTATTTTTTTATTATTCTTTTTTCCGTATGGTTACACACATGACATACCGCATGTGCTACATAGTTTCCTTTCTTGATTGCTGCTTTTGTAGTTTTCGTTATTTCCTCCTTTTTCCTCTCCATGGTTATTAGTATTCGTTGCCCTTTTTTGGTATACAAAGACCGCAAAGGAAAGGCAGATAAAAATCAGTGCAAGTTCAAGATTCGAGACAATTGGATCAGAATATTGACAAATGGTGGCAAGAGATAAGTTTTAAGCTTGCCCAGTAAAACTGAAAACTAAAAAGTATTTAGAGTATGATTGTGAAGACTTTGTATTTTAGATGTATGGAAAGACTAAACTGCTGGATGACCTAGGCTGTAGCTCGCCTGCATGATAAGTAGGAAGTCATCGGTTCAAAACCCGACCAGACTGTCTCTGTAATATTCTCTGTGGACTGAAACAGACTTTAAACCTAGCATTACTCGGCCGTTATCATGTTTTACCAATTGTTCCCAAGGAATTAAATATTTTGAAGCAATCTCGGGCTAATGTTTGTGAAGTGGTACGTTTTTAAAAAAAATGAATTGAAGCCTCGACACAGCTATCAATGCTTTAGAATGATCGATGACAACACGGTTAAAATGCTACTGTCATTCATATAATGTGAAGTACCATGAAGCCAAAAATTCAAGCTTTTGAGGTCTTTGAAAGGATGAAAATCTAGAAACCGGTGGAGGATATCTGTTTCCTTTGTAAACTGTTTGATATCGTATATTTATCTCTTTGGATTGGATTATCTTATTTGAATTTTATGTCGTACAATCTATGTTAAGGTAATACATTTTGTTGTTATAGTGCTTGGTTTAAAGTTTAAATTATGACTATAGGAATTATTTTAATTGATTGTTGTCACTTTTTCAGTAACAAATTCTATGACATGTTTAGTCTAATATGAGCATATTTCTTATAAATTTATTTTCTCTCTCATTTAAACGGCTGGAGCCGGTGGCTTAATCGGTACGATATCCAACTGCGAATCAGCATGTACGGGGTTCAAATCCTGGGCTCGTCCGTTACTGATATCACTTTCGAGACGTGAAACTACTATAAAATTGTGCAGAATTTTAACAAATGTGCAGTCAAATATTATATTTGCATTAATATTTCATCAGGACCTGGTCTAAATTACTTCGAATTGTATGCATGTAATAGATTCCAGACAAGGTGTTAGTAATTTGTCAGCTCTTAGTAGAAACGGTTTGTCATTGTCGATGGCATCGCTTTATTCAGGCAAGGCTCTCTTGGATTACTAATTCTATTTTTTAGCTCAATGCTACATATATACGCTGACAGAATAATGCTAATATAATTACATGTATATTGTGGAACAAACTTTAACCATTGAAAATTGTAACTGGAACAAGATTTTAATCGATGTAGTTGATAATTTATAGGATATAAGATATAAGTTAATGGCTGTAGTTTAATAATTAACTCTCCCTTAGTTTATCATAATTAAAATTTGGTGATTGGTAAAATTTGTTTACAATTTGACATTTACTACTTCAAGTCAATCTGGTTGATTGGTTGTGGTAGCCTTGGTTGCGATCATCTATGTTTCGTTAATTTAATTATTTCTCTCTCGTTTTCTTCCAAGTGTCAGGTACATAGTCATACTCAGAGTCTTCTTGCACACTCCAGAAAGAGCACTCAGTGGATTGATTAATTCAAGAGATTAAGTTAGTCTCTTCACAAAAGGCTATGCCTCGTAAATACATTATCTAGCCTTTAGTTTGGGAAAAATACGGCTTCAAAGGTGGTTTCCCGTTTCCTTCCTCATTTTATGCTTTGTAGCCTCTTACCACACGTGCAGTCAATGGTTGTGTAGTCAACAGTGTCCTTGACACAACACCGGAAATAATGATTGCTAAAATTATTGCTTATTATCAACGTTATAGATGTTTCTGAATTAAAGCAATTTAAATTCTCAGATTTGCCAATGTTTAATTTCTGACTTGATCTGATTTGCTCAAATAAATCTTGTAGCAGCAGAAATATGAGAATTTCTATCTTTCAATAAGATGTCAGGTCCTGTTATTTCTATATCTCTTCTTAATAGACCAACCATATATTGTACTTGTCATAAGAGGCGGCTTACTGAGAGCTGTCAAGACATTTTAAGCTTTATTTTATGCCCCTGTGATGTGAATGTGATGTTCGTAAATGCTCTCTAATGAGAGTGAGATGAGGTCCTGTGTAGGAATATAAACCTTGGACTGTTGCTTGTTGCTATTTGTTGATCTCTGGAGACCAGTAGCGGGATAGATAGAGATTTAAACAAGTGATGATAGTAATTTTTAAAAGTAATTGTTGTTCATCGCCTGTAGTTAATTGCTCAAATAACGATAGCAACAGTTAAAGGGCCACTGTCGTCCATGACAACATCGAGCACTACTGAAACAAATTAGTGCAATAGCTAATGCAATGATCTAACCTGTTGCACAATTTTTTGAAAGCAATGGGCCGCGGATTTGAGTCATATGTCGAAGGTCACAAGTTCTGCGTTGAACAGAACCTTAAATCAGATGACCTGCTGTAAAACACCTTTGTTAATATTCCAAGTTGAATAATATTTTTATTGTAGAAACAGAATTGAAGCGCAGCAATGCTCTGGCAGCTGCTTATGCTGGCACAGCTGCTGGTTCAGCTACAACCAAGAGAGTTAAGAGCGCTACAGCTGCTACATCAGTGAAACAGGAAAAACCTGTAGAAAGCTCTACCATTGAAAGATCCATTTCGATAGACAGGTTGGTTTAAATCTTTAATTTCTATTTTGCATTGATGCGTTGTTGTTTGTCCGTTTATTGAGCTATGTGATATATTGCTATTTACTACGATGTATTTGTACTATTATGATGATGTACCTATATTACGATGCGATTGTTAAAGTAAAATGTAAAAATTAATTCTATTGAGTATTCTTGGAGAAACTTCAATAAGTTTAGTAATCGGCTTAAATATTTAAATAAATGCTTGATTGCATCTTGACTGTATTGTCCCCGTGTTGTGTTCGGGTTGTTTGAAGAATTGACCAACCGGTGACTGCACGTGTCGTAGAAGGCGATAAAGCACCAAGATCCATTCCAACGTCAGAAGGGCATTCGGTTGGTGAGCGCCTAGGCTCCAGAAATTGCTACAAAAATTTAAACGAAAAGAAAGTTCTCAAATAGGGGTTTGGCTGGTGGTGTAGTGTAAGACAGAGAGGATTTGAAACAGTCTATTTGTATCCTGATCCTGGTTAAACTTGGATTCAAAGGAGGATAATTATGATGATGATGACTGTATTGTCCGAAAGTATTGGAAAAGATACATTGACAGCAAACACTTTTCTAGAAGGCAATGTGGTTTATGTGGCAGATATAGCAAGTGTGGAAGCATATAGCAACAACTTCATTTGAGGAACTATATCCTCATCTTTAAACGAAATTTCAATTTTTAATAGTCACTGCATAAATCATGTAATAGATCAGTTAACAAACTGATAATACATTTCACTTACCCCGACCCTAGTTAAACTGGAATCAAGGGAAGATGATGATAATAGATTTCACAAATTGATTCTAAATTTGCTTTAGAGTTTAGCACGACTTCGGTTTGTTATTTAGTTATAAATGTTAATGCTTTGTCTGCAGTCAGACAATGCCTGAAGGTTTAATGACATCAGGGGGCAGTATTACGTCAGCAGATAGCATAGCACTGGCTCTGCTGCGAAGATTCTCCTCTAAACAACTACCCAAAGCCTCAGAGCTTGTCTGGCTTGTCTCCGAACAGGAGGTCCCTCAAAAGGTTCAGTTTCTTTATTACTCTCTCATATTAACACTCTGAAGGTCAGAAAGGGATTGGTTGCAGGTATCTTCACCGTAACAATTTTCTAAGTTAACTTCTATTAATTAACTCTATAAAACTCCCCGTGTTGTGAAGAGTAGAGCAATCGTGTAAATATGCACGTGTTGTAGAAGGCGACATAAAAACTAGCCAACGTCCAAGCCAACGTCATAAAGGGCCTTCGGTTGGTGAGCGCCTTGGCTCCAGAAATTGCTACAAAAACTTAAACGAATGGATAAACTTGACTGGAGAAAGTCAATTTTCGTATCCCGACCCTGGTTAAACTAGGATTTAAAGGAAGATGATGATGATGATGAATTAACTCTATAAAACAGAATTTATGAGTAAGTGTACCTTTCTTTATTTTCTAAAATATTACTTCTCTTTCCTGCCGGAAATTTTTTCAAGGCAATTACACTTGTATGTGTGTTGCAAGCAATGTAATATTTTCATTTTATTTCTTTTCTACTTTGACAGCAGCTCAAAATCTCTCTCTTTCAGTGCAATGCCCATTAACTGGTTCTTGGAATGTAGCGGTTTTACATATTTCTAGCCCTTAGGCCTACTTTTCATTTCATTAAAAAAAATTGAAATTATCATTTTCTTGTGTGAATGCATTATAAAATTATTTAGCATTCTATATGTTGACCTTCTGCGAACATGTGGTAAGTAAATGAGCTTTACTGTTACTCAACTTTTCTAATGAACTGGTTGTGATATAAAATTTAACATTTAAAATAATTTTTTTATTTTGAAATGGAGCATTAAAATGGAATAGTTAAATATTGAAATTATAAAGTTTTCACAATTAAATAGTTTCGCTATACTAATTACTAAGCATTTAAAGCCTGTACTAACAGGATATCTGCTGTCTATTCTATTAGTGTAATAAATTGTTTATAATAATTTCAGCTGCTACCTCTACCAGAATCCTACCCCGTCTCTCCAGACGATGGCGAGAATTCAGACTTGTGTATGAGCAGCAAACAGGTATGATCCAATAGTTCCATTTCTATTGTACATTTAAATTATGGTAATCATTCATTCTGCTTCGTCATCTCCTTGCTAGCTATAGTTAGGTTTGTTTATCCTTCCTGTTCTGTTCTGTGTTGTTCTATGCTGTTCTTCTGTTCTGTTTTGTGCTATTCTTCTGTTCTGTTCTGTGTCATTCTGTCCTGTGTTGTTCGTGTTATGTTCTTTGCTGTTCTTCCATTCTGTGCTGTTCTGTTCCGTGCTGTTCAGTTCTGTGCTGTTCCTCTGTTCTGTGCTGTTCTTCTGTTCTGTGCTGTTCTGTGTCGTTCCTCTGTTCTGTGCTGTTCTTCTGTTCTGTGCTGTTCTTCTGTTCTGTGCTGTTCTGTGTCGTTCCTCTGTTCTGTGCTGTTCTTCTGTTTTGTACTGTTCTGTTCTGTGCTGTTCTTCTGTTCTGTGCTGTTCTTCTGTTCTGTGCTTTTCTCTTTTCTGTGCTGATCTTCTCTTCTGTACTGCTCCTCTGTTCTGTGCTTGTTCCGCTGTTCCGTGCTGTTCAGTTCTGTGCTGTTCCTCTGTTCTGTGCTGTTCTGTTCTGTGCTGTTCGTCTCTTCTGTTCTGTGCTGTTCTGTGCTGTTCCTCTGTTCTGTGCTGTTCCGTGCTGTTCCTCTGTTCTGTGCTGTTCTGCTCTGTGCTGTTCTGCTCTGTGCTGTTCTGTTCTGTGCTGTTCCTCTGTTCTGTGCTGTTCTGTTTTGTGCTGTTCGTCTCTTCTATTCTGTGCAGTTCCGTTATTTTTTGTTCCTCAGTTCTGTGCTGTTCTGTTTGTTAAGTGCTGCTCTGTTCTGTTCTGCATTAATTACCTAATTTACCTTAAAGTACCTTCATAGCATAAAACGATTGACTATGTCTATCGTATCTTGCAGTGGATTAAACAGACTGCGCAAAAAATAAATAATTTAGTTCAACTATTTGTTATAGTACCTTTCCAATTTCAGTTGCTTAGTATGACGGTAGAAGTAGTGATTTGATTTTCAAAAATATTATTGTTCAAGTTTAATTTTAGTTATCGCTCAACCATATCGAGAACGATCATATTTAACAAACATTCTCGCAAATTTTGTTTTAGCGCGCACTGTAATTTAGTCATCATAGAGTGTCGATTAAGACAGGGATTTAATGAGATATTGTCGTTTAGGACAGGGATTTAATCAGAGATTGTATTTTAGGACAGGGATTTATTGAGATATTGTCTTTTAGAAGAGGGAGTTAATCAGAGACTGTGGTTTGAGACAGGATTGGGAGTTGGTCAATCACTTGTTCGTGTAGAATATGTTTTATATTGCGCCGCTTGATTCTGTTGTAGAATCGTCTGCGAGGTAACCTAGACTGGGCGCCGCCTAGAGCTCAGATTATCTCTATAATTCATCCTAAACTCAGGTCTATTAATTAGTCTTGTCATCAATCAGTCAATCAGTTGATCAGTTAATTTCTGTGGCTATCGTTTCATCAATCTTTGATATTTTCTCTTTTTATGCACAGTTGATATCAATCTCTGGATATTTTCATTTCTATGCTTAGTTGATAGCGTTTCAGTTGTAGACTCATTTTAACGGAACTTAATGAATTTCACGTCGCCGATTTTATTCATATCTATTTAAACTGTTTTAGCGAAATGTGCAGATTTGTTTATTTGTCGACATTTCTTACAATTTGTGAAATACTGAATGCGTTAATTAAATTGATTTTCTGCTTACGCACTATATTATTTAAATAATAGGTAAATAATTAGTGGTGTTATCTCTCTGCAAAGCCATATTTGTAATTAGTATTTATATATTAATATTTCTAAATTTATATTATCGATTTACTCGGCATTAATATTATTGTTAATGTTAATGCTAGGTACAGACAGACTGATATTATTGAAAGTACTGTTTTCTATTTATTTGTGACAACAATAGTGAAAGTGGACAGGATATGTTTACGTATTTTCTGTACATTTTAAGAGTCCATGTTGCAAATATTTCTATAGTACTTAACAGTGCTTTTATATTAGTACGTCGTAGGCTGATATAGACTTTTACTATATAACATTGTAGCTGCACAAACCCTTGTATAGCACGAATGGTAGGTTGACGTCTAGTGTACAAGCTTGATATTTGATTAAATTACTATATTATTAATTATTTTAAATTACTTTGCAGTTACTATTGGAGCTGCAATACAAATATAATATAGTATAAATATAATATAGATATAAGTATCAAATATAAAGATTTCTTAAAATAATATTTCTTCAATTGTTGTATTAATTTTCCCCGTGTTGTGTCCGGGTTATTTGATGAATTGACCAACCGGTGACTACACATGTCGTAGAAGGCGACTAAAGCACTAAAATTCATACCAACGTCAGAGAGGGCATTCGGTTGGTGAGCACCAAGGCTCCAGAAATTGCTACAAAATGTAAACGAATGGAAAAGTCTCAAATAGGGGATTGACTGATATGTTGTAGGACAGTGAGAGTTTGAGACAGTCTGTTCGTATCCTGACCCTAGTTAAACTGGGTTTCAAGGGAAGATGATGACGATGTTGTATTTATTTTAACTTTCTGCTCATAAATTTCATATCAATATATACTACGTTATGAGAAATAATATAACCTAATAAAGTATATTCTCTCGTTTTGTGCGCTAATCAATAACAAGTGTGTATGTATGTGTGTGCAGACAGAAGGAAGTTTTGTCCAAGCAGAATAATCGCTGTGCTGGGTGCGGCTCTAAAGTTGAACTTGGTAAATATTGCCTTTTGTAAAAAGCTAAGAAAACTAATGTTAACGCCAGTTTCCTCACTCGAAAGCGATGTCAGTGGCCGGCGAGCTCAGAATTTGAACGCCGCACATACCGATCCGCGGTCCAGTATTTTACCGACATCGCCACTGGCTTCAGCCAATAAATAGTTATGATACTTAATCAGCCGTCAAACTGTCTTTAGCAACTATTTTTACTGTTTAATCCTTTAAATTGAATATTAGCGTGCTGTTTTCATTTGGACTATTCTCCAATTTGCTGGATACAGCATGTGAATGGACCTTATATTAGATATCTGATTATATGCTTAAACCGATAAATAACTTACATATTGTTCAGCATATTGTTCAGACTAAAAACGGATTTAATCTTTTATTTCAAAATTCTAAATAACCTAGTTGAGCTACCAGCAGATGAATTCTATACTCTAAAAGCAGGAGTTACTCGAAATAATGGGTCTTCACTATTTGTTAGTACTTTTAGAAACAACAAAGATAGATATATAGGTGTATTAATGCTTGGAATGTGTTATCAAATCATATTATTGAGGCGTTATTGGCTAATCTTTTTAAATGTGGCTTAAACCAAGTTGATTTTAGAAATTTTATGAGAAATTTCTATTATGATATCTAATTAAATCACGCATACTACTTTAATCTTCCTCATAGCTCTATTTTTATTCTGTCGGCCTATATCTGATTTCTTTTATGTCAATGCTGCAATCTAAGATTTATTATATTGTTCAAACATTTTATCAGTGTTTATCTTACAAAAGCGTATCAGTATTCTTAATATCCAGATAGGCTAAATATTGTACCTGTGTTTTCTTATATAATTCACTAGGTTTATTAAAGCGGTATCAGCATTGTTATTGTCAAAGCGGCATCGGTATTGTTAATATCAAAGCGGTATCAGTATTGTTATTATCAAGGCAGTATTGTTAATGTCTAAGCGGTATCAGTATTGTTAATGTATCAGTATTGCTATTATCAAAGTGGTATCAGTATTGTTAATGGATCAGTATTACTTATTATAAAAGCGGCATCAGCATTGTTATTATCAAAGCGGTATCAGTATTTTTAATATCCTCATGGGCGAAATAATCTATCTGTGTTTACTTATATTTTCAAATATCATCCACTAGGCTTACTAAAGCGGTATCAGTACTGCGAGTACCTGGGCAAGTACTTCTGCGCCTGCTGTCACGTACGTGACCGCGCCTACATCCCGGGCAGGATCCTGCGCAAATGGGACTTCACCAAGTACGCCGTGTCTCGCTTCGCCTGTGATTTGATTCGCCGAATCTACTCTGACCCGTTGTTCAGCGTGGAATTCCTGGTGGGGAATTACGTCGCCGAGGTCGGGTGGACCAAGCGTAGCGATGGAGAAGGTGTGAAGCGTGTGAGGGCCCTCGAGTCGTTGTGCGAGTGCCGGGTGCAGCTTTACTACCTCAGTCAGTTCATTAGAACCTGCACTCAACCTGATAGGTAAGCTTTACTACCTCAGTCAGTTCATTAGAACCTGCACTCAATCTGATAGGTAAGCTCTACTAACTCAGTCAGTTCATTAGAACCTGCACTCAATCTGATAGGTAAGCTCTACTAACTCAGTCCGTTCATTAGAACCTGCACTCAACCTAATAGGTAAGCTCTACTGTGGACATGTTCTCCAGAAGTTAGATTTGTTTCAAATCTTTTTCTTTTTTTTCAGCACATGTTTTTTCAGATCGTTTGAGGTGAAGCGATTTGTAGCGACATGTCACATGTGATGGGGGACATCATGTTCCTGTCATCATCCTTGTATGAGGAAACGGACGTTAATCTTTATTATTATTATTATTATTTGTATCGTTTAGTGGATCTTCTTTCTCGTCAGCATGACATTAAGTCTATAGTGCTCGATGTTATCATGGACGACTGTAGCACTGTAATTGCCGTTGTTGTTGTTAGTATGTGTTGTTGTGTAGTATATTTTTACTATCCCAATCAGTTAATAGAAACCTACTCAGAGATATTATACAGCAGAGATGAGTAGGATATTCATTGAGTTGTTTAGAATCTTCATTGAGATGGTTATGGTATTCATTGAGATATTTAGAGTATTCAGTAAGATGGTTAGGATCTTCTTTGTCTGCTTCTTTCAGCGCAACTGTACAATCTGTTCAAACTGTTATTATTAAGAGCTTCAATTTTCTCTTTTCTTATAGAATTTACTTCATTTTGTTATGGAAAAAACGTAATGCATTTGTATTTATATACTCTTAGCCTTGCTTTAAGGTGCTTCATAATTAAGAGCTTCAGCTTCATAATTAAGGTGTTTCAGCTAAGGCGTTTCATTAAGAGCTTCAGTTAAGGTGTCCTATGTATTAAGTTAAAGTGTTCCATTGATATTTTGATTGCTTGCTTGATTGACTGATTGATTGATCGGTGATATACAGTATATCGATCGTTCCATCAATCTATCTGTCTGTCTGTTTATTTACATGTATTTATTTATTTGATGTAACAGGCCGCAAGCAATGCTAGACGAGTGTCCAGGACATTGGTTCAATGACCTGACTAATATACACATCTATTCCATAGATGAACTTGTACAGGTTCTGCTGTTACTTTACCTGTGTAAATTAATTGTAAATTAAATGCTTTTATAGTTAAAATATATATTAAGTTAAATCAATCACTACATATTTCTCCCCCATGTTGTGCTCGGGTGTGGTTAGACCACAGCATAATAGAGCAACCGCAAACAATCTGCTGCGTGTACGTAAGAGGCGACTAAGGCAGGAGCTGAGGATGGCAAGAGGGGACCAACCTCACCATGAAATATTTCTCCTAAGGATTAAATGGTAATTAATCCATCTGAGGAAGGCAACGGGGCACCACCTCAGAAGCCATACTTTTCCTGAGCTGAATATATAGGCTACATAATGTATGGATAAGGCGTAGACTTTGTGAAGGGATTAACTTGTTGATCTAAGGAGTGAGAGCGAGAAAGCAGACTTTGAGTATGAATATGAGCCTTGAACCTGCCACTTGGCAGTGCACTGAAGAAGATTATATCTGGTATCGTACAGCACTTTAATAGTTAATAGCACCATTATGTTAAATTTCCTTTTTATAACGAAGAAAAGCCTTTACTATCGTCTCAGATCTCTTCTCATATTTGAGGTTGTCCAACGTACGTGACTTTCACTGCAGTGGGTGTTTTTAATGTCTCTTAAAAAACGTAATGTGCTGACAATTATAATAATATTATTGACATTTTAATAGTTTTTACCCAGTTGCATCGTTTTGTATAATTGAATAGGTGAAGAAGAATGAACTGCTGCCAAAAATGAAGCAGTTAGTGGCGACCTGTGTGCAGCATGTACAGAAATGCATTGTGAGTAAACCCATTTACATACTGTGCTGTGATTACAAGGTGCACAAAAAGAAATTGATCTCTTGCTTAAGGTTTATTAATTATTTACAAAATGTCTGTTTAGAGTAATTTTTAGATGTGAAGGTTAAAGACTAAAAAGTCTATATTTAGGTAATTTCTACCTCTCGAAAGGATATCACTGATGGATGAGCTTATATTTTTATAACGCTGCACATGCTGATCTGAAGTAAAATATATTGATCAATTCTGCTCCTGGCTTAAAGAAGTTAGGTAATTTTTCACTGTATGTGTGCTGAATAGGCTGAATGGGCCTATTATTCTGTGTTATGGTTATGAAATAAAGTTACAATTCAACTACCTTAGAGTTTTAGTTTAGTGCATTACAAATTTAATTCCAACATTCGGAGATTTACATGCAGTATAGAACTGCACATCTATATTCTGTACAGTGTTGTTCTATACTCTAATTATTTTAATTTAGTAATCTGTAAATTAATTGTTAGTAGTTAATGTAACGATAAGTAAAAATAATAAATATATACACTGGAAATGCCTGTAGTATTTAAAAACAGATACATTATAGTTTTACGTGCATTTTCTTTTGTGTTAGACTCATCGTCAAAAATAAATCTAAAAGACTAAAACAGAAGTTAACGGTAGTTTCATTTCTTCAAAACATACATGTATCAAGGACGACTGGCTCATATATTTTTCAGTCAAATCGTGCACATATTTATCCAAGTAGCCAAACTCTAGTTTAAATTTTATAACAACGTTTACCTTACATATTATTGTTAAGAGACTAAAGAATCTAAAGAATCACAATCTTAGCCAGATAGGCCTAGTTAAGTGTTTCACTGTATTTTGTGTTGTGCAGCTATGCCGAGCTAAAGGATTCATCTGTGAAATCTGCAAACTCGCTTCTGATATATTATTTCCTTATGAATTAGAGAAAGTGGCAAGATGTCTAGGTTTGAATTTTCTCGTGTTACTGCATACTTATTCTAGAATTTTAGACATGTAATTGTTATAATCCGGATCATCATCATCATCCTCCCTTAAATCCAAGTTTAACCAGGGTAGGGATACGAATAAACTACTTTCCATTTGTTAAGTTTTTGTAGCAAATTCTGGAGCCTACGCTCTCACCAACCGAATGCCCTTTCTGACGTTGGTGTAACCCGGATAAAGTGAATAAATTTAAAATTGCCCATTAACGAATGAGTTTAGGAATTTAGAGTGTATAATTGCTTCACGGGTATTATATTATTTTTGTATTTACCATAGATTTTCCGTAATTCTATGGTCGTTATGAAACAGACTATTACTATTTAATTTAACAGAATTATGTAGAATAATTGACACAATACTATTATGACAAATGTAGGCTATAGGCATTCGATACTCAAGACCCTCGCTATAGTAAATAGGCAGTAGCAGACATTTTTTAAAAAGAGCAAGGTTCTATTCGGTCAGGTTTTACTCCTGACTGCTGCCTATCTTCATTGTGTTGATGAGCGGGAGGCCTAACAGCTCTTGTATTTGTACCTGACTAGACCAGGGGCGAAGCCAGATCATAGCAAGTGGGGTTGTTTAAGAAATTTTGATAAATAATGCTAGTGTTATCTGTACCAGTATCAGAACCGGTAAAGGTTCTTCAAAGAACAATTAGGTTTCGTAAGGAACCTTTTTTCGCAAAGAACTGTTTTTATCAGTCTTGCACACACTGGACTCACGTCGAATACGCACCAACAAGCTACATAACCCCTGCACTAAGCGAAAAATAGGCACACCACTCTTCCTCCCTAAAGACAAGGTCTCAGGATTTACACGAATTGCGTGGGTCACTTTTTCAAAAGTGGGGTTTGTGTGAACAACCCCAAACAACCCTGTGACTACGCCCCTGTGACTAGCCTATGCTAGTAAGATGACCAAAGTTTGAAGTTATTTTGAATGATTTTGATTAAGATCAAGAGTTATATTATATCTGTTATTCTATTCTGTAGGCTGCCGGACCTGCTATCATAAGTCATGCTTTACAGATATGAAGAAATGTCCAAAGTGTGCTAGACTTGAATACAGGTTTGTTTGCTTCACATGACACTATCACTAACAGAGACAGTAGAGAGGGAGAGGAGAGAGAGTGAGAGGGAGGGAGGGAGGAGAGAGGGAGGGAGGGAGGAGAGAGGGAGGGAGGGAGGGAGGGAGGGAGGAGAGAGGGAGGGAGGGAGGGAGAGAGACAGAGATAGAGAGGAGTGAGAGAGAGATGGAGAAAGAGTGACAGAGAAACAGAGTGAGATGAGGGAAAGAGGGAGGGAGAGAGGAGGGAGATTGAGATAGGGAGAAAGAAAGGAAGAGGCTCTCATGTTATACTTAAATTTATAAAAATTCATAATGAACTATTGTACAGAAATTTTCAAAATTTTCCGTTTTTACTGTAGCCTAATTATAGTTGAGGCTAATAATTGTAATTTATTCCTACCAATTCTTTTCAGACGTTTGCTTTCACATCATTGTACAAGTTATTGTTCTAAAGCATGAACAATTAGTTCGTAGCATGCTAAAGAAATAAAAATATATCTTGCTGATTTTAAACTGAGAATCCCGTCTTTTTGAAAGACTGCGTCATTACCGCCTTTCGCTGGTGTCATCATTGGAAGAGAAAACTGGTAAAACGATATTACTTATCGTTGTTGACGGGGATTATATTATAGCACTGTTTATGATTTTAACTGCAGGAGGAAACTGTTAGCTTCCAGCGACACTGTGACAGAGGAAAACGAAGAACGGTGATCTCTCAAAATGCTCTCAACATTCCGACTTGCAGACAATGGCATCGGCTGTTGAACAAGCTTATATAGGAATTGACTTTGTGAACAAATCGTGTGCTAATGTACTTATTATACTGCATAAAATTGATTGATGCTGCCTTGTTATAACTGCTGTGTATTGCTATCATGTATGAAATGTTAAGTGCCAATATTATTTCTATTAAATAAATGTATCCGATTGAGGACTTTCCTCTCAAAATTATGATGTCTTTCAATTTCTATTTATCTTTTATTTTATCATTTCCGTGCTTCAAGTTTTGACCTATTCATTACTTTAGCGTTTTAACCCTATTTTTGGTAGATTGTCTACTATATCATGTGTTGAACAATTTAAAGTATTTACTACATTGTATTAATGTAGTCTAATTGGTATATTCAATACATTATTATTTATAGATCAGTTTCTGAGTTGACACCCACAAGACACGAGTAAAAGTATTGCTCAAGTGATGAGTCTGTCGTATATAATTATATTTAAGAATTAAAAAATACGCAACTACAGAATTTTAAAAATAAGCACGGCATGAATATTTTCTCTAACAGATGCTATTACAAAGTTAACAGTCACTTAGACTGCCAGCCTTTTTGAGCAGGTGCTGTTCTTTAATAAATTTAATTTTAATTTTGAAAGAAAATTAGTACTGGCTAATCATTCAGTCAATTAAATTAAGACAAAGGGAATCATCAGAACAGTATTTCACGAGAACGAAAAGAGAATTAAATCAGAATTATAACATTCCTGTGCATTTTGGAGATATTAATTGCTTGAGTGTTGAACATCACAAAACTATTAGCGCTGTATTAGTTATAACTAGAGAAAAACTGGAATCGACATTTTTATATTCTGTCTATCAATTGATTTGAACTAAGATAGATTGATTAATGATCAATAGTAATCAATGATTAGTTCGATGTATCGATGTCACCAACATCGCTTTAGAGTGAGGAAACTGACGTTAACATTAGCTTTTTTAATTTGCGCAGGAGTACTATAATTTATATGTTTTCGTATATTTCATATGTAATTGTACTCCCAATAATTATAATTATCTGCAGCCGTTTGGCAACACACAAGATTTCTCAATTTCAGCAAACAACCGAATGTGATCAATACTATGTAACTCTGCTGAAAACGGTGTTTTTTTCCCCCATCTGTAAAATCGTGTATTTAAAATCTGTAGCTACCAGCGTATTCATCGCTCCAAATACATAAATATTTAGGCAACTGTCAGTATTAATACTTGTAGTGATAGATAGGCGGCGAGGTATGTGATAGTGCCAGACTTGTGCTTTCATCATCACAGAACCTATCAGAGAGTAGATGGGAAACTGAGCATATCACCAGTTCTTGTCAGCACGAGATTAAGCGCTAAGAAATCAGTTATAATTTATTCATCTAGATGAATTCAATAGAATTTCTTATATATTGAGCGTAACTGAGCCACCTCTCACACTAGTTCCCCTCATTAATACACCAGATCAATACAAGAACAAAACACAAAAGTTCACACAAGACGCATATATTTATTTCCACTAAAGCAACCGTGTAACCACCACTGCTAAAGCTAATCCAGTATCCATAGGTTTGTCTACAGAATTGTTTCAATACATCAAATGTATGCAGCATTGAATTATGTCAGTCCTGTGCTTGGTGAATAACAGAGGTTGCTGTTAGCGGGACAACTGTTCAATGATGGCCCAAACTTTCTATGATCTTCTGGTACGGAGCCGTCTTCTTCTCTACGTTCTTCTTGGCAGTGGCCATCAGTTTGTTTCTCTGCACTTTCTGCTTGTAGTAGGCAGACGACTTAAGCTTGCGTCGTTTCTCCAGCGTGGCAACGACAGTCTGGTACTTCCACCCGACCTCGTGAGAGATGCGACTGAGCTGACAGTACTTGCGGCGAGGCTTCAGTCGCAGGATACGCAGAGCCGAGGGGCAGACAACGCGCTTCTGCTTGTCGTATGGGGGCGGGATTCCCTCGAACACCTTCAGGCGTTCCATAGCGTCCTTGCCACGGTACAGCTTGTGCGGCAACATCCCTGCACATCAACAGACAAAGTAGTTATATATTAGATAGTGAAACCAGTTCAAGACAAGAGACTAAAGCCACGTTTGGCAGCTGTTTCTTGTCTCAAAAGCATGGTAATGGTACAGGAGGCACTATACGGATGTTAATTAAAGAATAACTTAACACTTATAATTTAACTCTGACACCCATTATAACGATATGCATAGACCCATTACATTAACATGTAAATATACCTATCAGATGTCGACATAAACAAACCAGTTTAACATGCAACAAAATATGTTTTCAATTATCGAACTGATCTATTAACAGACATAAAATGAAATAAAATAATTCAACAGTGAATCTCAGTTGGTGATGCATGAACTTTTTGTCATCAACTGTTTTTATGAAAGATAAGTGATTTCTCATCATTGATTCACGGTCCTAATTAGAGTAATAACAAGGTAATAACAATGTACTGAATAGACAATTCAACACAATAGTAGTAAGTTATGTCCAAACAAACAAGCACTGCAGAGAAATGTCATCAGTTCTCACAAAACAAAGTGCAGATCACGGCAACCATCATCACAGTCTAGCCACAATGGTGTTATTATCAGCTTTTTAATACCATTTTTTTTACCACTGTTAGTATTTCTACTATATGTAAGAGAAACAGAGACCAATACCATATAGATTTTAGGAATTTTCTGTAATTGGAAAGTGCTTTTGCAAAATTTTGCCTCCAACAATGTACAGTATAACATAGACCACTCTCCAATCGATAGAGGACAGAGGATTGGATTAAGAATCC
The DNA here is from genome assembly GCA_905160935.1 of Enchytraeus crypticus. NCBI lineage: Eukaryota > Metazoa > Annelida > Clitellata > Enchytraeida > Enchytraeidae > Enchytraeus > Enchytraeus crypticus. Next base: position 749,707 of record CAJHZI010000191.1, read on the forward strand.
AGCGATACCGAATCTGACATCAAAATTTGAGCTAGACCACTTTCATTCTCACTGGCTTATTTCAAAATTTTCTATTTACAAAATCTTACGTTCGCATAAAGACCACAAAAGAACTACAAACAAAAAGCAGATTTTAGAAAACGCCACTTACAATGATCTCACATCCTGACATTTACAAATTAATACCTTTACTTACATTAAAGAAACCAATTAAAGAAAATTAGGTGAATCTCAGCTGGTGATGCATGAACTTTTTGTCAGCAACAAATATTCTGAGCTATAAGTGATTCATCATCATCGATTCACCTCAGTCAGTCAAGAGTAGGGTAGTATCAACTGAATTTATCTTAGTAATTGGCATATAGTACAAAAGTATGTACAAATCTACAAGACTGCATAGCACGTTAACAATTTAAATTAAAGGCAATTCAGTACAATTTGGCAGGATGAAATTTAAGCGTCAAATTTGAACTTAAACTCTTTAGTTCAACGCAGTGTGCAGTAGAGTTTTAGCTCTAAGGTATTGCTCTTGAGCTAATTTAGGGGGGAAAATTCATATTATGCATACACAGCACCAGTTATTTGGTTCAAGCGGTACACAAGGATCACAAACATAACCATTTCTGACAGTGAATAATAGGAACATGCCTCAGTTATGTCTCAATTATCATATTTAATCAGATGAGTAAGGAATTTGACGAACAGTTCTGCTCATCCTTGGCATGCCAGAATCACATATAGCCAAGACATGACGTCACTATAAGCATGCTTGTGCAGCTATTCTAAACTCTAGTTTAAATAACTTAATGCCCTTATTTAAACTATTGTAGGAAATAGAATATCATCAAATTAATATTTGCAATACAACAAATACTTAGTGCTACCTTCTCAGAATATGAAAAATCAAATATGTTTGCCGAAATTTCAAATACATTTTAATTACTGTATATACAATAGACCACATCAACCTAAATCAGAATAAAAAACATGCAATTTCATTTTTAAAACCCAGTCATTCTTAATCTGATGATAGTAACATGTTTTAGGTTCTATCTTCACACAATGATGAAGTTGTGTAATTGGTATGTATCATCAGGTGGAAGATTCGTGAGAATTGGACATTAAGAAAGAGGTCCCCTCTGAACCCATACCCACCCAATGCCTAACCAGCTCCTCATACCCTATCACCACGACAAAGGGACCAGATATTGGAGCCAGCTAGATGCTCTGCTTCACTAGTGCACAGTCAATACAGACATAACCAGGACGAGCAACTATACGGACACGTTATCACGTCCTACAGCAGTCAACTGTATGACCCTGTAGTGCATGAAGCAACTCTGATATGATATTGTATTGTACTTAAGCAAATCAAAATTCATATAGGCAATTTAGACAAAAAAATCATTACACAAAACGGTCAATCAACCAATACTGGTCCTAAAACAATGCCCCCATATCTAGTTTAATACATTAACAGCCCCTCTAGACCCTTGAGTTATTTAGACACTTGATATGGACAAATGGATTTATATAATTTATAAATAATGAAAAACTTTCTTGATAATAATATGTGTAATTGAAAATCTCCAATATACAAACTGTAAAACGAAATATTAATAAAAGGTTGTCAAAGTTTCAGATCCTAATCTACATAATACCCTAACTATAAACACATTCTTACTTTCCTTTAACAATATTGACAATAAAGGTATGACCTCTGATCCTCAACCAAGGATGCTGGGTAAACCGATAATAGTGTATCATCAGGTGGAAGATTTGTGAGAATTGGACATTAAGAAAGAGGTCCCCTCTGAACCTATACCCACCCGGTGCCTAACCAGCTCCTCATACCCTATCACCACGACAAAGGGACCAGATACTGGAGCCAGCTAGATGCTCTGCTTCACTAGTGCACAGTCAATACAGACATAACCAGGACGAGCAACTATACGGACACGTTATCACGTCCTATAGAGGTTAACTGTATGACCCTGTAGTGCATGAAGCAACTCTGAAACAGTATTTTCACAATTCCTCAACATCAATAGTTTTAAGAAAACCTTTAACTTACAATAATGTGACGTGCTCTATACAATATTCAGCTAACTACTAATCTTAATGAGCTGTCTAACTACTACGTTGCTATATAAATATCTCACTACAACTTTGCTATATAAATGTCTAACTACAACATTGCTATATAAATGTCTCACTACAACTTTGCTATATAAATGTCTAACTACAACATTGCTATATGAATGTCTCACTACAACTTTGCTATATAAATGTCTAACTACAACTTTGCTATATAAATGTCTAACTACAACATTGCTATATAAATGTCTCACTACAACTTTGCTATATATATATATATCTCACTAAAAACGTTGCTATATAAATGTCTCACTACAACTTTGCTATATATATATATCTCACTAAAAACGTTGCTATATAAATGTCTCACTACAACTTTGCTATATAAATGTCTAACTACAACATTGCTATATAAATGTCTCACTACAACTTTGCTATATAAATGTCTCACTACAACTTTGCTATATAAATGTCTAACTACAACATTGCTATATAAATGTCTCACTACAACTTTGCTATATAAATGTCTAACTACAACATTGCTATATGAATGTCTCACTACAACTTTACTATATAAATGTCTAACTACAACTTTGCTATATAAATGTCTAACTACAACATTGCTATATAAATGTCTCACTACAACTTTGCTATATATATATATATATCTCACTAAAAACGTTGCTATATAAATGTCTCACTACAACTTTGCTATATATATATATCTCACTAAAAACGTTGCTATATAAATGTCTCACTACAACTTTGCTATATATCTGCTATATAAATGTATCACAACTAAGTTGCTATATAAAGATATCTGATGTGGGGCTTACAAGACTAAGTGACTAGGACTATGGGATTCTGATTTAGAAAAATATCAGTTTTCGTAAGAAAAGATGGCATAGAATGTGGTGGACCCAGAGGACGGTCCTGAGAGATAGAGAGCTCTCAGCTCCAAAGACAGTCCAACGTTCTCTCTCCCTACACAGACTGCCAGCTACAAGCACTTACAGGCTTGCACGAGTTCATCCAGCAGGATAGACACAAGCACTGACAGGCTTGCACTGAGTTCATCCAGTAGGATAGGCAATCAGATAACAATTACCTCAAAACTAGAACTATGGCATTTTAATGGGCAATTAAAGTAAAAATATAGTTAAAATAAATAGCAAAATCCAAGTAGAGTTTGCTATCAAAACAAACTGAAGTAGTAGAAAATAGAATATCTTACAGTGGCTAAATTTACAACCATAAAAACTCACGAGAATATGACAAATGCCTAAACCTTCATAATTAGACAGAAATGTCCCATGACATTGATAAGTATGACTCTAGTACAAAAAAGAAATACAGAGCACAAGTAAAACTAAGACAACTGTGAAGTTTATTGTAGTGAAAAAATCTTAATTCAGTAAATACTAACAACTAAACAATATAGTCAAACGTTATGCATAAAGTGAGACTTCAGCTATTGATAAGAACTGTTTACTAGTTTATCTTCAATTGTTCTTAAGAGCGCTGTGATTTTCATCATCATTGTTTCACATAATGCAAAAAATACGAATATTAAAACATCTGAAAATAATATCTGTTACGTTATTCACTAGAGACAGCTTCTTCCGATGGTATAAGAAACATATCTATTCGCTGTATTCCATGATATTTGAAACAATACAATATTTTACAGCTAGAAAGACAAATCAAATAACTGTTCAACACAATACACCTATATCACTGCAGTAAGTAGAGCCTTGAAAAAACATAATGACCCTTTATACCCAACAAGAACATTACATTATAGAAGAGATAATGGCCGTCATTTATACAACACAATTATACAACACAGTTAGTGGCAGTCAATTACACAATTTTTCACTTATACACAAGGTAATAATTCTGAGTGATAGATTCAAGCTTGCCTCATATACAGAATAATACAACGCTAGTAACAAATAAGTTCATGCACGTGAGATCTCAGTTATGATATGAACTGTTTCTGGTTTATCTTCAACTTTTATTAGGAGCGCTGTGATTTTCATCATCATAGATTCACAATATGCAATGACACTTTATTTGGAACATTTCAACTTATTTAATATAACAATCAAGATATATAGAACTTTTGTGATAAAAAATCTAAGCATACAGCATCAACAAAGCAATGTCTTGGCTGGATCATATGCAATGCCCACAAAAAAAAACCAATAAAACATCAGCTCGCATCAGATGTGTAACAAAAAATGTCAAAATCTTTTTTTAAAAACAATAGAAATGTTGCCATTTCACAGTTTTGGCTATATTTTAGTAATATTTTTCTAAAGGCCGTTTGTAGAAACGTTATACAAATTACATCAACTTTAAAACGCTATTTACATGCGCACTGAACAAAACTTCAAGCATAACCTCTTTAATGCAAATATATTACATACATCGTATCAAAGTATAAAATGATTCCACCATGGCCCCACGTAACTAAATTTATGAAATCAGAGGCAAACAAACACTGCAACATAAAATTGTTTCAGTAACTAAAGCTGAACCTCACTTGCATGAAATGTTTGTAATCATATATAGTTCCAACTTTAGAGCAGGTATTCCCATCTTAGATTCAAAAGATTTGCACATATACCACATATAATTAATTATTTCAGAACTACAGCACAACTAACCAATGAACCAGTAACCAAACACATTATTTTGTAACATTTAACCCATGCCAAAAATATGCCAGAGTATTGTTAGACTTTCCATACCATTCAAGTCACAATTAAAATTGTTCTTCAATGGAACAAATCGAAGAGAAAGAGCAGAGCACAAACCTCTGACAGTCCTCCAGAAGATCTTGCTGGGGGCTCTGAAGTGGAACGGTCCATGGCTTGGATTAGTGTTATGACGCTTCTTCAGGAAATCCAAATACTTCACTATAGCAATTTCAATCAACAGTCAATGCATTTATTAGGTCTATTCTACACAAATTATATAGATTGGAAGATCTTTTACATTCACGAAAATTACAATGACACTATATATACATTATGCATAGAACGACGTGTTAATGGACATACAGGCCCGAAGGCTCAGATACATGATAATTCCAGAATAGACTAAAGTGTTACATTAAAGACAGTGTTACAAAAATATCGGAATATCACAAGACGTAGAATCTCAGTTGATGGTGCATGTTTTGTCAGCAACATTAATTATGTGCGCAAGTGATTTGTCATCATCATAGATTCACTACTTGCAATTAATTGCTCTATAATACGCAACAAAAATGTATATAAGCTTAGATTTAATTTTTAAGGTTTAGAAATTAACTACATTATCATAAACAAATATCCACAGTGAGACTAATTTTTAAGTAAATTAATTGGGCCTACAATACAAAAATTATACAATTTAAAGCAGCTCATTTTAATATATCCTCGATAACTAAGGTAATCGAGGAGACTGACGTCAACATTAGCTTTACCAGCTAGTTAAATTAATGGCAGTAATGTTACAATAGAAAAAATTATTTCGAATCTCACTATTAAAGGCCTGAGCACTTTAAAAAGCATGACAATGTGTCAAATCGCAACAATGTTTAGCTTATAAGAAAAATGCCAATTCCGTTAAATCTTATCATAGTACTATTTATTTAAAAACAAAGATACTATTATTTAGCAGATAATAATTGAAGGTGTCAAAATACTCAGTGCATAACTAAACACACGTTCGGTGCTTCAGAAACATGAACAAGTCATTTACTAGTATCATGCAATGTAGGTAAGTAAAATTCATCATCATCAGCACCAAAACAACAATATAGCCAAGCGGCAATGAGGCCTCAAAGTCATCATATACTCTAAACTTTAGTCTAAAGGCAACTTATTTTCTTGCCTTGCTCATGCAAGAAAGTCCTCCTTATAAAACAGAATAATGAACATACAACACAGAAATAAGAATATTCCTTACAAGTAAGAGCACATCATTCAAAGCCTTGTTTGTCTTCCAATTATACCAGCTAGTGAAAGTAGGTAGCATACACTACTAATATCCAAACTCAGCCATACTACCTCTAAAAGAACACGTACAGAAAAGAAAAACATAAATTTGTTTTTAAATAACGAAGTAAATTTTTTAATGTACGTATTTTTAACATTTAACTTACGCTTGTTTCGATAGAAGTTTCCAGAAATGTTGATTCCCTCACACCTGAGAACGACTACTCGCTGCCCTGAAACATTGACGACACACAAAAATTGAACACTCAAAAATTATTCAATATCTTAAACCATTAAATATAACTAAATCTAAAGTCGCAACGTTATGATTCGCTACAAAAATTTACAAAATAAAATAATTAGCTAAACACTATTCCTTCTAAACACTATAAATTGCAGCAACTATTCTAAAGTCAAGTTTTATGTTCCTTCAATGTAGCTTAGGAAATCAACCACCAAAAAGTAGCGGTTTACTAGATGGCTCAACAACGTATAATAAACTAAATTAGCATCTGCCAAGGCACCAGCAATTGAAATTACTACATACCTTGCAGGAGTGTCTTGGCCACAATGGCGGCCAATCGGCCAAGTAGATGACCTCTAGCATCAATCAACAGCGGCTACAAAATATAAATTAAGTTTAGTTAGTAAGGTATATTAGGGTCTAGATAAAAGAATGTATGGCATACATCAGGCATTAATACTGTAACTCACAAAGCGTCTCAGATCATACTTTCTCATTTCACAGAAATTACTCAATGTAGGTAAGGTATATGGAATCATCATAGACGCAGATGGGAGGAAATGCATATTCCTAAAATGTATGCTCCTAAATGAAGATGAGATAACATTTTCACACTCCTAATATAGACAAGTTTAACATCAGTTTTATGAAGCTACTGCATTTGAACCCTGCTCCTACTGATCTACAGTCGATTACCTGATTATGCCATGCGCTCGGCCTTTGGTACGGTTGTTACTAACAATACTTACATAGTTACTAACAAATAGCATTCTCAGAATACAGAACAATGATCACCTAAAAAACATATCTCAAAGCTATCCTAACAACAAAATATGTGTATTTAACATGAAAATATTGGTGGATTATATGCAAGGATCAGAAGGAAAAATAATTATATAAATCAAGTATGCCTCAGAATTTATACTTTTTCTATCAAAACTTGAATGTGTTCAAACAATGTAGGTAAAACAAACATCATCGGCATACAACAACTTATATTTACGAGTGTCTTGATTGCCTAGGGATAACGTCATGAAGTTTTAAATGACAGATCCTGAGGTGAATTGAACCCTCGTGGGTTCGAATCTCAGAGTAAAATCTCGGACATTCACTGGACTGGTTATACGGAAAATGGTCTAAATAGAATACCGGTTTAAACATGTGGTATTAAAAAGTGATAGATATCAACATAGTTGATCATATCACTATAATGAGTGTTTACTTTACTTTTATTTAAGTCACAAGACACCTCTACTGTTGTCAAGTATATCTTCCTTATTGTCACATCACATTTAAGTGATTTTAATACAATCCCAGTTGTACATTATATTTTTTTAATGAATTCTTAAAATTTTTGGATTTCTATAATCTTCATCACTATCCCTAACATTTGAGTGAAAATGTGTAGCACAAATATCTACAACATAGCAGACGTTGTCTCTTTCTTAATCACGCCCTACCGAATTTGTAGCCACGGAGTGTACACAATTTTACTAGTAGGCCGGAAGTTTAAGGTACTTTTTGGTTAATCCAAAATTTCAATCCTTACTTTAAAATATAAATTCCTAAAGTCATGATGTTCGAAAGGACGCTCAAATGGTAGCTTAATCTTACAGTAACTTATTAGAAATTATCCATGCCTTAATACACGCCTTAATTTTCGCAGTAAAATCAACTCAACTCCGTTTGTGCATAATACAATAAACACCACAGTGAACTCGACACCATCCAAAGTGAAAGTTTCAATCGAATTTAATCCAATTTTGAATATACTTTTACATATAATATGAATAAATATCACTAAGCTGCATTAACATTCACTTAATATCTAAAATGCTATACTATATTTTATTTTACATTGTGGATTTATAATGATAAAAATAAACAAAAATGTTTACCCATCGAACAGTACCTCTACGTCAACACATGCCTATCAAAATTTAGAAAAAAAATCAATTCTTGCAACATTATTTGCGCATTATATGATCTCTGCTAACTAATTTACAGTATATTAATTTAAATAACGTGATATATCAGCCAAACTCCTAACTGGAAATTAAATATTCAGAAAATTCTCCACCAACCTTCCTCTGAAAGCCCATCTTGTCGGTGTTGTTTTGTAAAAGAGACCGGAAACGGAAATAGCTCTGCCATTATACATTGACAGCGTTAACAAGTCAAAAACTTTCTCAGTAATAATAGATCTTTGGAGGAATGTAATCATTTATTTCTTAAATGGATCTTTTTTACATAACAGCAGACTGGGTCAGAATGGAAAGGATACATTTGAAAACCCATTTACTTAATTAACACTTTAGCATTTTCCAGTTAAAGACTAATTCAAAACAATTGCTTAACTAACACAATACAGACATGTAGTAGACTACGACGCATTTTTGTATTAATCTATATTAAAAGCATAATGCACATTGAAATCTATATACAGTTTTATAACATTTTCACTAGATCATTCGTTGCAAAAAAGAAATTTTTGTAAATCAAGTGAAATTGGTAAATAGACTCCTTTCATTTGTAATATGGTGATAACTTTCTGACAATATTAAAATGCCCCAATAATCCGTCCTCTGATCGGCCATGACACTGCTTTATAAGTTTTCGTTGTTAATAATAGCTAAAATGTCAAAATCTACGAGACTTAAAATTATCAGTTAGCAGAATTTACAGGGAGGATCTACAGTGTTCTTAAACGCTGCAGTGTTTTGTTGATCACTAGGCTGAATTCTGCTACGACTGTTGTTGATATTCGCAATTCTGCCATTGAATAGCGTTACTGCAGCAACTATCTTCTGTCGAAAGAGTACCAAGCTAGCTGCATGTTGTAACAGCTTCGTTTTCAATAGAATATTTTATTAATGCTAATAATTTTAAGCACTTTGCTGGCTTTTTTTGTTAATTTATGGCCAGAATGCATCACAGTGAGAAAGTTATATCGTTGTAAACAATCAAAATTTAAATAGCGATATGTGTAGTATGGTTTTAATTAAACTTGCAAAAACTCTGAGATTTGGCAAGCCTAATTCTTACTTATCTGCAATTTTTCTTTCCTAGGGTCCCTCACGTGTTCTACGTTCTACTGAAGCAACGGCGGGATTAGCGCACTTGGTTTAGTTGCGCGTCAATTATTGAAGTTAAGCTGCAGCGACCTCGGTTAGTATTTTGTGGGTGACCACTTTGGAAGACGGAGTGTTGGTAAAAGCTTAGGAAGGAAAAATCCCAGGGTGATGGAAGGTTATTCTTAAATCCGTGCCGGCTGCAATTGATGCGCCATCAAAAGTCAACGATTACTAATAGCCATGGAGAGGAAGGAGGAAATGGGTCTTAAACAAGCATCCGTGCTTCCTGACCCAGGGTGCCGTTATGTTATGTTAAACCTTTTCTCGGTTACAAATATTCCCACATCATTGGGCAGATGTTCATTATCTTATGCGCATCACACACGATCTGGAAATTGTTACCTAGTAGTCCTAAGGTAAGCTTTTTTCTGCTCTTTAAAGTTTCTCAGGCAGGCTTAAGACATATCTTTACCCAAAATAGATATACTCTATATATCCTGACCACTTTCTTAATCACCGGACCGATTTCCATTTTATGACCTTACTTATTTCTCCATATCCCATTTCTTTTGCAGATTGGTCTATGTGAATTGATCTGTAGTGACTGTGATGTGTGCTGAGGGTACGTCTTTGAAATCATCCTTGGACGAGGAAACGAACGTTAAACCTTTATTATTATCATCATCCTATTCATCATTTATTTAAACTTAATTATGTTTATAGCTAATTCCTTCATATTTGGACTGGTTTTCTGTTTTCAGACTTCGTACCATTTTGGACGCTTTTTTTGCTTACTGGCTTGAAATTGTCTCAATTGTGCTCAATGTTGCCATGGACGACAGTATCACTCTAATTGTTGTTATTTTATATTGGTGCTCAGTTTTTTTTATATATCAATTATAAACCGAAACCGACGTCGCCTAGCTTGGTTTACGATGCGCAGGCTCTACCAATGTAGACTCTATTAATGTAGGCTCTACTAATGCATGCTCTACCAATGCAGGCTCTACCAATGTAGGCTCTACCAATGTAGGCTCTACCAATGTAGGCTCTACCAATGCGCTAATTTCAGCCTCAGAATGAACGATACCATTACAGAAATGCATGTAATTCAAACTAGCATAATTTGAAATGATCATGCTTTGCAGTTCTTTAGTGCAGACAAATGTGTAGGCCTAAGTGTAGAATCTTTTTAGCTTCTGATTTAAAATAAATGCATTTCTTCCAAAAATGTTGATTTCCGACGAAGGCACAATGATGTAAACTAACAATTACGTAAAAGTTTCTGAGTGAAAAGGTACACAAATTAAAGAAAATTGGATTACTAACAAATTCCTAATAGGCCTATTATATTAATATGTGATTGTGTTACACTGACAACGAAATGCTAGAGTATAACTGAAGTAATTTTATTACTTAACATCGACAACAGAATAGAACTGAATTAAATGCAATAAAACACAAGTTAAACATCTAATTCCTCGCTCAAACCTAAAGTCAATTATAGCGTACTTGTACCAGAATAATGTAGCCTACTTATACACATCTATGCCTGATGATTGAGTAAAGTAAAGGTAAACACGCAATATAGACCTTACATACAAGTGTTTACTTTGAAAAATCGCACTTTATATTTTTTCTTTCGCTAGGAGGCGCCACCGTGCAATCATAAATCTAGATTAAATATCTAGAGAGGATATATTACATTTTTACGATAAATTACGTTGCAGTTGCCAGCCACAAAACAATTTCCCCTTCCCGCTCCCCCATTAGGCTTTGTTTATTATGTGAACAGAGTTACCGCTACATATTATAAAAGGTCTATAGTGAAATGATCAACTATATTGACAACTATCACTTTTAATGCCACATGGTTAAACCGTTAGGCACTTTAGACAATTTTCCGTATAACTAGCGAATGTTCGAGATATTGCTCTCAGATCAGAGCGGCTGGAATTCGAACCCACGAGGGTTCAATTCACCTCAGGATCTGTCATTTAAAACTTCCTGACGTTATCCCTATGCTATTAAGACATCCAATTAAGAAATGAGCACCGAATGAGGACCATCATTATTGCACAGTACGCACAAAACACAATGAGCGACATACACTTACAGAATTTTATCTTCGCAATTGAGTATTTCTTGACTATTAGAATTAAGTGAGTAAAATTAAGTAATAAGACAAAGACCGAAATATCCAGGAATTAACACAGTTCAAGTCCATTGTATAACTATTAAGTGCAGCATTATCGTATTCGTAGAGTTAGACTGCCTTAAATTGACCCTGATTCCTACTTTTCTGAGAGACCTAAATAATGAAACTTATAACAAATAGTCCAGCATATAAAAAGTATCTCAAAAGTCACATTATGAATTGCAGTATTAATTTTATAAACGAATATTCGAGCGTTTCTTAGTTGAATTATTTTCTTTATGTTCACGACTGAAAGGATATGAGCCACGTTCCTTGGTTTCCAAGCCAAATAGGCTTGCAGTGGATTTTACTGGAATAATTTGTGCTCTGGACGCGCTATTCGTTATATCTCTAAACGGTGTCGTACTCAGCGGCTTTGGAGTCTTTAACGAATAACTATTTTTCGAAGAGGCGTCTGTGTTTTGATAAGATCTATCCTGCAGACGATGTTGTTTTATTTTCTGAGGAGCAAAAGAAGATGTCAATATATCCGAGAGGTGACCCTTAGATTTCATTAGATAATTCTCAAAACTCTGCTCATTTTGAAGAGCATTAGCATTAGTCTGAAGGTTTTCCTTGTCCCACATCAATCTAGATTTCCTCAGACAATCGGAGTCATTATTTTCCAGGTCCCATTCTTTTGAGAAAACTTCCGCAGAACGAAGGAATTGTTGACAATGATTTCCAGTTGGCATTGAGATTTGATGGATGTTGACTCTACTGGTGCAGGTCTTAGATTGTGAGTGTGAGGACAGTTTGCAGGTCTTCTGTAAAGTTGAAAATCTATTAGATCTCCCGGAGTGGTCATTATGACTGGAATGGTCATTATGACTGGAGTGATCTTTATGACTGGAGTGATCATAATGACTGGAGTGATCATTATGACTGGAACGATCAATATGACGGGAGTGATCTTTATGACTGGAGTGATCCTTATGACTGGAGTGGCCATTATGACTGGAGTGATCTTTGCTTGCTGAGTGATCTGATCTTGACTCATCAATCGTCTTAAAAAATAAAAAAATAAGCAAATATTAAGAAATAATTTGTAATTGGATATTTAATATTTTTTTATTAGAAAATGTGCTAATTATTTATTTAGATATTTTTGCTCTTTTTTATCCTCATTCTTTGATTTCTCACTCCTCTCTCTCTCTCTCTCTCTCCCCCCCCCCCCCTCTCTCTCTCTCGCTCTGTCTATCGCTCACTCACTCTCTTTCGTTTTATCTCTCTCTCTGTTTCTCTCTCTCTCTGTCTCTCTCTTGCTCTATATCTCTCTGTATCTCTCTCCTTTTCTCTCTACCTACAGAAATTATCCATCTATTTGTTTTACTAATGACACTTTACAAACTATGGCACAGAATACTTCCAGTTATCTGTCCCATTGCTTGTCTAGCAGCAGTTATGTCGCCATATTTTGAGCAAATCATACGATCATAGTCGATGTCGTATGTAAAATTAAAACCATAACGTCGCAACAAATATAACACGTTAAATCGCAGTAGAATGTAAGTCGTATACTGCCATTGCAGAAGTCTGAATAAAATAGTAAGATGAAAGTTGTCATAATTGAAGTCATATTTAAATGGTAAGCGTCCTGTTGGCAAACTGCAGGAAATATTAAAATAATAAACCCAAGATTAGATTTGAAGAGAGTGATAGTAAAACCCCATAATATTAAAAATAATGAAAGTCGTATTAAAATAATAAACGTATGTTGTTATAATTGAAATCACATTAAAATAGTAAACGTCAAGTTGCCTCAATGGAAGTAACATTGTGCGACTAATTTTTATTATTTATTAAGTATGATGCAGAAAATATTCCATAAGAGTCCTCTACAAAATCAAGGTCTCAACCTTAGTCATCCAATTTTTTCAATTTTTAGTAATCGAATTAGTCATCCCGAATCGTTCTTTCTTAGAGACAGATGTAAAAAAGTAAACACCCATTATAGTGAAATGACCAACTATGTCGATATCTATCACTTTTTAATTCCACATGCTTAAACCGTTAGTCAATTTAGACCATTTTGCGTGTAACCAGTCCAGTGAATGTCCGAGATTGTACTCTCAGATCAGCGCGGGTGGGATTCGAACCCACGAGGGTTCAATTCACCACAGGATCTGTCATTTAAAACTTCATGACGTTACCCCTACGTTATTGATGAGTAAATACCTGGGCACAACGGCTAGAAGACGCTTCCAGTCTGAGAAGTTTGGCTGTTGACGTGTTCCTCACAGCATGAGAGATGTCTAGAGCCACTTGACCAGCCTACAGTGGAAATAAGAGTAAGTTAAAAAGCTGATAAAGCTAAGTCAGTTTCCTCACTCGAAATCGATGTCAGTGACGAGCGAGTCCAGAATTTGAACCCCGCACACACTGATCCGCGGTCGAATATCTTACCTATATCGCCCTTTGCTCCAGCCAGTTAAGTGAAAGATAACTTTCGTTTCATCATCCAGTTATGATATCTCGGACTTATCCGCATTTTGCGCATCATAGTATAATGCAAATTCATTCTGAATAGTTTTGTTAATTGTCTAACGGAATTCCTATAGTTTCCAATGTTATATAAACGTATGTTAATATTGGAGATATCGCTCTCTCTAGTGTTTCGCCAAGTGGCAGGTCCAACTATATACTCATACTCAGAGTCTGCTATCACGCTCCATATAGAGCATTCCGTAGGTCAATAAGTTACTTTTTTCACAAAAGGCTTTGCCTTATCTTTATGCAGCCCATTGCTTGGAAAAATATGGCGTCTTGAATGGTATCCCGTTGCCTTCCTCAAACTGGAGGAATAAAATTGAAAAACTGTCGGTCTTTTAATTGAAAACACAGTCCCCAGCAAATCTTCAGTTGGTTATGAGCGCAATATAACGAAAGGCATTAAAATTCAAGAAGGAGAGAAAAATCAACAACAGCAAAGCAAGAGCTTGTAAAATAATCTCAAAGACCATTTCTGGGAACGCCATGAAGTATCAGAAATATGACGAGAACAACTATGGTGCAGGGTTAAATTCTATTCGCTACCACTGAGAAGATGTCAAGACGATGACAAGCATTCTACCGACTCTCTCTTCAGTGCACTGCCAAATAGCAGGTTCAAGGTACATATTCATACTCAAAGTCTGCTTTCTCGCTCCATAAGAACACTCCTTAGATTAACAAGTTAATCCCTTCACAAAGTCTATGCCTTATCCATACCTTATAAAGCCTATAGCTTGGGAAAATTATAGCTTCTGAGCAGGTTTACCGTTGCCTTCCTCAGTTAGATGGATTAATTACCATGTAATCCTGGGGGAAAATATTTAATTTCTACTGACTAGAATAGAATAAAATTATTGTTCAAGAATCAATCTCTTTCAGACCTTATTACGAAGCTGAGTGTTCACCTGCTTGCAGCTAATCAGATATCTGGCAACGATTGGGAGGTCAAAACGAGCTGATATATGAAGAGCCGTATCTCCATTCTGTAACATTATAGAAATACAGTGTAATGTAATGAAATACAATGCATGCAATAATACATAATTACTGTAAAACACAATAGTTCTCTGTTTACTAAAATTCAGCACGAAGGAAGGTCAGCAAAATTTCTTAACTCTGATATACAAAGGTTAACCAGATCACCTATATAAGTAGAAAACTAATCTACAAATTCTTAAATGGTCAAATTTTGAAATCTACAAATTCTTAAATGTTCAAATTTTGAAATCTACAAATTCTTAAATAGTCAAATTTCAAACTGTCAATTTCTCTATAAAGCTAAGTGTAAGATATAAATAAATAAGATTTATAAACCAATTAAGTTGAACATCTGTTTCATATAAAAGGACTGACAATGATTGACCGATGGTATATCGAATGATTCCTTGACTTTTTATTTATCAAGCTAATTGTGCTATGGCCACTCGGCCAACAAATCGGCGTAATATCAATGATGTATGATAAATCAATTGGAACGTGAGTCATTAGAAAACCACAGGAGATATTTAAGGGGTAAGGACTGCTGGATTGATTAACTTCAACCCTTTTAAACAGGAAACTTTTGCAGTCAATCTGGAGCAGTCGCGTAACATGCTTTTAACTAAACTGCAAAATTCCATTAGCAACTAACTACACCAGAATACCTGTCATCAGCTATCTAGAACTTACTAGAAAACATGTGCTAACAATTTGAGAATAGAAAGCATTAATTTTGAAGATTGACTAGCACGAAATCCGAAATCAGATTTATGAAGGAAAATTTCAGTCTCTTAGCTTTATTTTACCGTGTACGGCCTGAAAGAGTAATGCTTCTTTTATTTTGCAAATTGCTCTGCTATTATCGTCAAATAATAATAATGAATTGTTGAATATACAATCATTCTACCGACTACCATTATCTTGGTTCGAAGATTGTTTTTGATCGATTTTCAAATTGATAAAGCTGATAAAGCTAAGGTTAACGTCAGTGTCACTAAACAATGATAAACAATGATAAACAATGATAAACAATGATAAACAATGATAAACAATGATAAACAATGATAAACAATGATAAACAATGATAAACAATGATAAACAATGATAAACAATGATAAACAATGATAAACAATGATAAACAATGATAAACAATGATAAACAATGATAAACAATGATAAACAATGATAAACAATGATAAACAATGATAAACAATGATAAACAATGATAAACAATGATAAACAATGATAAACAATGATAAACAATGATAAACAATGTTTAGAAGATAGATACATAATGGACATATAATACTAAGTAAATAATTAATAAATCAACTTGATCTTGCAGATTGATAAGATGTCCGTTGGTTGAGGAGATAACGTCGTCATCAGCTGACAGATATCCCAGAATAACTTGCATGACCCCCACGTGATTACATCGTGCTGCGATATGAATGGCCGTCTCACCAGTCTGTTTCAATATATGCATTATTTCGAGTAAAAGGAAATTAGTATGCTAATTATTTCTGTAATGATATCAGCATCTTGTTGCAATTAAAATGTCTTGAACAGACTGTTCTTTATTTCGTTATATTCACAAAAAGATCGTATTATTCTTCGAATTACTGGATTACCCATTAGTCCAGTAGAGGTTATCTCGTTATAAATTTGGGGCGTGATTTAGCGCACTCGGTTAAGCTGCGCGTTAGTTGAACGAAGTTAAGCTCCATCGCGCCGGTTAGTACTTTGTGGGTGATCACCTCGTAAGACCGAGTGTTGACAGATTTGAAAGAAAAAAATCCCGAGGGTGTTAGAAGGTTATTCTTAAATCCGCGCCGGCTGCAAATGATGCGCCAACAAAAGGCAACGATTTCTAATAACCATGGAGAGGAATGGAAGAAATAACGAAAACTACAAAAACAGAAACCAAGAAAGGAAACTATGTAGCACATGCGGTATGTCATGTGTGTAAACTATACGAACAAAAAAAATAAAAAAATAATGTCGATTGTAGATATCATATGACAATGTCAGTAGGTAGTTTGTTGAGGGATGCCATTGAAAGATTATACTGCTGAATATCGAACTAGAGATCTGAAATTTCAAAAGCCTCAGTGTCAGCAATTGACTATTACAAGTATTCGCATTTAAATAATTTTAAAATTAGCTTCTCAATAGCATCACAGCAAGCAGTCATATTTTAAGTTAATATTTAGGTCTTTATTTATTTACCCTGCTTTTGTCATTTATTCAATAAAGTTTAACTAATAAAGTTGGATTAAAATATCAAAGCAGTCACCTCCTGACACTCAGTTTCAAAGATCTCAATGGTAAACACTTCAGGGACTTTTATCAGCTGTGATAGAAATCGTCTAGCATCATTCCAGGGAGATTTCGAGAAAGGATATTGTTCTACTGAGCCGCACTCTTGTAAACTACTCTGATCGTCTAAAACTTGATACTAATAACATAATAGCGTGTGAAGTATGGAATTTAATCCCATGAAGGAGCATAGGGTTTATGCGACAGACATGTTGTAAGCAAGTGTGAACAAGAACACGATCGACATATGACAAGCACTGGAAAACATCTGGACTGAACTACAATGAAGTATCATTCAGGCATGTGATGATTTTAGATTTGCATATGCAAAGCAAGTGGATTTTCTATGGGTTAAGTTTCGAGGAAACAATAATGAACTTTTAATGCAAGTTTATTCTATTTTCAGTTAGTTACAAGGATAAAATTTGTCAGTCATTTCATCGTGAAGTATCATTTCGTACAAAACCGTCATTTTTTATTTTAAACAATTGTAATGTAAGAGATAATTTGTTACACTACGAATTATTTGTTCAAATGTGTAATGTAGACAATCAGTCTACCAATTGCTCGGTCAGAGAAGACTAGTTCTTAATAAAATGCGAACAAGAAATTAGCACCACAATGAAAATACCAGTGCAGCTATTGTGAGCATGCCTTCGGACGGGAATGTCCAATTTTTGCGTCGTTGTATCTCCTGTGTCATTGTGATTTTCATGAAAGTAAAATATCTATCTAGCTATCTATCTATTATAAGTGCAAATCTATCTCAGGATATATTTTATCCTTTCTAAACAAAATGCTTTTGTGCCAAAAGTAATACAACTGAGGTAATTTCTCGTCAGTTTCTACGATCATAATAGGCCTATTTACATGAGCTCTAATGAAATGCAACCAACATGTACATGGGCTAATCAAAATTTATGCTGATGACGACGGTGATGATTATGATTATGATGATGATGAAAAGAATATAATCGTAATAATATCGTTATAGTTTTTATTATTATTATTATTTTTATATACCCCGGTGTAAAGAACCTGTGGTTTGATAAAAACGATTCAAGCAATACGTGCTGAATCGCCACCCGGCTATCGAGGTCATCATTATTATTATTGAATATTATTAAATAAGTTTCGCATTAGTCTTATGAAAAGGAAATCACATACTATGTTACGAGAGTAGGGGTCTACGCCCCCGTTCAATAGTTTCCTCGTGCACTTCTTTCTCCCGAATTCAGCCGCCAGATGGAGTGCAGTGTTACCATTCTGTACAACGAAAATAAATTTAATCAATAATTTAGTGTTAATATTTTTAAATGAAATCAATAAAATCTTCATAAACATGTCAAATACTTGAAATACATGTAATACACAAAACAATTATTATTAACAATTATTATATTTTTATTTGGTTGGAGCCAGTGGCGATGTCGGTAAGATATTAGACTGTGGATCAGTATGTGCTAGGTTCAAATCTTGGGCTCTCCCGTCACTGACATCGCTTTCGAGTGAGGAAACTGACGTTAACATTAGCTGATGAAACCGATTAAATGTAACAGGAACTACACGGTGCTCCAGAGAAAATGCAACATTTGTCCGAGTCCGTGCGCGAGGGACAAGAATTACTATCAACAATTTTTAAATGACTGACACTGAATGAAAAGGGCCTACACTTGCAGACAAACATTTGCGCCACTTTGCCACTTTCACCCATTAGTCTTCCACCCTGTACTTTGCGCTACAGGTCAGACGATTAAATAAGTAAAGCGTGAAATCTGTTAGACTTGTGCGAACATTTATCAGACAGCACTGACAGGGCCACTCATTAATCGTGCACCCTGTAGTCTCTATACTAACAGTCGTCTATACGCCCATCCGATATCATCCAGGAATAAATTATACATTTCGCTAATCGAGTCCACAATTTTATAGTTAGGCTACATATCGTGTTAATATTTATTACGTGGCAGAATAATTAATTGTTTTTAGTAACAATAGACTACAAGTGATGACGTCTCTGACATCATCCTTGTATGAGGAAACGGACGTTAAACCTTTATTATTATTATTATTATTATTATTATTATTATTATTATTTTATTTATTTAATTGCCCTGGGTTGTATAAGGCCCTGCGCTAAAATATAAGGAAATAGAAAGACTTTATTTAATTAAAAGAAAGATTATTGTTATTATTATTATTATGATGATGATGATTATTATTATTATGATGATGATTGTTATTATTATTATTATGATGATGATGATTATTATTATTATGATGATGATTGTTATTATTATTATTATGATGATGATTGTTATTATTATTATTATGATGATGATGATTATTATTATTATGATGATGATTGTTATTATTATTATTATGATGATGATGATTATTATTATTAGTATGATTATTATTATTATTATTATTTAAATGCCCTTGGCTATACAGGGCCCTGGGCTAAAAATAATATGAAAGAAGAACTTTTTTATTAAAAGAAAAGATGAAAAAGAAATCTTTAAAATAATTCATCTACGTTTAATAATAATAATAATAATAATAATAATATTATTATTATTATTATTATTATAAATGATGCGAGGATTGTATAAAATTGTCTAGATTTTGGATTTCAACTATTTCTTAATTTGACTAAAAAGTTTTATTTGTTATTTGAATGTTGACTTTTTTATGCTCTATTAATTAATTTCTCACGCCTCACTACATCCCCAGATAGTGCCCATTGATGAAGTAACGGGGAACCGAGCGTCCTTTTTATTTGGCAACATTGTGAAAACATTTGTATAAAGTTTTTGGTTGTGATATTATCCAATATTAGAGTGGCGCAAAAAATTCTTATTTTTTAAGAATAAAGTAAAGCAAAAACAACATTTTTAAATTAATAACTAATGTTTAGAATCAATGAAAGTGACAATGTGATTTAGAACAAAATTATTCTGAATAAAATTTGAAAATCAGTTTTTCCTACGGCTAAATGCAATTTCAAGAATTCAGAAATGAGAGAAATGGGATATAATGAATCAATTGTCAAGATTATTCATTATCGATGCGAATTAACAGATGGTCTTAAATAATAGCAACCACTTCCAGATATTCCCTGACGCATAAAACTCATCAAACAAACAAAAACCACAAGTAGGCTTTACTTTCACAGCAAATAAATCACAAAGAACGTTCTGTCGGTAGTTAGCGAGGGAGAATAACTATGGGATTAATTCTTATAAAGCCGACGTTAACGTCAGTTTCATATCTCGAAAGCTATCATTGATGGGAGAGCACAGGATTTCAATCCGCACATACTGATTCGAGGTCGGAGATCTTATCGACATCGACACTGAACCAGCCAGAAAATTATAGTAAAACCAATAATAATCATCGGAGTATACGAACGGTAGCAAAAATAGCAACTATAAATAATTAACTGAAAATATAAGAGCACATGGTTGAGCCGGTAGCAGAACGGTAACTTGTACGACTATTATATACAGCAGCAAGTGCTGGGTTCAAATCCTGTGATCGCCCCTTCATTGACTTGATTTCGAGAGAGGAATCTAATGTCAAAGCTACAACATAGGCCTCTAGTCTTTAACAACTGATTGTAAACGTATGAAAATAACTGATTTTAAAGTACAGATTTAACTACATTTACTATTTCTATCATCATCTGTGTGAGGCTGTGTCAGTCACGGAAAATATTCAATCATCGACGACATGAAGCTATCCAAGCATCCATGCTATACTGCAAATATAAATTATTCTAAGTCCTATCGATTCGGTCGCAGATGTTCGTATAATCACGATCTGGAGGTTTACGCATAATTTGTACGTAGACAATACAACAAAGGATCAATCAAGATTGAAAATATTCCCAATTTACTGGATTACGTAACGACCGCTGCTTTATAGAGAGCTCGTGCTAGGGCACTCCGCTGAGAGCCGATCAAGGTTTGAACCCCGGGCTGTTACGCATTCGACTGAATTTCAACTATCATTCTGTAACACACCGGTGCCACACTCGTAATAAATTTCACAGGATCCCTGTAATGATTTCTTCATTTATCTTCCCTCCCTTGTGGCTAGCTGTGGTCAGAACTAATTTCTAGCGCTGTCTTCCAGACAGAATCATCTCTCGCTTCAACAATTCTCGACAGCAAGTAAGTGTTGCCTTTAATGTTCAACATAAGCGCTTGTTTCATTAGCTCAATTGAGAGCGAGAGTTACACAAGAGCAAAGACGTCGTCCACAACAACGTCATGGTATGGAATAAAAAATCTTCGATCGTAATACGAATAATTACGAAGGACACTATTGTCACTAATGTGTCAAAAGCAGAAATTCTGCAGTTTCTGTAGTGCTGAGTTGGATTACTGTAGAACTTTTTATACTTATTTAAAGAAGGAATAGAAGGCTAATTTACAGTTTACTGGTACATGAAAAGTCAGCAAATTCAGTAACAGCATAGCTGACATTGCTACCGTCTCAGATTTATTTCTAAAAGCCACCACAACGCGATAACCGCCTGTAATAAGTAGTGAAATTTAAAATAACTTTTTACTTTCACAACAATTTTCGCTATATCTAAAATTCTGTAATGAATCTTTAGTGAAAATAAGAATAGCCTACATAGGTTTATTATTATTAACTTCTTAAAAATTCATTAGTAGTTGCTCTTCTTCACTAGAACATTAATAGTAGGGAGAACTGCAAGAAGCCCACATTTTACACAGACATTCTGAAATCAGTAAATAATTTTTTAATGACTAAAAAATTGCGACCAAAATGTAAACCTTCATTCCCTTAAAAGTCTTAATAATATAACCCTTCAATTGATTGCCTTTCTGGATTTTATATTCTCACCGATTATTTTACCTTCGACCCAGCTCATCTTGAACTCATTAGTGCTCGATGTTGTATGGACGATAGTAGTATTTAAATACATATAGTGTTATTGTTACTGGTATCGTTTAAACTGTAATGCGTAGTTTTCTAATATATCAAAGAGAGACAAACTGGGCTGACTTTAAATCCCTAGAGATCTTCACAGGAAAACTCATGTTGGCCTATGTGGAAGTGGCAGTTTTTGTGTCTATAATGATCATTGAATGTATAGTGGAAAGTTATTTGATCTAAATTAGAAAATAATGACCGCAAGAACCCAGTGTTCCTTCCGCTGTATATTGTAGGCTAAATATTTGTTTTTACTTCATCGTATTATTTAAAATGTAAACAAGGTTTAATTATACTTTATATGAGCCCTTTATATTTCAGCTTTTTAGGAATTAACGGGTAGAAAGTCGCATTGTATCGTACAGGTATAAGAAATGATAACGAAACATAAACTGTATATTATAAAGAAATTATTTCTAGTTAACTTATTAAAATATTATAATGTCCTTGTTTCAGACATGTTTATAAATTTAGGCTAAAGTTAATGCTAAAACGGTTGCTAAAATATCTGAAGCATAACACATTTAATTATAATTATAAGAGTACCTTAACCATTTCTTCTGCTACTTTTAATTACTGTTGTGAAATAATTCTTTATATGGATACACAGTATAGAATGCAGAAAAATACTCTATTAGGCCTTACTTTTTATAGTTTATTGACTGTGTCATTATCAACCTGTTTACATGAAATGGCAGAGTCGATTGCAACTTTGCAGGTAATCAGAAGGAATACGATTCTAATACCAGCCGAGACCTTATTTGATAGTGTCCATATACAACACTGTCCTACTGCAGTAACTTTTAAAACTCTTGATTTATTGTAGTATTCTGTCAAACGCAGCTCACAAAACGTAGCAAATAATATATTTTGAAGCTCCGCATTCTTCTCCACTGTGCTATAAATGGTCACATTGCAAAAGTTTTACCTTGAACAATCATGATGTAGTATAGCTGTAATAAAATAATTTGCTTCTTGGAATGATTTCTCATTGCTTTCCATATCAAAGGCAAAACTCTCTGACGTATCAGTCAATTAATCGCAGCATTGCTCCTCAGCGAGCGATGAGGAGAGAGTGTTGAGGAAAATGTGCGCTGGATCTGTCATTTGGCTCAGAGCTGAAGATACTGATAAAGGTGTTTTATTAAGGCTAATTACAGGGGAGCAGCTAGATAGTGAGAGGCAATTCAATCATCATTCATCTTTCTGTGGATTTTAGCGAAGGCTGTAATTTCTCGGACCTCTGACTGAGTTCGAGCAGGCAAGTGTTCTAGTCAATTACAGTTAGAGATGGTGAGAGAAATGTACGTGGCCATTAAATGACGATTAGCGGTTCATAACGGCCTGTCCACTTATCGAAAAATTCGAATCTAAACGACTTATCCAATGAGCCGAGTAGCGTATGACTCTGGCTTGCAAAAGCTAAATGGAACAGAGTTCCGAATGATTTCACAACTTCAAATATATTTCATTTATATATATATATATATATATATATATATATATATATATATATATATATATATATATATATATATATATATATATTATCTGGTGCCAGAGCCCAATAAGTCATCGGCATCTCTGCACCAGTAGAAAGACAGCTTTTAAATTTTGCATGTTTATTTAAGAATTTAGCTTTATATTTGGAATTGACAATTTTTAAAAATGCTTACGAAATTCTACTTTGAGAGTTATTTTAATTAACATGACAATAACGCAATTCGAGTGCTTTAATCAAACTGGACAAACGGTGCGCTATAGCAAAGTTGACCATATTATAAATAAAATAAATGTATTAATATATAGGCCTACGCGTCAATTTACATGTATCTATCTATTAATCAAATGAGCATAATCTGAGGTAAGTTTGAATCTATAAACGTGTCAAATGAAGATAGACAAAGCTTTGAATTTGTCAGTACTCTGTTTAAAAGGCTATATGATATCACGAAACTTAAATACTTCCACATAACTTCACTATGTGTAGGCCTACGACCCGCTGTTTTAAGCGACTATGTTTTAATTAAAAATCATTTACAACTAAAGGCTACTGGCTAAAACTCGATATCGCTACCTGTATGCTATACGAAGGTTCAAAATGGACCACATTAGTTTATCGATTGCCGAAAATTTCATTGTGTTACTTTAACTGTGCAATCTTTCCAACAGCAGTAAATCCTGAAATCCAGGATTAATCAAACCTTGCGACACAAGGGTATTGATATATAGAGGTATCAATGTCAATCAATCTATCGCTAATCTGGATTAGCCTTCGCTTATTAGCCATATATTGTTCTCTAAAATGCATTTATAATTCGTTAACGTGTTTGAATAAGCTATGGATATAGGCTTATCAGGTCTTCAATGCTTGAGGTGTAAAATATACTTTCTTGTTCCATCTAGAGTAAATAGTAATTCAAATAGCTTTTATTTTAATCCGTATCAATTCGTAAATGATGATATTGATGACCGATCTGATTAAAAGATTCACTTTTTTATTCGGTTAACGGTCTAGTGATAATTAAAACTACAGGTAGAAGCTGAGCTTAACTGCAGTTTTTTTGTTTAGTTAAAGGCCCGAGTTTCACTGACGGAGGATCACTGGATTTGAGCCTTGCGTCTAAAGATCAGTAGTCCGGAACATTATCAATCATAGAACATACTTAGTATACGTCTATGAAGTAGCTAGGAAGTAGTGGAAATTTCACTTAGGAAATTATGATTAAATTTACTTAGTGCGTACTGCTAGAATGACTCGGTTACTTGACAGTACGGCTTATTATTATTATTGTTATTAAGTATTAGCAGGAAGCCATCGGTTCAAAACTGAGCCGGATCGACCAGACTGGAATAATTTTGACTCGAAAAGCTTAGCTTAGCTATATAGTTGCAATAAAATGTAAACAGCGTATTTTCTTGACCTACCCTGTCTTTAAGGTTTAGATTTGGTCGACATTTAATCAGCTCTTCTAACACATTGCTGTAACCTCTGTTCACGCTCTCGTGCAGGGCGCTCTGCCCATTCTGCAAATTACAATAATTCATCATCATCATCATCATCATTATCATCATCTTCATCATCATCATCATCATCTTCATCATCATCATCATCATATCTTCATCATCATCTTCATCGTCATCGTCATCGTCATCGTCATCGTCGTCGTCATCATCATCATCATCATCATCATCATCATCATCGTCATCTTCCCCAGAATCCTAGTTTGATCAGGATAAGAACAGAAACTTTTTCATTCGTTTTAGACAATTTGGTAGCAATATCTGGAGGCTAGGCGCTCATCAACTGAGTTCTGAGACTTTTATCTTAATGCTTTGTCGCCTTTTACGATAAGTGCAGTCCACAGTTGGTCTATTCTTCAGCAACTCGGACACAACTCGAGTAGATAATAATAATTCAGCATAAGTACTAATTACACACGTCCTGTCATTGAATTTATATTATCTTATATTTGATTCTATTTACGCACATTTTACATGGCTACTTAATACAGATGCTGATTGGTCAACATCAATTGAGGTGTGACTTCCGTATTGATAGTATCTGATCTGAGCTACCGTATAGAGTCATGTGAGTCACTTCATGAAAATTATTGGTAATAATTTAAAACGTTTTATTATCTTATTACATGTAAATTCAGATGAAACAAAGTTAGACTGCAACAGCAAGGCGTTAGGCTTTCGAAATATTCTTACAATCTTCAGCGCTTGCATGCATTGATATCACGCACGGCTTCAAAGTACCCAGTAATTCTTGACATTCTTGTTGCCAATTTGCTTCAAAGCTGCGAACTCAAACTATAATACGGATAAGTTGAATCCGATTTCTACATATTCTTTTCGAATGGATGTAAAAAAATTTATGAACATATATTAGTTATTATTGACAGTTAATAAATGTGGTAAGAAATAGTAAGAAAAGCTGGATAGAGCATATTATAGGGGGGATGATTTGCTAAAGGATATATTAGAAGGAAGTATGCAAGAGAAAAGTGTCAGAGGAAGACCAAGAGATGAAATGTTGGATTATTTGATAACAAATTCACATACAGAACTGAAAAGGAAGACTGAGGATAGAATTGGTCAGGAGGATTATATGCCATGGACCCGTTACCTGCTGATAGACAGTGCACTAGAATAAGAAGAAATGAGTAATTAGTAATTAACATTTTATTTTAATCAGCTGATTTACCTCAGAAATTATTAGCTCAATGATTTGAGCAGAGTCTTTTCCCAGTTCTTGAGCAGAATGCAGCAATCGATTCACTGTAAAGCAGTCTCCTCTGCTGACAGCTCTCATCAAATCATTGCTAAAAGTGTCAGTAATCGTTAGAAGAGTCGAATGCTTGCAGCTCTCTATAGTCTCAGTGATCGGTGAAAGAATTAAACTCCTGCCTGAAGCTTGTTCATCAGTGATGAGAGAAAGAGTCGACTTCTTAAATGTGACATTTTCATCAGTTAATGTTTTGTTTTCATCTCGAACTTGAGTTCCTGGAAACAAATGTCGACATTTTAAAAATTAATTTTAACAATTAAGATTATATTTAATCAGATATTCAATTTTTCATATAGTTTTATCTGGAGCATGCCAACCAGTGCTTTTATTCTATTACTTTTATACGTCACTAAACTATAACTTTAGTATAGTTACAATCGAAGGATTGAATAAAATTTGGAATGCATACTTTAATCTGGTGGAGTTAGTAAAAATGTAAAGTGTTACTTTTAACTTTAGGATACTATTAATAATAACGAAAAATAGAAAAGAAAGCACACTAATTACTATAGAACTGAGACTCGTGATACATTCTGTTAGCATCTTTATTTAAATTAACTTAGCATTCGAAATGCGATAAAAATTAGCCACTCAATTGAAAATGCTAATTTAAAAAATAATATAGCTAAATCGATTTTATTAATTTAAATTTCTTTTACATAGCCTGCATACAATGGGATCATGTGTGTGGAAATAATTTAGTGATATCTGATGAGTTAGGCACCATATATATTCAAACCAAGTTCGGCTTAAAGGCCCATTAGCACTAATGCTTTGATTTGCCTCAGGGCAGGGCATAAACCTCTTCAACTAATTTCTAGCCCGAGTTTCACTACCCAGTCTTCGCGTGATATAATTTTACGTGCGGTATTGTACGCGAGATGCAATTACACTGACCGTTCTTTGTCACCTGACCAACACACGGTGACAACGCCTGAATTACGTCCCTCTTAGTTTATTATCCATCACCGACAGCAAGTGCCTGATTTCTCGTTGGGTGCAGGAAAAACAGACCCCCGGGGCGCTAGAACCCCAGATCTTTTGTTCTAGGAGCCACAAAACACCTGGGAGGGGAGGGAGCCACAGATGTGACACGTTCTGAACACGCGTCACTAGCACGTGACCTTCGTTACAGAGACCCCTTGCGATGAGGAAAAGTGGAATTGTAATTAAAGATTTAGGAAAGAAAATTGATAAAAGACAGATGCTATCCATGTCTGATTTGTAAATTTTGAAAACAGTTTGGGCTATTGATAAGTAAGTAAGGAAATGCGGGTGTTTCTCTTGAACGTGCGCTACTGTTATTTGCCACTATGACCCCTTTCTCCATGGATAAATAAAATAAGTTAGTTCTTTATGAGAAAGCATAGTGATGGGAAGTAAACTATTCTATTTTTGTAGTAGATATCAGTCATTTACATTAATTTGAACCGTTGTCTATTTGAAAAGTGGTTAAGATCCTCAATTACAAACAAATATGTGGGTATTTATTTAATTATATTATATTATAAATAATTATTTTTTTATATTGTTAACCATTATAGAAACATACACATTATTAAAATGGCTAAAGCTCTGGTCGAGTTAATTGAAACTCTAAATTTTTATTTCGCAAAAACCTTTACATGAATAATGACGAATTTGGATTAAATTCTGTACATTTTTCTGATAGGTATGTTTGAAACAAAATGAAAAAATCATTATTTCTGATTCTAAATTAATTTTAATATTAATCATTTTACTCGCTTTATGCTACGTCAGACTGCTACGGTAAATTTCAAACGAGTAAATTAACAACAATAATTATACACATTGTTCTTATGGTATTAATACTAATTAATGAATATTTTATATAACCTTTTTAACCTGCAAACGCTATTGACTTGAGTAAAAAATGCATTATTGTGGTATGATCAACTATGTTGATATCTATAACTTTTTAAAACACCATATGTTTAAACCATTAGGCCTATTTTCCGTAGTCCAGAGAATGTACGAGGTTTTACTCTCAGATCAACGTTGCTGGGATTCGAGCCCGCGAGGTTTCGATTCACCTAAGGATCTGTCATTTAAAACTTCATGACGTCACCCCTTCTCTATTAAGACATTCTATTTTCAAAAATATCTTCTGATATATTAGTTCCTACCTTCCACAAGAGAGAGGCGACTCTCATGATCTTCCAGTATTGTTGAGAGAATCTTATACCGAGCGTCCCTGCGGAGTCCAGGTCTTAATCCCATCAATATTGCGGATGAAGTTGACTTTTCCAGTTCCTCGGAGTTACTTGCATCAGTCGCTTTGTATATATTGTTTCTGGACCATTCTGTGGACTGATAGAGATTTTCATGCACATGTGATTGAACAACTTTAGTAGGAATTGCATTTCTTGTGAGCTCATCGATATCACCGTACATCTGGTATGTTACCGTAGTGCTAGATAATGAAATATTTCTCGTAATGCGTCTACTGGTCTGATGTGATTTATGTTGGATTACCTTCTGATGTTGCAAGGATGCACTAGGACTATTCTCAGTGTATTCTTTCGGTATTTGATACGCAATAAGATCAGTATTTGCTGACCCTTTACCAAAGTCTAGTTCACGGTTAACGACTTTTGAGTTGGATGCTTTCACTAGGTCGTGATTTGACTTCTTTCTAATCATCAGTAGTGGAATGTGTTGTCCCACTGGAGTGGAAGTGTTTACTAATGATAGGGATTTACGATTCATGCTATATTTAGAATTCTCGCGCTTCACTTTAACTTCATTTTCCAATTTATGGCAAAAGTTGTTATCTTCGAAATCATCTTTATAGTTAGTGTTCTGCCCTTTGATTGTCATTTTGTCTTTTGAAGAGCAGGATGGCAATTGCAATGATGGCAAGTAGTGTTCTACGTTTCTTTCTAAAGTAGAAGATGAAAAATAGTTTGAATTTCTTGAGTCAGACTCAGAACAACTCTTTTGGTCAATCGCAAGAACTTTATCGTAGTTTATGAAATCAGCGTCCCTTCGTCTCTTGTCAAACTCACTCTTTTCCAGTTCACCAGTCAGAGCTTGACCGACTGATCGCGAGCGATTTCTAGAACGTACGTCCCTAAATCTCTTCATTGCATTTGCATTGGACGTGTTTTGTAAACAAGAAATTTTTCCGGTTGAAATGGAATATTTGGCTCCGTTTATGTAAAGTGGTTGATGCGATACCTGTGATTGTTTTCGATCGGCTACTGATTGTTTTGATACAAAATCTTTCAAATTCACTCTACCTTCACCTTCTTTACTGTACAGACTACGAGATTCCAGTGTTCTATTGGGTGAAGCTATGTCTTCGCAGCGACGTGACGTAAATGTAATGTCATCATAGATGTGTAGAGTGGGTTGACTGTCATCCTGCAGTATAAGTGGATCGAGAAGGGTCAGCTCACCGGTCCAGTGTTTGTCAGGAAGTTCAGTGACTGCCGTTAGAGCAAGGGAGCTGGGTTCAATATTCCACTCCCACCATTTGTTCTCAATTACTCTACACTCGCTCAACTCCATCGCTTCTTTTCTTTTTCCAGCTCTCTGTTTATTCTTATCTTCGTTTATATCTGATCCAGAAATTCCGCTGTCAGAATATTTCGAGAGTCTTTTCATCGTATCAGAAATTCTTACACTGCTTCTCAACATATCGTTGGACCCACGAGCGTCCTTTCCACACAGCGTACCGTTAACCTGTTTTCTGCTATCTCTCATGCACGTTCTACCACTTCGTAAAACTTTTGTAAGCATCGCAAAACACGTTACATTTTTCACAGCTGATTTACTTAGCAGTGTACTGTCGAGAGGTGGGAGGACATCTCGTGATAGAAACTTTTCGAGTGGATTACCGGGACTTTTCAACACATCGTCGTCCATGACTTCATTCCCATCCTGGGCGTGGTGATTGCTGAATAGAGTGCAAGGTCCTGAGGTCAACTCCTCGACCAGTCGCCAGTTAGTTCTGCTCCTGTCAGAGTCGGAGCAGCGACGGGTTCGACTCCTTGTCGAGACACTGGCTCCACTGCAGCAAACAAGAGCCGAAGCGCTTGTGGGAGACATTTTCTCTATTTAATCGACTAATGCAAACCTAAAAGAAAATTATGAATTATGAAATAAAAATATTATTTGAAATTGGCATGATTTATATAAGGCTACTAACTCGATTATTTATATTTATAAACTTAGCTATACGTTAAATAGTGATCGTAAGTCATTGCCAAGAACGTAAACCATTATAATTAGGCCTACAGAGCTATTGCAATGCTCAAAGTTATCAAGAATCAATTAATTTGATATACAAAGGTATAGCTAGGAGGATCTACAATTGTATACACTCAAAATTCTGGGTTTTAAATTTAAAACTTTGAAATTGAAATTTAAAAGATATCGCTTATTTAATCAAGTTTAATTGCATGCTAATATCTCCTTATAAACATTAAAATTGTAAATCATAAAGTTAGTCAAATTAAACTGATGTTCTATAACTTTACTAGAAACTCGTATAATATATTCACTGCACAAGCACAACTGAAGTGTCTGCACTTCTTATGAGTGCCACTTGAGTGAGCAGAACGGAAAGAAAGTAATTTAGAAAGTGAGTCTAAAATGCAGATTAGTTCAACAGACAAACAGTAAAAGTCTGCAGACAAAAGATTTTACCACTGCTACAGATGGGCAGTTCTATGTCGCATCTGTCAACGCTAACGGAATATAATGACTCGAGTGTTTGGTGTATCAACACATCGAAGCGTCGATTCGTGACTTCGTGATATAAAATCTCAAATCAAATAAAGAATTGTACGTAAACTGATTTGAAATTGCAATCAGTATCAAAGTAAAGTATATGCAATAAAGTTTTTATGTAAAGGAAAGATATTACATTCCAGTTTAGTGCGGAACGTATGAATATACATTAGTTTTTGCAACCTACGTAAACTTACACGCCTCTTCTCAAACAAAATGTTATGTTTTATGATTCACAACACAAATTAAATTACATATAGGTCTATTTATGTGTATTCATCCGAAAGAGAGATACCTCTCTCTCTTTCTCTCTCTCTCTCTCTGTTTCTCTAATTTTCTGCTAGGCGGTAATTCCAAGGTTCCAAGGTACATAATCTGATTTGCATACTCTTAGTCTGCTTTCACGCTCGTTAAAGAGCATTCTATAGATCAACGAGCTAATCCCTTCACAAAAGGCTATGCATGCCTTATCCATATTTTATCCGGACGTTAAATTCGTATTGATTGACTGATTGATTGATTTTTCTAGCATATATAGGTTGGAAAAATATGGCTTCTGAGGTAGATTCTCGTTTCTCTCTTCAATTCTTGCTTAGTCCCTCCTTAATTCTTGCTTACCTCTTACGACACGTGCAGTTAACGGTTAAACTATTCTTCAGAGACTCAGGCATAACACGGGATATGCATTTATCTCTCAAATATTCCGCTAAATGACCGGTTCAAGAAAATTATTCACATTCGTTGTAGCAGGAACAAGGGAAGAAAGCCAAGGGCTTATTTCAATCCCCAATCATTCTTGATTACAACATCCAGCTTGCTTTTAAAACTATTCACCGACACCGCATTCACAACCGCCTCACTCAAAGAGCTTCACCTAACAATCACCATATGAGAAAAAGATAACTTTCTTAAATCTGACCTTAAACTAGGCTTAAACAACTTATCGCTATGTCCTCTTGTACCATTATTGGAGAAATTGAAAAAATCTGTTGCTCTTAACTTAGTAAGCCCATGCATTATTTTTTAGAAATCTATATGATCACCTCTAATTTTATTAGTGCAGGCACATTTTAGGCAGTAACCTATTAAGTAAATAATTGCTATCTAGTCTTTTTTCTGTAAAACGGCGCATTCAAGGAGCAATTTAACGTCATTTCGATTATTATTTAATTAATCTGCAAAACTGCTAACCACGTTGATACGTAATTATTACTTTAAAAGTTTAAATTAACTCTTAATTAATTAAAATGACTATTGATTTTTAAAGCAATATGATTAAGAACTAAGCAGATCACTCAGTGATCCTTCCTATTACGAAGATGATCCAAGTTCCAATAATCACATATTAAATTATGCCATTCTTGACCAGGGATAAGTATTTCTCAAGAGGTTTTCAGTTGCCTTCTAAAGTATCAGCTTCTATGCTCAGCAGATCTATTCAGTTGGTTATTTAATTACATGTAGATCTTGAACTCAAGTGGTATAACAAAAAATCAAAATGAAATTAACCTTAAATAATTTTTAAAAATTAATTAATCTGTAGATTTTATCTATACATGTACATGTACATGTAGAGCACCGTGTCTGAATAAACTTTAGACTTACTTAGAATATGAATTAGATAAAGAAATAGTTTAGAATTCAATAGCTACGACTTTAACCTAAGAGTATCTCTTCAGTTAATTGCAGTACCTCTGTTATAAATAACTCGTCCTGTTTTGCATGAAGTCTGCAATCGACTGGTAAGTTTGAAGTCGAGAACTCCGATAGTAAACGAGTTCCTGGGGTGACGACACTGTCAAGTCTACAATAATAGTATTACCCAACCGATAGGCGCTTTGCTTTCATCCGGGTTAAGTTTACAAATGTATTACTTTAAGACTTGTACATTAATGTTCGGTGAATGATGACGCTACAATATAGCGTAACTTTACTACATAATTACTTTGCATTACATATACAGCTGTTGTGTTACATTCATCAGAAATGTAATGCAATAACTTTATAAGTTTTACTGAAGGTTTTTTAGTTGATTAAATAGTTTTCACTTAAATAGTTAGATCTTGAAGTAGGCCTAATGCCAAGATGATAACAACATCAATAGCAGCATTATTATAATATAAATCTTAAAATATAACAGTTACATAAAATTAACAAAATCGGCAAACACTAATATATTAATTACGTAATTTGAATGTTTAGCTTAGCAAATAATATATTCTCTGTCTTATATTAAAATTCTCTCTTAGTGCACTGCCTATTGGCAGGTCCATGGTCATAACGCCTCCACTCTTCTCTGTCTTCCGCCTTTCTCTTCATTTCCACATATGAGTGGGTCTTTAAATCATCTAACATACCTAATCTCGGCCTGCCCCTGCCTGTTTTTCCTTCCATTCTACCTTCTATGACCACTTTTAATAGACCTTCCCCCCTTAGAATGTGTCCTATCCATCTCTTCTTTCTATTTCTTAATACATTTACCAACTGTCTATCTGTGCCAACTCTCTCCAGGACTTCCTCATTTGTAACCTCTTGGGTCCAGCAAATCCTCTCCATTCTTCTCCAAATCCACATTTCCAATGCTTCCAGTTTCCTAATATTTTCCTTCCTTAAGGTCCATGTTTCACATCCATACAATAGCGTGGTCCAAACCAAAGTTTTCACTATCTTTCTCTTTGTGTCTTTCTTTAGACTTTTTGTTAATAGTTCTTTTCTACTACCAAATGCCGCTTTTGCTTGTGCAATCCTACTGCATATTTCCGTCTCACACTTCCTGTCATCGGTTATAGTATGACCCAAATATTTGAAACTCCTTACCTGTTCCAATTTCTTACCATTTATTGTGATATTAACTTCACCTTTAATATTGGACACTCGCATAGCCTTGGTCTTTTTTGTATTAATATTCATGCTATATCTCAATGCCGTA
This sequence comes from Enchytraeus crypticus, assembly GCA_905160935.1. Lineage (NCBI taxonomy): Eukaryota > Metazoa > Annelida > Clitellata > Enchytraeida > Enchytraeidae > Enchytraeus > Enchytraeus crypticus. The sequence goes on from CAJHZI010000191.1 coordinate 784,052, forward strand.
TCATTCAGCCTATCCATTATCTTCTGCAATCCAATCTCGCTGCCTGCTACCATTCCTTGGTCATCTGCAAATCGTACATCTTGTAACAAATTCCCTCCTACTTTTATTCCTTCTTCCATGTCTTCCATGGCTTCATCCATCATTGCCTTAGCGTAAATGTTAAATAGCAGCGGCGAAATGCTAAAACCTTATCTTACTCCACGTCCTATTTCACCTTCTCCTGAGTATTCTTGTTGGATATTGATTACTGCTTTTTGATTCATGTACAAGTTCAGAATTACTCTTTTATCTCTCCAGTCAATTCCTATTCTTTTCAAGATATTCATCATCATTATCCAATCAATCCTGTCAAAGGCCTTCTCGAAGTCTACAAAGCATACAAAAACGTCATTTCCATATTCTAAGCTTCTTTCGCAAAGAACCCGCATTACCCCTATTGCTTCTCTTGTGCCACATCCTTTCCTAAAACCAAATTGTGTCTTGCTCAGTATCATTTCTGCTTTCGACTGAATGCGATTATTTATTTATTAATATTCTATAAAATATTATTTAGGCTTTAGATATAAGCACAGAATATATGTGCAGGTTATGTTCATTTGTCTGTATCAGATTCCTGTAATATATCAATTATTTTAAACAGGCAGTTTACTAACTTTAATAATTAACTTATAAATAATTGAGTGCAGAGTTTTAAAATGAATGATTCTTCCACTTTAGTAATTGCTGCATACAATAAAACTGGTTACTCATAATTAGGGATTTTTCTTTTAAATGTACTGTCAATTGTCAGGTTCACGGAAAATAACTCCCGTATATATTTCTAGTACCTTCTTCTTCTCATATTAAAGTATGAACATTATAAAATCAGCTAGTATCCCAAGTCCATTTTCCCTTTAGCCTTCTTCCCCTCCATTCTTTCTTCAATTACTTCATTTAAAAGCTGGTAAAGCTAAGGTTAACGTCAGTTTCCTCACTCGAAAGCAATGTCAGTGACGGGCGAGCCGAGGATTTGAACCCGCACCTACTGATCCGCGGTCGAGTACCTTACCGACTTCGCCACTGGCTCCAGCCACCTCCTATCAGAAAATGACCCCCTTTTCTATTTATTATATTTTCAGTTGAATACCAGAGCCAACCCTATTAAGCACTTTTAAAAACCACTTTGGAAATTTTGTCAGTCCATCTATTCTTCACCAATAATAACAGATTCTGAAAATAAAAGAGACTTGGTCAGGGCTAACTTGTTTGGTTCATGAATTATGAACTTAATACGGCTCATGACTGTTGATGGTACAGGAATTTTTATCGTAACGACAGTTATGGAGATTTGAAATAATTGTTCAATCAGTAGTTATACACTTAATGTACGATCAGCTTTGTTTATATAATTATGTATTGAATGAGAAGCTTAAATTACAACCGATGTAAAAGTTGGCAACCACTGTCCAAAATCTGCTAGTACCTGTGGGTCGGATTCAACGATGATTTATCTCCGGTATCATTGGTGGAATCAGTGGGAGTTTATCAGAGGCGATGACCAATGAGAGCGGTGACCAACAGGTGACCATATTTCATGATAAACTGGACATCGATCAACAGCAGCAGGGGGCTACTAGTGAATAATGGCTGAATGTATGGCATGATAGGGACGTTTCTGAATGAGGATAGGCCGGGTTCGGCTTCAGATCCACTGTCCTACCATCACTGATAGTGCTTAGACTGCTGATCGAAGTGGTCCTTAATATCTTTATCTAAGCTTACTTTGGGTAAGATTACCTAAAATATTAAGCTTACCTAAAGTAAGCTTACCTAAAGTAAGCTTACCCAAAGTAAGCTTAACTAAAGTAAGCTTAGCCTCTCTGTCAACAGAGTAGTAGAAAGAAGCTTTCTATAAATTGTCTCGTCTTCGAGACTGGAATCTTGATATGAAGTTACACTCCGCAATTATTCGTTATATATTCAATTTATTAAATTCGTCTATGTTGAATAGGCCTACGGAATGAAAAAGAAAATTATCCGCTAGAAACAATATCAATTGTCTCAATACTTTGGGATTTTCTGCCTTCATAAATTCATTGAGCGCTAAATGAGATTAGAATCTATCATGCAATCTACGAATAAGATTGCATGCAATATTTTATACTTGCAACTAGTCTTCGTTTTAACATTAAGTCATAGTTAGCAAATAAATAAATGAATTAATCAATCAATTAATTAATTAATCAAACAATCAATCAATCAATCGATTGATCAATTAATCAAGCAGTCAGTCGGACATTGTGTGATTTAATAAATATATTAGTCAATCAATCAATTTATTTTGCAAACATTTAATGAAGTAATAAGTCAATATCAGTTAATCAATATAAAATTAATGTACGTATATCGAAAACCATAAATCAAATGAACGGTGAAAGAATTACAAAAGTTCACAATATTTGGGGCACATTAAGTGTTACTAAGCGTGACTATGAGTGACTATGTGTGACTATGTGTGACTATGTATGACTATGCTTGACTATGTGTGACTATGTGTGACAATGTGTGACAATGTGTGACTATGTGTGACTATTCGTGACTGACTATGTATGACTATTCGTGACTATGTGTGACTATGTGTGACTATGTTTGACTATGTGTGACTATGTATGACTGTTCGTGACTATGTGTGACTATGTGTGACTATGCCTATGTTTGACTATGCCTATGTGTGACTATGTGTAACTATATCCATGTGTGACTATGCCTATGTTTGACTATGCCTATGTGTGACTATGTGCAACTATGTCCATGTGTGACTATGCCTATGTGTGACTATGTGTGACTATGCCTATTGATCGCTATGTCAGTGCGACCTGTAAACATGGTCAGCGGATGTTACTTCCGGTTTGAACAACAACAAGTATATAGGTCAAGATATCAGCAAACATATAATTATATTTTCTAACAAATCAAGGTATTATAGCTAAGATGCTTCAGTATTTTTTACATTCAGCCGCTTTGATCGTAAAAGATCTAAAACGATAGTTCTGGTTCAGTATATCGCTGATAGAAATTTTGCGACCGAGATCATAACTCACTTAAAAATTCATACTTTATTCCTTAGTACTTGATGGTCTCTTGTAAGCCAGAGAATAATTAGATCTTATGAACATAATTACACGGAGGGAATTGGAGAGGCCTGCAGGCTAAATGACCTTTGCTTCTAAAACACAACGTCATTGTATTGGGTTGCGGTGCGTGGCCCGCGGCAATTATCTTGAATCGTGTAGTCTAATCTTAACTCGACAGGTGACGTGACCTACTTTTGAAAACCTAACCGTGCTCACTTCAGTTACGGAACTATGCGAAAAGTTTTTAGAGTATCGCTGATATCAGCTGATAATGATAATGCGTATGAGTGATATAGTCAATAAAAAAGCTAATGTTATAGCTAATGTTAACGTCTCTAAATGTTTCGTCACTTCAAAGCGATGTCAGTGACGGGAGTGCCCAGGATTTGAACCCAGCACATACTGATCCGCAGTCGAATATCTTACCGACAACGCCACTAGCTTCAGTTTGTTAACAATGATTGGCTATTATCTAAATTTTACGATAAAATGTACTAGCTAATTACTACATGTAATTAGATATTACATACTACACGCAATAGTCAATTGCTACAAGTAATAAGATATTGAATGTAGTATTAATTATATTTGTAATACTACCAGCACCAATAGTAACCCTGTGATTTATAATAATCATAATGTACGCAATGTTAGATTGCATGGGGACGTCCCATAATTCGAGTCCAGGCTTGATTTTGAGCTGTGGACAATCGCTTAGAGTCGGGCTCTGGTTTAGGGATCCCAGGACTATTTGGAACACGGCTCACTCTCGGCTAGGGACTAACAGGACTGTTTGGATCAAGGTTCAATCCATTTGGATCGTCACTCAGTCTAGTCTGACTGCTGCTTTGGTTGGTCGGTCCTTTGAATCAACTAGGGCAACGGTCGGGTGTAAGCGGTACTACGTATTAACTTGTAACAACAACAACAACAACAGAATTAGAGAGCTGCACAAATTTGAAGGCTATATGAGTCACGGTGGAATGTGTTTAAAAATTTACCAAAGGAAAATGAGCCACTTAATAATGTACCTCAAGATAAATTATATTATGTTAAGCTTATTACGTAGACTTTTCATAACCATATAACGCAGTTCATTAATCGAAAATCTTGGAATATAATAAACTAAGTTTAACGTTTGTTTCTGCTTCAAAAGTACACTGTCGGAGACAGTTTAATGGGATTTAGAATCCGATACTTCGTGCTCATCAGGAAAAGGGCTATTAACTATTAGCTATTAACTCCGCCATTATCTAATGCCAATAAATGAATAAATGATGATCAGTCAAGACTGTTTAATTAATTAACTAACAGTATGTTACTACTACAGACATTTTGCGCAGATCTAAGCTATAACATATCAATGAATTCTACACAAATGACTCTCTATGCTTCTGTGCTTAGAATCCTTCTGAAGCCTGTAATTTACATATTGACCACATCGCAGCTTATAATTTTCATTCACTGCGTGTGACCCCAGACTATAAATATCTCACAACTTGTCGCTAAAAGGGTACCGGGGTCTAGAATTGATCCTGCGACCCTCGGGTCAGCACGCTTCGCCTTATGCCATGCGAGCCTCAACATTTGTCCCTCATTCAACTAGACAAAAATTATCACGAGATTAAGCGAAATAGTTGAAATTATTTGAAAATAATAATTTAATTTAAATCATTTGAAATGATTTGATTTATAGTAAGATTCAGTAAGCAACATTTTTTATTATCACATGCTAAGTGACCGAGCCAATGCACAAATTTCTACGCTTTGGAGCCCCAGAAATGCATTTGAACGATCACTATTTTAATCCAACCAGAGGGCTTTTGTCTTTACCAAATCTGAGTGCGGCTATCAGTTTACAAACTATGGCTTCTGAGATGGTTTCTAGTTATCTTTCTAATCGATTTTTAATCGTCTCTAATGACTTGAGCTCTAAACGAATAGTTTATTCTGCAGTGGATGAAAATCGAAAAATAAAGTCTATTAAATTTTTAAAGGAGCTTGTCAGTTCGATACATTCAAACTTAACTGCTCCTATAATTTCCGCTTATATACATGAATATGCCACCTAAACTTAGCTAAAATTGTTTAATATTTAACGAAACTGTGTATTTAGGGAGTTTTTAAGCTCTGAACTAGAATAAGTTGAAGGAAGAAGTGAAGTTACGAATACGAGCGGTCGATAGGGCCTGAGCGAGCCAGAGAATCGAGAAACCCGGTTACAATTTTAGGTTAGTCATCATCTAATCGTTACAATTAATCTTACTTATGTGCTCCACTTTTCGCTCTATTTCCAAGGCAAACAGCACTTAGATCGCATTGGCATGAGTCTTAGAAATAGAATATAAAATAGCAACAGTACAGAATTCTAATCTAAAGACTTCAATAATTGCGCACAATGTCATGAATGATGAATTTCCAGTACAGGCTATACGCGTGCAGTTGCTGTTGCTCTACTACATTAGGGCCTACTATAAGCTCTGCTGAAGATGACAAAAACTTCAACTATTAAGGCAATGTTTTATTAAAAAGAGGCGAAGTTTAACATAGATCTTGCAAACGGGAAAACTATAGCAGGCTTGGCAAAATATCCATTGGGACATATCGCAATCACAGGGTGGGGCTAGTCTTGGGGGGGGAGGGAATTCACAAATGGGGCTAGTTGCATGCGATTCCTTCACTTTTCGTTGACCTCAGGTAATTGCCAGTGTTGTAGTGATTTGTTTTTTTCGCTGAAAGAGAGACTAGTCCAGCCACACCTGTCGTGATCTACCTGATCCATTGTCCACGTAGAACTGGTTGTTAAATCAGACCCAATATTCACGTCAACTCATAAATTACACCACCCAACCAGGCACTTAGATTCAAATTTTTTGAAAAGTGTTAATGAATAATTTCCAATCGTATGGTATATGTTATGCTATGTAATACGTTACACGCGTTTATTGTAGCACATCAAGACAGGTGATTGCCATGACTTGCGTTGTTCTAAGTCCATGATATTTGTAAACAACAAGTTCCAATAACAATAATACTCGATTTTATCTTGAAATTTACAGTACTTGACCAGCCGCCAGTTCCACCAAATATAGAGAAATTTCGTTTGAATATCTTTAAAAACATGAAAGTTATAGTTTTGTAAATAGGAGTGGGGTCAGATAATAAATTTCCAGTATAGGATTATGGCGTGTTACGCGCAGCGTAAAATTGACAAAGTTATGAAACTTTTAATGCATAGCTATATCTGTCAGCTGTAGCCAGATATCTAACCAGCTTTTTTTCCTAGGAGTTGAAATAATTTCTCTTCATGCAATGCATGCATTAAAAGTTCACTAACTTTGGTAATTAAGAACATATCAGCAAGTATTTTAGTTGTTTTGAAAACAAATGATTGCTCTTCAAAGTAGCATTAGCTGAAATTTGATATGACGTGTTCGTAATTATTTTATTGAGGTAATTTTACGCTGCATGTAACATGCCTGTAATCCTGTACTGGAAATTTCTTATCTGACCCCACTCGTATTCGCAAAACTATAACTTCACATTTGTAAAGATATTCAAACTAAATTTCTCCATATGTTCTAGAATTGGTTGTTGGTCACATACTGCAAATTTCAAGATAAACGGTCAATTCCTTACGACATTATTGTAAAAATAATTTGGGGTACCACTTATAAGAAACACAGTGTATATATACAGGGTGGTCCAGAATAAATGAAACTACTTTGAAGGCTAATAACTTTGACAATTTTTATCCAAACGTCTTACTTGATATATTAAATTAAAGACAATTCTCTTTTCTATTAACTTGACGTTTATTAAGAGTCTAGCAAATGGATGCAGTTAACTGAAACAGAGATGATCAAAGCAACAATGAACAGATACATATGGAGGAATAAGACCATGACCGTCCAGGCTTGGAACAGGCACGGCACTTAGAGAAGAAGAATATATATATATATATATATATTATATATATGAATATATATATATATTATATATATGAATATATAACAATAATATATATAAAATTATATATATATATATATATATATATATATATATATACAGTATATATACATGTGTGTATAAAATATTACATAGGCCTACTTGTAGGACTGCATACAGAGTATTATAAACACTATGGCGGATCCAGGATTTTTTTAGCGGGGCCAAAATTTATTGGACAGTGTCCAAATCTTTCGCTTACGCTCATGCCTTCTCCGGAATAGTGGAAAACCAAAAAAAGGCTAAGGGGGGTACTCAAAATATTTCACTTTTGAAATTTGATTTTTTTTAAATTTAATGAATTTCAATCTAACAATTTTACATTGATTTAATATGATATCTCCGTGTTGTGCTCGGGTGTGGTTGGACCACTGCAGAATAGGGCAACCGCAAACAATCCGCCATGTGTACGTAAGAGGCGACTAAAGGCAGGAGCTGAGGATGGCAAGAGGGGACCCACCTCATCATGAATATTTTCCCCAAGGATTAAATGGTAATTAATCGACCTAACTGAGGAAGGCAACGGTAAACCACCTCAGAAGCCATATTTTTTCCAAGCTTTATGCTACTTAAGGTATGGATAAGGCAGAGACTTTGTGAAGGGATTAACTTGTTGATCTAAGGAGTGCTCTAATGGAGCGAGAAAACAGACTTTGAGTATGAATAGGTACCTTGAACCTGTCACTTGGCAGTGCACTAAGAATATGATAAGTGTTATAAATTATAGCTTATGAGTCAAGCCAATATTCGACATTACATTTATCATTTTCTGCTATTGGCTTCAAAGATTTCAGGTTTCTAGCTTTGTAAGTTGCTTCAGTAAAAAAATCCTACAGTCCTAGCTGGGCCTACATTTCTAATAAAGAGAAGGTTTTTGCACACTTTCAAAAACTCAGCAGATGTGGACGAAATGCAAAATGACCTAATTTAGGCTGAAGGGGGCTAAGCTTCTCCCAGCCAAGGCTGGTTGCCTCAATGCTTCGGAACAGAGTTCAAATTTCTTTACTTACACTTTTTTTACTCTTACACAGTGGTTAAAGTATAAATGTGCTAAGTGCTATAGTGGAAAGTTAAAATTTTGTCGCTCCCCCTTCAATTATACAGGACCCCTATAGTATATCAACTATCAAATATGGGCCCTAACGGGTTATCACACTTCAGAAATTTGAGAGCTAGTGGAACTGAGTTCCACCTAGTACCCCCCCTCACTGTAACCACAGCTCTTATATACATAGAAATAGCCATGAACATAATGAAAAAATAGTTTTTTCGTCAGGTCTTAGGGGCCCCCGGACCCGCCGCTCTGGGTCCGCGCCTGTACATCTAAATAATCCTAATATTAGGCTTTAATACTGAAACTAGGCTATGCATACAGACTACACACAACGCTATACAAAAAGTCACTTGATTAGACTAAGACCGATCACTCATTACGCATTTGAATGATGCGCCACTGCAACAGCCTGCAGCCTGCTGCTGCTGCTGTATCACGGCAGCCTTAGTGGACGGTTTTAAAAGTCTAGTTCAAGGCTTTATATAGGAGGCCAAGGGGCCCCATGTCCTCACAGAAATTGGACCCGGCCATACAGGCTAAATTTTGTTAGATATTTAGTTTCTTACGCAATAAAAGTTTCTATGTTTGATCATCCGGGGCCCCCATTTGCTCCGGGGCGCCCCGGCCGGGGGGCGCGTGGGGTCCTAGCTACGGCATTGTTAATATAATAAAGTGTGAGTTCATACTAATAAATCATATTATAGCAAAATTTTAAAACAAAGCGAAAACTTTAACAATAAAAGTTAACATTTATACAACAGGAAGTAATTGAGTTACAGGTAAAGTAAACGTTTTATTAAAATGAGAAACGAGTGAATTTAAATTAATCAAAGTTAGTATTGCAGGCCTTCAAATAAAGCTTAAAGTAACAGAAAAAAAAAGAATTCAAAGTAAAAGTCTGTACCGAAAACGCGTGAAACATAGAAACGTAACACTTGTTTGTTAAATTAGAACATAAATAATAAATATCTGTACTCACTCGATTTTAGAGTTCAGCTAAGTGTTATGAAAAGGTTAAGCAATCCACAGATAGGGCCGTTTAAAATTCAACTGAAATGTTTAAGATAATCTTCCAACGATAAAGATACCGCTAACCCGGCTTCTAACTTTCTAACTAGGACTATTTCACAGTGAGTACACAGTACCAGTACCCACAATACAATAGTCCTAGTTTTTGCTACAATCAAACCAATGCAACCGAAGCTAGTTTTGGTTAAAGGCAACCGAACAAGAGTGAGGAAGACAAAGAGAAAATAATTCTAAAGTAATATTTTTAGAACAACTACTACACTAAAATTTAGTCAACGAGGTGTGAATAATCATTACGAGGTATGAACTAAAGTTACAGAGATACTTTGCAGATACAAATAAATGTGCGTATGTGCGTGTACGAGTACCCGCCTATCCGATATGTGTGCCGGAGTGTGTGCGTATGTATTATGTGTTTGTGTATGTGTGTGTGTTTCTGTGCGTGTGCAATACATACTTTGGCAGTGGCTGGAATCTGACTGGCTCTATCAAATGTATCCATCCAATCAATCCACTGTCCACTGGCTAACTTCTGAAAGCTGAAGTCGTAGATACTACCCTTCTCTGGGAATGTGTTGTTCTGTTCAGAATCAATTAAAATTAAAATAATAAACCAATAAGTCAGTCAGTCTACATAGGTATGCGTATGTAGAATGATGTATTTTGATGATGAATGTAGTGTATTTTTCAGCATAATTTTTACAGCCAATTTTTCTTTTTACAGCCAATCATTACAGCCAATCGACAATTATTTCTTTTCTAATTGACTTCTATGATAGAATTTTGACGAACTCAATCATAAAACGTCAATGAAATCATCCCTGAATAAGAAAACAGACGCTAAACCTTTTTTTATTAATGTTATTATTATTTAGCAGAATATGATAGAAAATGGAGGTCGGATCTTTTATACCAGGAAGTCAGGACATTAACAAGAACCGATAACGAAAAGAAAGGAAATGCAAAGAACATTAGTATAATGAGCAAAGATGGGGACTTGAAGACAGAGCTGTAAGAAGTAAAAGAAAGATGGAGAGAATATGTACAGGAATTGAATGATAAGGCTGGGAAACCAAGAGAATTTTAAAATAGAAGAAAATATCATAGAAAACGATAAAAGGGGCCCAGTTTTAATTAAGGAGGAAATTTATTCTGCAATTAACAGTATGAAGAAGGGGAAAGCAGCCGGAATAGATGAAATCCCAGCAGAATTCTTGAAAATGTTGGAAGGAGGAACACTGAATAAGTTAATGGAGATATGTATGGAAGTGTACAAAACAGGTAGTTGGCCAGACGACTTTACCAAGTCAGTGATGATCCCAATTCCCAAAAAAGCCAATGCTGTGGAGTGTTCAGATTACAGAACAATCACTTTAGCACCTCATGCATCGAAGATCTTATTAAAGATAATTAATAATCGCATTCAGTCGAAAGCAGATTTGATACTGAGCGAGACACAATTTGGTATCGCATCCAGGAAAGGATGCTGCACAAGAGAAGCAATAGGGATAAAGCGGGTACTTTGCGAAAGAAGCGTAGAATATGGAAATTACGTGTTTGCATGCTTTGTGGACTTTGAGAAGGCCTTTAATAGGATTGATTTGATAACGATGATGAATATCTTGAAAAGAATAGGAATTAACTGGAGAGATAGAAGACTAATTTTAAACATGTACTTTAATCAAAGAGCACTAATCAAAATCCAACAGGAATACTCAGAAGAAGGTGAAATAGGACGTGGAGTAAAACAAGGTTGCAGCATTTCGCCGCTGCTATTTAACATTTACGCTGAAGCAAGGATGGAGGAAGCCATGGAAGACATGGTTGAAGGAATAAAAGTAGGAGGAAAATTTTATGAGATGTACGATTTGCAGGTGATCAAGGAATGGTAGTGGGCATCGCGACTGGACTGCAGAAGATAATGGATAAGCTGAATGATACGGCATTGAGATATGGCATGAAAATAAATATCAAAAAGACCAAGGTAATGAGAGTGTCCAATAATAAAGGTGAAGTTAATATTACAATATATGGTACGAAATTGGAACAGGTAAGGAGTTTCAAATATTTGGGTCATGCTATAACCGATGACGGGAAATGTGAGATTGAAATATGCAGTAGGATTGCACAAGCAAAAGCGGCAAATGATAATAGGAAAGAACTTTTAACAAAAAGTCTGAAGAAAGACACAAAGATAAAGATAGTGAAATCTTTGGTTTGGATCACGCTATTGTATGGATGTGAAGCATGGACCTTAAGGAAGGAATATATAAGGAAACTGGAGGCATTGGAAATGTGGATTCGGAGAAGAACGGAAACGGAGAGGATTAGCTGGACTCAAGAGGCTACAAATGAGGAAGTTCTAGAGAGAGTTGGTACAGATAGACAGTTGATAAATGTATTAAGAAATAGGAAGAAGAGTTGGATAGGACACATTCTAAGGGGGGAAGGTCTATTAAGAGAGGTCATAGAAGGTAGAATGGAAGGAAAAGGAGGCAGGAGCAGGCCGAGATTAGGTATGTTAGATGATTTAAAGATCCACTCATATGTGGAAATGAAGAGGAAGGCGGAAGACAGAGAAGAGTGGAGGCGCTTTATACTATGGATCTGCCAGTAGGCAGGGCACTAAGTGAGATTATTATCATATTATTATTATTATTATTATTATTAATATTTATTACTATTTTTTTATATTTATTTTTTATTACCCCAGGTGTAAGGAACCCGAGGTTTGATAAAAACGATTCAAGCAATACGTACTGAATCGCCGCCCGGCTACTCGAGGTCATCTACCGGCTTAAAAGAATTGCTGAAGCAAACTGCATTAAATCTTTGCAAAGTGATGGCAAGCCTTTGCCAAAGAAAAGAGGTCTCTCGCTTATCATCGGTTTGCTCTGCAATGTCTGCCTATGCCATTACTGAAGTCAGCTCCATCGTGATTCATGTTACTATTACTATTATTATTATAATAATATTTTATTATTTCCCCGTGTTGGGTCCGGGTTGTTTGAAGAATTTGTCCAACCGGTGACTGTACTTATTACTATTATTATTATTATTATTATTTTTATGCCCTGTGCTGTAAAGGGCCCTGGGCTAAAAAATAAGATAAAAGAGACTTTATTTAATTAAAAGTTTAAAAATATATATATAATAATAATAATAATTATTATTATTATGAATCCCTTCTTCTTCCTCATTAGACGCTTCCACCAGGCTCGTCCAAGGCGTGGCCCTCTTACGACCGGTAGACATTTCAGAAGGGACTCTGGCTCCGTAGTCAATCACGCAGAGGGGCTGGGACTGTCCTTACTGGGAGTGGCCGTTGGGACCTCTGATGACAGAGGAATCGTGAAGAACGATCGTTGACCCGCCCTTGGATGAGGCGACGTCCACCACGTAGCCTGCCCCAGGGTTCGGATAGACTGTAGCGGCCCCTCAGTGAACTGCCTGGGCGTGGTGACACTCGCTCTGAGCTGAGGACCTCTACTAGAGGTCTTGATGAAGCGGATCAGGGATCCTCTGCTTGAGATAGTGTTTTTCTTTCCAGTATCCTCTTAGCTCTGCCAGCCTCTCCAACCTCGTCCCTATCCAGATGTTCATCGTCGATGAACATCGATTTATTATTATTATTATTTCTATTATTATTAAAATCGCATAATCATAAAGAGTTGGGGCCTATTTTACATCAAAACACTACGAGAGCATGTAATTACCTTAGATATCTTGCAGCTCTTTGGCTTTGGACATTATATATATTACACAATACAACATTATCTGTAACATACGGTACAACATTATCTCAAGATTGATCTGCAACTAAGAAATCTTCTACATACTACACACTTGGACATTATATTACATTACACATGTCTAATATTACATTGAAGAGTGCTGTATATGTATTATCCAGGCTACCTGTGGATCGCTGAGGGTCTCATGCCCACTCTGCCTGAGAGGCTGCTCTCTCATCTAGTTGTATCATATTGTATTGCAGTAAATTGTATTAAATCGTATAGTAATGCATTATGTTATATTTTATTTTGTAGCAATTTCTGGAAAATTGCTACAAAATTTTCAATAACGAATAGAAGAGATTTTGATAAGTTATGGGATAGAGTGAAATGGAGTCTATTCTTATCCCGACCCTAGTTAAACTGGGATTGCAGGGAAGAAGATGATGACAATGAATGCATTATGTTATATTACATTATAACATAATGACATTATTACATTATAACTACACAACATAGTATTACATTATACTATCCACATTATCTGAGGCCCACTGAGGGTCTCGTGCCCATCCTGCCCCGAGGCCGCTATCTCATCGAGCAGCGAGTGGTAGAGCCTCAGCAGCGTGACGACCAGATGTATCGGTGACGTCTCTATCAACATCTTACAGTTGAGTCTGATAAAGTCGAGGCTGGGCTGTATGAGCCACTCCATCAGGTCGTTCGGCGATTCGCGGTGCTCCTCTGTCAGCGTGTCAGGGCATAAATGCTGCATGTACGAATCCTTAAAGGGTCTCCACCCTAGCTGATCAGGCTCTAGGTATATCATTCCTGAGCAGCATGAGAAATTACTCTATTCAAAAATCACATTAAATCAATTGACTTGATTTAATATAATATGTATTCCATTTTATTGTACATTCGATTTAAATTACGGGATGGTTTGTTGTCGAAATTAAATTGAGAAATGATTTTTTATTTTAACCAAAATGTAGCAAATTGAGTAGAAGAATGAAGTTATTTGTTATCATACAACGACGTTGTTGATTGATTGCATTGCCATAATCATTGTCTACTTCACTTCAGTAGTTATACCGTGATGGGTGTTTCTTTTAACACAGCAAGTAAAGTCTGTGTACATGACGCCGAATAGCCTATATTATGTAATATTATAGTACATTTAAAATTTGTATACAGGAATCGTTTGCTTTTCTTTATAAGGTCGGGTATGCAGCAATCTCTCTGACAGTCTGCAGTAACAACGACACTTAAACTGACAGTAACGTTTAGTAGATTGTTTGACTTGAATAACATTGCTCTCATCTCTCTATCTCTTTCTCTCTCTCTATCATCTCTCTCTCTCTCTCTATGTCTCTGTCTCACTATCTCTCTCTCTCTCTTACTGCGATCTCAAGATGCAAATTCACGTTAAGAGTCAAGACTTCAGAGGCAGACTATAGTTTTATGTGATTACATAATTTACTTTTCACTTTTACATTAGTCTGTGTTACTACTTGGTTTTATTTTATTGCAGACATCTCATACCACAACGACTGACGGTGGCAGGGGAAGCTTGTTCCAGGTCTGCGGGTTCAAAGATCATATTTATGTTAACTGACATCTGAATGATCTCACCGCTCATCAAGCAAAGCTATAATACAATCACATTTTATCATAATAGTATTTCATTCAAAAAACAGTTTTTCTTAAAATTGTTTTTGGTCGTATGGCTAAACATATCTTCTTCTTTCTTCTTTTCTCTGCGTGACGTCACTTTGTGGACACCAGAGCAGCCTCTTTTACCCTCTGTCTCCACTGATACCGGTCCTGGGCAAGATCATAGACATCACTCTGTGTAAGGTTATATTTAGGGTCTATTTGTTTTACATCTTTATTATATTGTTTAATTAAAGTATATTTATTTCCCATACCTAGTTTCATTTTATTATTTGTTATTCTATAATTTAGAGCTTTTGTTACTGGAGTATTTTCATCCAATCTTAGCAGATGTCCTATCCAACTGAGTCTTTTGAATTTTATTATTTCGCTTCATGGTTTCTCTTGTGTTCTGTCATATAGGTCCGTATTGCTAATTATGTGTGGATATTTTATATTTAGTATGATTCTCAATAGTTTTCTTTGAAATATATCTATATTACTTTCCATGCTTTTAGTTATTATCCATAGCTCACTATTATATATAAAGATAGGTTTGATATATATATTAAATATTTTAATTCTTTTTTATTGTACATAATAAAAAGAGGAGGCATTCTATATTGTAACCATACAACTATATGCTACACATATAGTTGTATGGTTACAATATAGAATGCCTCCAAAGTGTAGTACAATGATAGGAAAAGTATCTATAAAACAGAACATTTAGGAAATGTATTATGTATAATAAAAAGATTCTTCCACTTTAGCGTTTAATGATTAGATAGTACTTTGTATTGAAATTAACGAATGTTAAAATGTATCGCGGAAATACCTTTTTGTTATCATCGAGTACGGTGTTCGTGTTCTCAATCCACACTACGTCCACAGGTCCATCAAATATAATCCACTTCCTCTCCAGCTCTGTGTTAGAAGTGTACTCTCTGAATGGATTTGCTAGCACACCTAATTCAATCAATCACTCAATCAATCAGTCGATCATTCAATCAAACAATCTACCAATAAGTCGATCGATCAATTAACAAATAAGATCACACAGCACCAATAGATCCATGAAACATGATCCACTCTATATCTAGTTTGGATAAGAGAAACAATCCCTGAATGCGTTAGCTACAGCAAATCAAGGAATTCTCTCTCTTAAAGCAGTGCCTACTGGCAGGTCCAATGGTCCATGGTATTTAAAGCCTTCACTCATCCTTATCTTTTGTTTTCCTCTTCATGTCCACATATATCATCAACAGCATTCCTCTTGATATACCATTTTTTCTTGGGGAATTCTGCTTATCACGAAGTGGGCCCCCTATGCCTTTATCAGCTTAGACTAGCATTTACTGGGCAGAGGCATCACTCCCAGAGAAAACAATCCTGTTTACCCAGATCAAAGAATTAATCAATCAATAAATCAATCAAAACTGCCCATCAAATATGACCCACTTCCTATTTTGAACTGGCATAATATCCGCATGAATCCCATGATACACCAGATTACTTAAATGAACAAATTAATCAATCAAGCATTGAATTACTTAATCTATCAACGTAGCTTCAACAAGCACATACAATATAACCCTACTGCTTCTTTAGCTCGGCATTACAGACAATCAACTGAAAATGTATAAACTGATGCAGCTAGGAAACATCAAATATCATATAGCAAACAATCTCTTCGTACACTAGCATGTCATGCATGGTGTTGTTGTTGTCACTATAGAATAGGACAGTTGTTCCGCTGTTCTGCCGATTGATAGCAATATCGTTATATAGTATTACAATACAAAACACTATAAATATGACCAAATTGTAGAGTTAACTTAATCAATCTGTTGCTAATAAACTGTCAAACAATGCACAGTCGTAATCGAATTTAGAATCGATGATACGATATTCATGTGTAGATTCACACAAAATTAGAGCCATTACCATAATTTATAGTCTATAGTTTCAATTATATTAACTTCTACATTTTAGCCAAATCTATGGAATGATAGGTATGGTTTCTGACTGTGATCAGTCAGTATGTGCAGTGGCACAAACCACTTTCAGCCATTTTACCATTTTATATCATTTGAACGTTAATACACTTAAAGTTATCACGCTGATTTATTTTGACATTAAAGTGACGTTGCTAACCATCGGTCCACTCGAGCGAGACCTGATCGAACTGTCCATACAACTGACCCATGGTGATCTCTTTAGGGTTGATGATTCGATACAGCACATTGTACTCGGTCATCTCTCCCGACTCCTTGAGATCTGTTAGAGCATCGGCCAGCACCTGATAGGCAACTGTCTTACCTCCCAGTGGCTCTCCCACTATCATCAGACCGTGGCGAACCAGTATCATCTCATAGATCTACCAGTACAATCAATCAATCACAGTCATCTCATAAATCTACCAGTACAATCAATCAATCATCTCATAAATCTACCAGTACAATCAATCACAGTCATCTCATAAATCTACCAGTACAATCAAGCAATCACAGTCATCTCATAAATCTACCAGTACAATCAATCAATCAATCACAACCAATCATTCAGCAAAATATGGTAAGCTAATATAACCTTCAATTTTACTATCAAACAATATACACTAATTTCAATCACTTTACAATGTCATCAACGTCAGGTCCATATGTCATCAACCACTCAATAAATCAATCAATAAATCAATTAATAAAAAATCAATTTCAAATTCATAAAACAAACACCGTTTGAAATATAAGCAGATATGTATCACACTAATTAATTAATTAATTAACTTTTTTATATATTTTTAATATAAAAATAACATAATCTTAGATTAATTTAAGGAGCTAAGTTAATCAATTAATATAAGTTAGCCAGCATGGGCATGCTTTAATTCATCACCTGATTATAAATGACCATATTGAGTGGTGTAACCAAACAAAATAGCATTCTTACTTAATTGCAGTTGCTGATAATATGTCAAAATAAATACACGTATACTAAACCCTCACCTAAATTGAGATTCATACAGCAGCTTGTTGAGAGTGGAAGTCTGGACTAGTAACAGGCGGGAGATATTCTCTATGTTCCTGGGTATACTCAGATTTGTTCTCAGCTTGAATGATCAATTGATTGATTAACTAAGTGATCTATCGACAGACTGATTGATTTATTACGTTATTAATTGCCAAATATGAATCATTTATAGTCAATAGTAAAAAATTAATAGTCAATTAATATTTCGTTAATTGCCTTTTTGTATAATAGATCAATCACTTAATTGGTGTACTGATTTATTGATTTACACCTGATTTATCCTTGTAGATAATGTACCTGAATGATTTTATCGATGAACCACGGATGAGCCTGCAGTTTTCGTATCTCTATGTGCTTTTTGAGCGCCGTGAGGAAGACCCCGAAGTCAGGCTGTGGCTTCTCAACGCCTGGAAACAAATCTGAGATAATGCCTTCAAACAGCGGTATCTCCTGTATGCAAAAAGCAAGGTATGTTCTGTATGAAAAAATTAATGGCGTGTCCTAAATGCTAAGGAAAAGAAAGCAACTGCAAGTTCAGAATGCACTACATAAAGTTATAAACTGAATCTTATGCTAAAAACAACGCTACGCTATCTATTGCATTAACAGAATAGTATTTTATATACGCATAACATAATGGTATGCCATGTATGCATAACTTAATGGCATATCCTGCATGCATAATGCAACGATACGCCTGTAGGAATAAAACGCTGTCCTATAGGCGTAAAACACAAAAAAGTAAAATCTACATAAAGAAATGTTGTTATTTCATATATTCATACCGCAAGGTTACTACTGTGTGCACATCAGCAGCATATCTTGTACGCACACAATATTAGTATAAAGATAAAAGATAAATTTAACGTCTAATTCAATGCACTGAGGCGTTGACATCGCATGAGGCAACATGGAGCATGGACAACTTTTACTGGTTCATATATAATACGAGATTTCGAGTATAAACGTCATTAGAGGTTCACCGCATCTCTGTAGATTTAAAGTTCAACAATTAAATCAACTATCAGTATCGTCCCGTCACTGATATGCCTTCGAGGCAGAAAACTGACTTTAAATGTGGCTGTAGATAGTAATCGTTCCCTAGAGCTCCATGCTATGTCTCATGCATCAGACCTGTTAGCAGAACTACTCTACATAGCAATATGGTAGATACCTGCGCAAAGAAACTTTGGTAAGTTGACGTCCATGATGGCCTTGAGCAGCAGCACGGCTTCATTCTCCTGATGGAACTTTAGCTTCAGGTTACCAGCGGCCGTCAGGACAGACTTGACGGCTCTCATACCATAGTCATAGTGGTGCTGTGAGGAGAGCTGTTCTGAGCACAGCTTGTAGGTGGCTACTATCTTCTGTGACAGACTACGATATAGCAATCAGTCTATCAATAAACCAATCAATCAATCAATGAACCCATCAATCAGTCAGTCAGTCAATCAGTAAATCATAGTGATGCTATGAGGAGAGCTGTTCTGAGCACAGCTTCTAGGTGGCTACTATCTTCTGTGACAGACTACGATATAGCAATCAGTCAATCAATCAACCAATCAATCAGTCAATCTATCAGTCAATCGATCATAATCAGAGTGGTGCTGTAAGGAGAGCTCTTCTGAGCATAGCTTGTAGGTGGCTACTATCTTCTGTGACAGACTATGATATAGCAGTCAATCATAGAATCAATAGTTAAACGAATAAATAAATCAATCAATAGATGAGTCAATCAATCAGTCAATCGGAGCCTAAGTGACCGGAGTGATCTGCTGCTTGATGAAGTAGGTTTTCGAGGCTTGAAGCATACAGTAGGAGGAATATGCATCAATACGGTGACAGCTTTATCCTTCAGTGGAACTTGTAAGCACACTTTGTCATAGGAAAGTAGTTAACAAGTCTAACTAATCGATATATAGACAGGCTGCGGAGACACATAAATGACGATCTCTCTCTCTCTTAGTGCACTGCTTACTGGCAGGTCCATGGTACATAACGTCTCCACTCTTCTCTGTCTTCCGTCTTCCTCTTCATTTCCACATATTAGTGGGTCTTTAAATCATTTAACATACCTAATCTCGGCCTGCCCCTGCCTCTTTTTCCTTCCATTCTACCTTCTATGACCTCTTTTAATAGACCTTCCCCCCCTTAGAATGTGTCCTATCCATCTCATCTTCCTATTTCTTAATACATTTATCAACTGTCTATCTGTGCAAACTCTCTCCAGGACTTCCTCATTTGTAATCTTTTGGGTCCAGCTAATCCTCTCCATTCTTTTCCAAATCCACATTTCCAATGCCTCCAGTTTCCTAATATCTTCCTTCCTGAAGGTCCATGTTTCACATCCATACAATAGCGTGGATCAAACCAAAATGACGATAATCTCATAAATTCAACGCACGTTAAAGCAAAGTCAACGCAAAAATTTATCAGACAAATTCAAAGCACAGTTTAAAACACTCGATAGAGCATGTGCGCTATAAAGAAAGTTATGTAACGACGGGCTCGGTTAATACTTAGATGAGCGACTAGCAGCAATTCAGCGGGTAGGCAACTATTCCAAATAATCATGGAGTTGATGGAAAAATAAAATTTACAAAAATAGCAACTAATCTAAGAAACTCTGCAAATAAGTGCAATAGTATAACTATGCCGAAAAGAACTAAATGATGAGTTGGCTGAGAGAATTCACTGACAGAAGGATTTTACCGATAGATTTGAATGGATTTTACTTATGGATTAAATCACAAAGTAAGTTTCATTTATTGAAAAAGAAAATCCAAGATAGGCGAAGCAAACATCTGAACCCCAATATAATGATTTACAAGAACGAAACCTAATTAGTCACGCCACTGACTCAGCCATTGATTTACTGATTTACTGACAACTAAACTTACTGGTGGACTGACTGATAGCATGTTATTACCTGCGAGCATCAACAAAGCCCATGGAGTAGAGCGAGATCTCTCCAATGAGAGCATAGTCAGGTACCATCATAGCCACTGTGCGAAACAGTACCTACCAAATCAAACAATCAATTAAATAAATCATTGTGCGAAACAGTACCTACAAAATCAAACAATCAAATATTTAAGTAAAACATTTTGCGAAACCGTACCTACAAAATGAAACAATCAATCATTTAAATATAGAAATCAATGAACAAAACTGTAATTAGAAATCATAGAAATCAACCAATCAATCTATGAAATAAATTAATCAGAATAATTTAAGACTCTAAACTAAGTCTCTGGTCTATGAGCAGTAAAGTACAAAGTACTTTACTTTATACTGTTTGCTGTTGCTTGCGACCGATGTGGTAAGACTTCAGCAGTACTAAAATCTGAGTGGCCAAATGTTATAAGACGTAGAAGTTTCAGAGATCACGCTAAAGTGTGCAGTACCTCCACCAGTCGCCTCTTACAAATTTAATGATTTCATCTAAACTCCATTAATAATAGTGGAGAACCAATTCAACGTTACCATACTAACAGAGATAAATTCGTCAGTTTACTGTAACAGACGATATAGTAAAGAACTAAATATTCAGAGAAACCTTGAGGTTATCTGGTAGCTCCTGCCTGCCCGAGTAGCCAGGGTTCATGGTGATGAACATGATGCAGGTTGGATTGAGCGACAGCTCCGTCCCCTCGAACACAAAGCGCTTGAGCCCGGCATTGATAGACATCTGAATGCACTGGATCTGCTGCGCTATGACCGACAGCACCTCGAGCTCTAAGCGGTTGAACTCGTCGAAGAACCCAGGCGCCCGCCTGAGCCAGTCCCTTGAAGAACTTGCCTATTGCCTTGTAGTCCAGTCCGTCAGAGCAGTTAAATACGACGCACTGAATGTTTGATTACAATATAAAGAAGAATTAACGTCCGGTGCATCACCCGAAAATGATGTTAGGGGCGTCCAAGAGTAACATATAACTGCAAACAGTTCCGCACCATCAAAATGTATTTGCAAATGTACAGAATGAAGAGAAAGAGACAGAGTCACGCTCAAACAGAAAATAAATCGATCAAGTGTAGCTCTCTACAGATCAAGATTCTTGAAGAATTTACCATTCTGAAGAATAACTCCAATAACTAGAGAACTGTCTTATGTACTCTTTACTTAATTACAAGATAGCCTAGCTACTAAATTACATAACGATTAATACTAACTCATCGTTACAGTACCAACTACTACAATTAGAAACAACTTTATTACCTAACACTGGGCAAACAGTTATGTTATCTGCTTATCAATTTTACTGATTATTATAGAATTTATTAACAACACTTTAATTTAATAGAGGCCTAACTTTCACATCTGAACGAGATGTCATGGACGTGTGAATTAAAATGCAACTTAACTACTACACTGTGAGTAAAAAAAACATGTGTGCAGTCTCTCGCCCATAACTTCGGTATTAGTGAACCGATTTTTTAACTTCTTGCATAGGTATAATCAGGATAACATTAGCTCTAAAATAACCTTACGTGACTCTGGTAATTATTTGAAGCAGTGCTTGAAAATATGCGCGACTGAATATATTCAGTTTAAGTAAATTAATCGCTACAAAATGTTTACAAATCCGTGGCTTAACTAACAACGAAACACACGACACAAACAGTGTTGTACAGCTACTGTCAATTGTCAAAACGGTCAAACTACTTTTAATAATACCGTTAACCAATTGCAATTCTAGAACCATGTAGTGCCCTCTATCAGGAGTAATAATTGAGCTTTTAAAAGCTGTTTGGCACGAACGAGACACTGAAGTCGATTGGCTTCTGTCAGCTGCTGCATAAGTGCTTCTAAGTTCGTGTAAGTGCTTCTTCAGGCACTTAAGGCTTAGATCCTTATGAATAATTCTCATCACAGAGGACTGCGATATGCCAGTGAGTCTTTCAATCTGACGGGATGCGCTATGCGTCTGTGGCTTGTTCTCCTGACTCAGAATCAACTCCTCCACTGCTCTGACATTCTCTTCTGTTCTTATGCTCTTCTTTCGTCCACTGCCCTTCTTTCTATCGATTCTTCCAGTGAGGAGTAATTTCTTTAATAAGCAATCTAGCCCTCCCAGAGTCCAGTTTCTTGTTGGAAATTTGTCAATCAAACGAAGTGTACCATAAGCCGTTAAGAGGTTATCATCATCATCATCTTCTTCTTCTTCTTCTTCTTCTTCCCTTAAATCCCAGTTTAACCAGGGTCGGGATACGAATAGACTTTCTCCAGTCCTCCCTGTCCCACACCATATCATCAGTCCATCCCTTATTTTTCATGTCCTTCTTAATTACCGCATCCCAAGTCAATTGTGGTCGACCTCTCTCAAGCTTAACATCCAGTTCTTCCCTCCAAACTCTCTTTACTACATCCTCATCTGCCTTTCTCACAATATGTCCATACCATCTCAATCTCGACTGAGCCAACCTATCCCCGATCCCCTCAACATTCAAATTCATCCTCACATATTCATTTTCCATTCTGTCCTTCCTAATTCTTCCACACATTAGACACAACATTCTCATTTCTGCCACATGCAAACTCTGCAAATGTTCCCTTTTTAGTGCCCAACATTCCGAACCATACATCATTACTGGCCTTACCACAGAACTATAAAATTTGCCTTTCAGTCTTAGTGGGATTCTCCTATCACACAACACTCCACTAGCAGCCCTCCACTTTGCCCATCCAGCCTGAATCCTGCTAGTAACCTCCTTTTCCAACTCCCCATTATCCTCTATTACAGATCCCAAATACTTTAAATCTGTTACCTTCTTTAGCTCCACACCCTGACTTATTACTCTATCTCCGTTTATCATCTCACCCTTCCATCTACTCTCTAAATGCTCCGTTTTTTCCTTATTCACCCTCAGTCCTTTACTTTCCAGTGCCTCTCTCGCGTTTTCCAACATCTCGCTTACTTTCTCCACAGTGTCTCCTACTATCACCAGATCATCTGCAAATAGCATGCACCATGGGGCCTCCTTAATAACTCCCTTAAGCAACTCATCCATAATCAATATAAACAAATATGGACTTAGGGCTGATCCTTGATGTACCCCGATTTCACATCAAAACTCTCAGATTGTCCACTCTCCACAAGAGTGGAGTGCCACTTCAAATTTAGCAATCAATCAACAACAACAAATGAATTAATGCTCCACCAGTACTGTAGGCCTCTATTTTCTCATTATATACTCCATCAATCAATTAAATAAAAATAACAGAATTAATTAAACACTCATTCAATGAATAAATCTATTAACAACACTCAATCAAAAAATAGCCACATTATCCGACCTCCGTCTTTTCAATTTAGCACATATTATACAATCAAGCAACTAAAACATCATCTTCAACATTTTTCAATAGAACATCAATCCAATCAATAAATCAATCAACAAAACAATCAATTTTGACTCAGATTACTCACATCATCTGGCCACAGGTTTCTCCTGGACTCGTGATCGAGGGCGAAGTGCCCGTTGACGTTGACGGGCAGGTCGAACATGACGGGCAGGGGCAGGAAGCTCGACACCTTGCGACTCCGCTTCATCGCCCCTTTGCTGTCCGAACAATCCAACATGGCCGCTACACCGGCTCGTGGTAGCAGGGCTAGCTGATTCTGGCGGAAAGCCTCGAGTATCGCTGGATGGATGGGGGCGTCCCGATCAAAATCAATCCTCTGAACAATCAGCCACCTCTCCCAATAGTCGTTGCTGTAGCAAAATAAAATTTATCCATTTAGAACAAGAATTATGAAGTGAAACAAGGCTGTCTAAACAATTATTCTAAGTTTTAAAATTTAATCAAATCGAATATTCCTTTGATGATGAGTTTCTTTATTGGAGTATAAAGATTGAGTAGACGCGATTAAGTAAAAACTGAGGAAGTAAATAGAAAATCATCTGCCAGAAGCCATTTTCCACACTAAATATTATGGCTTAAGCCTTACGTTGAGATGAACTCGTTGATTAAGGATTTCATCATTCGGTAAGATCCGAGGACCAAAGAGTTCATCTCAACACAAAGCTTAAGCCTATTTCAAATCCTAGTGTAATCCTTGGCGTGGAGAAAGTGGACATCAGTAATTTAATTAAATTAGAAATTTAATTAAAGTAGAAATCAGTAATTTGGGCCTGCCACTTGACGGAACTCTAGATAGAAAAGACAGCTGTAAATCCAATGTTAACGTCAGTTTCTTCTCCTGAAAGCGATATCAGGGACAGGCGAGCTCAGGATTTGAACTGACACATACTGATCCGCGGTCGGATATCTTACCGACATCGCCACTGGCTCCAGTCAGAGAGAGAGGGAGAGAGAGAGGGAGAGAGAGGGAGAGAGAGGGAGAGAGAGGGAGAGAGAGGGAGAGAGAGGGAGAGAGAGGGAGAGAGAGGGAGAGAGAAAGGGAGGAAGAGAGAGAGAGAGAGAGAGAGAAAGAGATTAATGGATATAGTGTAACAAAAACCTATCTCTTAGCGTGATGGAATAGGAGAGCTCATTGACTTCAATGTCTCTCACGCTCACAGTACCGGCCATGACCTTGGCTGCAATGACCTTCAGATGTTCACAGAACTTGTTCCTTACTTCTCGATCTGCTTCCGACATCGTCACGTCAACTTTAAAAGTATTGATTAATCGTCCTGAACTGGACTCTATCTGTTAGATCAATCAACCAATCAGTCAATAAACTGATAGACTAACATAACGAGTAACAGTCAAAGGTATTGTATTGCGCAGTAATAGGCACTTGAAAATTTGTTAAATTAAATAAATCAAAAAATTCTTTCTCTTTACACTTATGTTAAGTGGCAGGTCCATGGTACATATTTCTACTTGCAATCAGCTT
Source organism: Enchytraeus crypticus (assembly GCA_905160935.1). Lineage (NCBI taxonomy): Eukaryota > Metazoa > Annelida > Clitellata > Enchytraeida > Enchytraeidae > Enchytraeus > Enchytraeus crypticus. The sequence continues at coordinate 809,526 of CAJHZI010000191.1, forward strand.
TCAGGCTCCATAAAAATTACCCCATAGATTGACTAGTTAATTTATTCACAACAGGCTTTGCTTTACTCAGAACGTAATTAGCCTATATCTCGGGAAAAATATGGCCTCCGAGGTGGTTAGCCTCTGGCTTCTTCAGTTCTACTCAGTCCTATCTAACGAAACGTATACGTTTACAGTTGGTTATTTTTATTTGGCTCGGACACAATAACATCGGAAGATTTACTAAATATAAGGAATAAATCAGTAAATCAATCAATAAATTGATCGAACAAACTTACTTCAACACGTCAATCAATCAAAATGCTTCTGCAAATGAATATTAAAACTGCAGTAGTCAATAAATTGACATTCTACAAAGCTAGACAAATCTTTGTATCTGCTCCAGCTAAATTAGTTTATGCAGCCTGTCAATGAGTTGAATTTTTAAACAATGATGACAATAGATTGTAAAGCTGGTAAAGCTAATGTTGACGTCAGTTTCCTTCGAGAGTGATGTCAGTGACGGTCGATCCAAGGATTTAAACCCCGCACATACAGATCCGCGGTCGACTATCTTACCGACATCGCCACTGGCTCCAGCCAGGTGGAGTTATAGTTATAACCGTGCAGCTCTTGCTAGTGTCATTAATCATTACTTTAGTGTCATTAACGACATTAATCTAATGACTAAACACTCATTAGGGATGTCTAATTATAGTCAACTAATTAGCCATTAGACATAGCTAATGTTAGACATTTTCACTTTTATTATTAAATTCTCATCCAATTGCATAGAATACTACAACTAGCCATTTTGCTAAAGAAACATCATCAACATTTTTCAAAACTTACGATATTTACAGAATAGTTAGATTTACGTTGAATGTGGTAAACAAGAGAGATATGAAAAATAGGGGATTAATTTATGATATGGTATCATATCCCGACCCTAGTTAAACTGGGATTCAAGGGAATATGATGATGATGATTGATGATATGGTTTGAGACATTGAGGTCTATTCGTATCCCGATCCTAGTTAAGCAGGGATTAAAGAGAAGAAGATGATGATGATGATGATGATAGATTTACTTGGATATCGTCCTACAAACCTCGCTTAGTGCTATGCTCTGAACACTGTTTACAAACAGTAAACAGTCGATGAGATCCGGTTTGAACCTGTTGAACAGGCTGTCAATGGTCCTGCACGTGATGACGTTATCTGAGAGCTCTGACTCCGCAGCCATCGCTTCATCTCTTAGAGGAAGTCCGAACATAGTGCCGCGAGCCACGTCAAACTTATCCTCCAGGTAACACGGAAGATATCGGTGAAGATCGATCTAAGCTTGTCCACCTCCGTTAGGAAAGAGGGAGCGTCAGTGAGGTGGTAGACGCAGTTGAAGCCCACTCCGTACTGCCCTGTTTTGTTGGGGTCACAGGCTTTACTGCCCTCGCCCAGGCGCTGAATGCCGGTGGTGTCCTCCTCGCTGAACGGTTGATTGTTGTAGACACACAGGGCCGGACCCTGCAGGGGACGCCAGGACTTGTCGAACACTCGCTCTGATCCGTGACTACGTGGATCCTTGATGAAGTGAATCTGAGTGGCACCAGCGTCATCTGCGTTCTGTAACATCTCCTTAAGTATTTCCTGCATCAATCAATCAATCAATAGATGAAATAATATCGATAAATAACTCTTCATAGAGAAGATGCTTTCCTTCAAATGGAATACAAATAATACAAATATTCAATGTGGAGAGCGGAATAAGCGTAGACGATGGCTGATACTTGTGAATTTCCTATTCAAGTTTAAGAGTTTATTGTTATTCGTATGGACCCTGTACTTGATAACGTTTTGCTTTCCACAACATCATTATTAATTGCGCATTCTTTAAAACCTGAGCATGAAAACTAGCACAGATCGAGGATTAGTCTTCCAGCATCATCAAGCGTCCTGATAAGCGTTGAGCTTTATTTAGAATTAACTGAAGTTTGGAGTCAATCCAACTCCCCACGCACTTGTCAAAAGTGGATTCAAATTGTTTCACTCAACAATGATAAAAATCAAATATAGCTCTAATGTCGTCAATGACAACAGCGAGGAACGTATTAAACTGTCATCACAACTACAACCAACGTGTCGTCATTCTGAGAAAATAGAAAACAGATGAATCTATTCAGATTCATTAAAAAGATTACTAGAAAATTAATTTTAAATGTCAATTGCTAAAGTTAGGGTATTCCATAAAGCTGGATTTTAAATAGTGATTTTCGGTCATACAAGCCTACTGCTGATAATTGATAAACACAACAGCACATGCAGGTAAACGTAAACACAAAAAAATTAACGTTTGGCTCAGTAGTGCTCTGTGTTGGCATTGCCGTACATATTAACCTATATGCACAATGCACATACATCATGTATAGCCACAATTTAGTTGCTATGCTTGCGTTTGATATTCTTCAGTTCGGCTTTACTCGACATTGAAACTTCAATCTTACGTTATACTCTGATGTTCTGTATTCCAGTTTGACATTCACATTCACATTCAAAATTATGGTTTTTTTTAATTGGTGCATTTCCGATTAGTACTTTGTTTTAAATTTGATTTTGAATTTGAAATTTAGAAAAACACCATAATTTTCAATGTGAATGTGAATACAATGTAAAACTGGAATACAGGACATACACTCCGTGTCTCCGACTCAGTTTACTAAAAATAATTACAATTTTTATCTAGTTATATTCCAAATTTTCAAAACTTACACTACCAATACCATCCACTCCAACAAATGAAATATAGAGAGAATGATGACATTAAAAGAGAAAGCTAAGTAAGTGATAGTAAAACAGAAATTTCTAGAAAGAAGCAGTGCAATACCTGTAGTAGAGGAGAGAAGTTACATCTGTGGTACTCAGTCAGACCATAGAGGTACGGAGCGCAGTTGTGAGGAAATGTGAAAGCTACCTGTAAATATCACATAGACGTCACATACATCTCACGTAAAGATCTCATTGGCATAGCAAGAAACTCATAAACATAACATAAAATCACATTAAGATCACATCACACTACGCGATCATTTTGTTATAAGTATAAATAATTTATACAGACATATTAATAAATATTGAAGAAACTATTTAACTAACCTACTAACTGCCTAACACTATAACTTGAGGGTGGCTAGCTTAACGAATAGCGTGTTCGCACCCACTGGAAGTGACTATGGTTCAAATCCAGGGTCAGTCGAATTCATAATAGATTAAGATTCCTCGTTTGCAGTTTTTTGTGTCGGAGCTACATGTAAGCTATCAATTGATTATGTGTATTACAAAAAATATAATTAATCATGGAACTTAAATCCATGAGACAGAAAAATTTAAAGCAGTCACATAAACCGGTAACTACAATAGCACAGATACATTATATACTGCATTAATGCACTGATTATTGATTGATCTGAATTGCTTAATATTTAAATATTGAACCTGTTTAGGAGCTATATGAACATTATTATTGAGAATGAAAGCAGCCTCAGAGAGCCTGTCTTTGATTTGCTTCCTGGCCGCTTGGTCCGTGATTCGCCGCTGAAGATACTGATAGCATCGCGTTATCATCCTCTGAATGTCTTCACCTGCCTGGGCTGAGAGTTGAACCTGAGCCTGTGGGCTGATGAGAACTGACAACTGCTCTAACACTTCGTCCACACTGGGTTCCTTCAATTCTACGCTCATCCTATGTGAATCAATCAATCAATCAATGTTATTCGATTACTGTGTTGCTTGCATATCGATTAAACCAGTAAAATAAATCGATAAATAGTTCAGTCAACCAATTAACTCAGTGTTCGATTGATTTTGATTCTTTTTGATCAGTTATAAATATATCACAAACCATATGTCAGTCATATATCACCATATACATGTATCATTCTGTGCTCAGTTGTAAATACATGCATAGGGCCTATCATAAATCGTGCAACAGATAGACCATTCCGTGTCTAACATCTTATCTAATAGCTTTATTATAATTATATAACTATATCCATCATCTTATTTAATTTCTTTATTATAGTTATATAACTATATCTATCATCTTGTGAGAAGCTGCAGAGGAAGCTGAGCAACCGTCGATCATAGCATCAGTGTTTCAACCTATACGATAAAAGCTAGGGGTTCAAATCTCAATGAGAACGACTTTAACATCGATGTCTTAACTTATTTGCTATTATACCTGAGGAAGTTGAGAACGTTGGCGGGATCAGCGGGGAGCACTGATTGATCAATCAAAGGTCTCACACAGCAAATCAAATCTCTGTGCTCCACTGGATACAACTCAATGGCTTTCATCAGTGTCATCTTCTCCGCCTCTTTCTCTGTCTGCTTGTCATTCTCTATCTTCTTGTCAATCTGTGTCTCGCTCGGTGTGCTTGTCTCGTTGTTTGTATCACTGCAGAACCAGGGCAGAGGAAAGTTGATGGGCTTAGAGAGAGCAGGTAAAAATGACGCGTCACACAGTCTCTCCTGCACAAATCTGTGAGACGATCAATCAAATATTCAATCTGCCAATAAATCAATAAATCAGTCAATGAATCAATGGAACAATTAATTAGCTAACCGATTAATCAATTAAAAGTCAATCCATTAAGCAATTAATCAGTAATTCAATTAATCAATCAATCAATAAAGCAAACATTCCGTCATTTAAAAAAGTAGACTTAGTAAATAACTTTGGCAGGCTGCTTTCAAGAAACACTTTGCTAAGCAGACACAATTATACGTACAAAATACAACAGAAATAGTTAAGCCAAATTATTGTATTTTAACGCGCAAATACGATAAACACAAAACAATTGTTAAATTACTAAAGAATGCTAACGTCACACTTATACACACTAATAAAGGCATTAAACAAAAATGCTTAAACACGCATCATAGTATACATAAATAAAATTACCAATTCGTTCAACAGCAGACCTACCTTAGATATGGTTATTAGTAAACGTGCGATATTTTAATTAGATAAGTATTAATTACCATGAATTATTTAGTCATCATCATCAGCATCATCTTCCCTAGAATCCCAGTTTAACCAAGGCCGGGATACGAATAGAACTTCTCCAATCCTCTCTGTCCCACACCAATCACAATTTGCCCATACCATTCCATTTGTTTGCATTTTTGCAGCAATTTCTTGAGCTTTGACGCTCACCAACCGAATGCCCTTTTTGACGTTGGTTTGAATCTTATTTTTATGTTACCTTTTACGACACGTGCAGTACACGGTGGGTCTAATCTTCATACACCCCGGACACAACACAGAGATCGTGAATTATTTATTAGTAATAATAACTGATTTACCTGACAGCCCTCTTGTTCTCCAAAGCCTCTACATCTTTCAGATTCTGACTCATGACATTGAGCATCGCCGCGATCATCTGCCTCAGCACTTCCTGGTTCAGCTCAGGTCCAAGGCATGAAGAAAGGAAGGTGGCTCTTTCGAACAACTCTTCCCACGATAGATGGGATATTTGATATTTCATACCCAACTCTCTAAGCACCGATAAAATCTAAAACAAGCAACAACAATGATATGAGGAATATAGTGCCAAACATCGTAATTTATGCAAATTTAATCCGTATCTAAATTAAATTCTGCTCTGTGCAATAACTCAGAATTCCAGGGCTCTGATGCACTACTTAGCTGTAATCAATGGCGCATGCTTTCTTCGCAATTTTTGATTAAGATTTAGTATGCTTACTGACAAAGTCTGAAGCTAATCGCTTAACATTTCAATGCGACTCATTACATTCAAGTTAATGTGACTCAGCCTATTTCTAGGTATTTAACTTTTAGCACCACAAATTGGCACAAAGCACACAGAGGTTTATTGCTGAAAGCAGCATTCGCCAAGCATTATTAAAAAAGTAGGAGTAGTGTATAAAAGTGGGATACTGATACCGTTTAAGCCGGGCTAGAACGTTCATATTTCCAGCATCATTTTTTAACAAATATTTTCGCTCTCTACTTTCGCTCAAATAATTATTCTCGCTCGCACGCTGGCTCGAACAATTATTCTCGCTCTCTACGTTCCCTCAAATATTTGTAAAAAAATGATGTTGGAAAACGTTCTACCCCGACTTAAACAGTATCAGTATCCCACTTTTATACAATACTAAATATAATACTATTAAAATATAATAGGTCTAATATGAATACCATCATCCATCACAACACCTTTTGTATAAACTGGCGATAATCCTATTTTATTCTGTTCATAAGTTTTCATTTCTTTCTCATTAAACCTAAAGCCCTTATTTACACCATTAATAATCTCCCTATTTCCTAAACATTCTAAATATTTCTCCTTATTTATAATACTATTATTATTCTTTTGTAACCCTTTCGATGAAGCCTTATCTTTCTCTCCCCAAACATAATATGTTTTACTACATAAAGCAACCATACCATCCCCTTCATATTCTACTTTAAATAAATCAGGTGTTCTATTACTAAACTTATCAGTTGTAAACCATTTATGTTTATTCTTTTCAAAATCATCCTTTAACTCTGGTTTTATTATATCTTCAAAATCACCCGTCATAGCCATATAAGCAGAATCTGTATCCATCTCTAAATACTGGAAATCTGATCTATTTATATATTTATCTACGCAATCGTAATAAAACTGTAACATTCTTAATTTTGAATCATCATATATACTACAAGCTATTTGTATAGGCATATTTTGCGAAACCTTTTTAGGTCTTTTAACTACTTCGTAAACCGAAGGGCTACCTGAACCTTGGTCTGTGTACTCTTCAGCATCATAATAAAAATAGTAATTCTTAGCTCTATTAAACTGTACTTCATCGCAATATGTAACCTTTTTATGCTTATTCTTATTCATACCCGTCCTCCCAAAAGGCGAATTACCAATAAGTTTTGCAGCTTCAGCAATTATCGCATACTTCAGATCCACATCTCCTTTCCTTCTTTCATTTGTTACCCATTCCATAAAGCCTTTAAATACTCTACCTCTTTTAGCTGGTATAACACCATGTAACTGTTTAACAACACACCCATGTTCTATTAGCCATTTTAACCTTGTAGATTTAATTAATATCTTTTCAGCCTTTAATGTGGCAAGAAGTTTTCTACTTTTTGTGGGCTTTCTACCTAACTTCTTGAGTAAACCTTTAGTATAATCTCCACACACACTTTCATCATATTCTTTATTTAGATGTATCGGACACATTTCACTAAAATACTCCCACTTATCTTCAGGTACTTCGATATCTACTTCTAAAAATCCAAAGAATGTATTCTTCAAAACTTCTTTTTCATACTTAACCCAATCCGTACTTTCTTCCCAATATAATTTACCACAAGGCATTTCTTCACCTATACACCACAGATATAGTGCATTTGCATCATATCCAACTATTTTCTTCACAGTTTTCCCCTCACCATCATAATACCAATCCTTAATACCCATATCGTAATGTACCCTACCAATCTGAGTTTTATCTTTCTCATGATATCTATGGAATACGATACTAGCTCCACCAGTTATATTGTTTTTAAACTTATAAAAAGCGTCCTTATTTTCTTCACCAAACAGCCAAATCATAGGATGATCCTTTTCCCACCTCAATAAAGCTTTTTCTCTATAAAACTTCTTAAATAACCCACTTGATCTAGATTTATTACATTTCGTACAAGCTGCAACACAGTTATCTCTAGTGTGAGGTTCATTACAATCGATTCTATCTAGAGACCATTTAAATTTTCCAAAACCAGTTAGAGCTACCCAACAATAATAACACCGATATTTTTCTCTGTATAATATATCTCTAACATCTTTAACTTTGACATTTTAGATGAATTTGCTCCTCTTTCTTCATCTTGCTTTTTATAGCCATATATTCTTCTCGCTATCTGCTCATTAGTTAATGACACTACAGATTTTAGAGATTGTGGCTTCCCATTTCGTAAATACTCTTCAAAACCCTGTAACTGAAACTGATATAATATATTCTCACTTAAACCAGGAAGTGAAATAGCGTCTTTATACATATGTAGACCAAATGTATAAAAGAACTCCTTCTGTTTCAAACAAGCTTTTAACATCGGCTCAACATCTAAATTATTGTACCACTCCAATAAATATTTAACTAATATTAAATTCTTTTCCTTACAAATAGTCATAAGTTTATTAAAATCTTTCTTAGACATCTTCTCCCCTTTTAATGAAGAATAGAAATCCTTTCTCTTCAAATCCCTCACTAAATAATTAAGCTTATCATAACTATCAAACCATTCGTAAGGAAACCATCCTTTTTGCTCTGCAATATCATTTGCTTTAATAAATTTACTCAAACTTGTTCCTGCTGCACAATAGTTCATTTGATCAAGAAATATAAAATCTTTTGTCTTTATTTCTTTATATCGAGTTCCAGCTTTAATAATAAAGGGGTTTTTATCTCTAGCCAATATCTCATTTATGAATCCAACATTAGATAACAAGTTAATGTCATAAAACCCACTATTAAAACCGACAATTGGTATAGCAGAACAGTAAGATTCAACTTGTTCTTTATGCTTCTCCCCTTTTTTTACCTAAACGATCTAAATGATCTAATAAAGGTTTCATTTTATCAAGCATCAATTCTTTAGCCTTTGCTGCAACATTATCGAAATATTCAAACAGAAGTTTAGTTAAATCCCTTGGAGATTCAGACAGTATATGTTTAACCTCTTCAAATCCTGGTACGTTACTGGCTATCGATGTTGAAACAGGTATATGTCTACTAACATATTTTAATTTCTCCCCTACCATTTGTTGCAATTTTTCTAAAATTGATTCTAAATCAAATACCGTCATATAATCATATTTAAAATCTACATCGATATCATAATAATCGGCCAACTTGATAATTATATTCCTCTTCTTTTCCCATAATTCTGGACGCTTTTTAAACACATCTTTTTGTTTTAAAGTACAAGTATCAATGTCTTTCCATAACCCAATTATCTCTAAATTTCCCACTACACCTTGTACATACTTATATACCATTTCCCAACCTTAGAAAATCAGTGATATATGAGAAATGATTAAGGTAAAGATTTAAATATATAGGAGTTCGGTTCTGGTCAAGACAGAACGGAGATTTACGAATGTAGAAAATAGATTCATCTTTGTCATAACTAACTATATTTATAGCATACCGTTTATCAAACTCTTCGTAACGATCTAATTCATTAATATAATCAAAACCTTTGTACACAGAACGTAACTTGCGTGTACCATAAAAGTTTCCCAATAATTATATCGTCCTTCTAATACAACGATCCTGTCTACACCCTTCAGCTAATGCCAAACACACCCAGAAACATAGATTATCTTTTACATCCCCTATTCCTATAATACGTGTACATTTGGTAATATGTTCTGGTAATGCAATATTAGCTCCTATTGGAAAATCTAATCTAGTAATTTTAACGCCCATCCCTTACACACCAAGTAACATTGTATGGGAATCTGGAAAGAGTTTTGTCAGACGGTTCTCTATAGTTTCTAGTGTTACTCTACGTTTTAGTTCTTTAAGATCCCCTAAACTCTTCAATACAAAAGGTTCATCAAAAAGAGTGTTATTGCCTCCCGGTTTATAAAGTTTCACTTCTCCTTCCTTACTAGTCACATAACCAAAACTAATATTTAATTTTATTGCATTATTTTCTTTAAGATATATTCTATCAAAGCTTTCGTAAATTTTTTTTAAAGAATCTATATAATTGAAACAATATAGTTTTAAATATTTACTTTCTTTCTCTTCTCCATAAATATTTCTTTCTTCAGCTACCTTCTTTTTCACTTCTTCATTCGAATCTGATTCATTAAATGCCCAATACGCTCCATCTAATACTGGTTTTTCTACTTTCGAAATAAGGATATTTTTTTGTTCATCATAATTATAGTTTTCAAGTAAACTTTTAAATATTTTACCGCCTACTTTAATATTCCTTCTACTTTCTGGATTATAAACTGTTTCAGGTTTTACTTCTTTTCCATCAGGAGGGATAAGCTCATTGTTTTCTTCATTACAAGAATAATTTCTTTTAATTAAGTCTTTATATATCTTACCATCTTTTTTAATTGTCCTTTTAGTTAGTGGAGTAATAACGTTTGGACCCATCTATGGGAGCTTAGGCAGGATGTAGTTTTGATTGGTTATAATTTATAAACAATATCACGTGCGCAATGTAACCAATCACAAACTGCCACAGCTTGTTGCGTCATTCTGAGTTGGTTAGTTGTCAGGACAGGTTGGGTAAGCTTTTATTATTTCTGTATTTTAGGTTTTAATTCTCGCAAATCAGCGCAAATGCAACCCATATTGTAGTTTTCGATGATGTTATGAATGAGGATCAAAAAGTTATGACAAATTACTTTTGTAGAGGTAGACATAACAATGTAAATGCATTTTATTTATGTCAAAGTCTCCACCAATTAAGGAAACATGGAATACGTCAAAATGCCAATATATTTATTTTGTTTCATCAAGATAAAAAGACAACCAAATATTTCTATGATACACATATTTCTGGTGATATGGGCTTTGAAGAGTTTGAGAAACTTTGTGATAAAGCATGGAGTTTAGGACATTACGGCTACATTGTTATCAATCTTTGGGAACCTCCTGAATGTGGGCGATATCTCTTAAATTACGATACTTTATATATTCCTAATAAATACATAAAAGTGCATAGAAATACATAGAAATATATCTTTTTTTAAACAAGTAAATATGATGATGATGAAATTTGATCCTACGACGTACAGGAAGGTTAAGAATGAGGTTAAGGAAATGTTTCGAGATGAAAAAGTTGGAAAGCAACAAACATACGAGAGTCAGTCAGAATTATTCAAACCGATTTTAAATAACACTAAAGAGGTCATGCAAAATATCGTTGAAGAGAAACAAAGTTTAACTAATGACATTTTAGCACTTCGTGATACTGACCAAAGACTAGCTTTAAGACAAGCAATTCAAGAAATGTCAGGTCTTTCAGATACAGAACCGCGTTCTGCTTCATCACCGATGAAGGTATTTTCAGAATCAAAGGAATCTACTCCAATTACTCCAAGAGTTAACTTAAAGAAAGACTTTAATGAAACAGATATAGAAAATTTAGAGGACTTAAGCTTTCCACTTCCAGGTGAGATGTTTCATAACATTAGTGAAATACCGTCAATTTTAAAGCACGTTACAACAAAAATAAAAAGTCTAGCACAAGAATTTCGAGAAGATAGATTATCTAAGAAGACAGATAGAGAGAAAGAGATATATGAATCACAAAGAGGTACTTTAGAAAAATGTAAGAATAGGTTAAAGTATATTCAGGAAAGCAAACAAGTAGTTGGTGAGGGAAAAAAGAAAAAGAAACTCGTTAAGAAGAAATGTGGAAAAGGGCGACCTAAAATTCACTATGCTGTAGTATATAATGACGCAAATGATTTACTTCAAAAATTGTAAGAATATATTGCTGCTTATCATGCTGGTAATAATGGAGTTTATAATACCATTATTACTATTTTAGATGAATTATTGAACACTAAAATTATCTGTAAGGATACCCATGATAACATCTTAAAAAGTAATGGCCTGTAAATGGCAAAGTTAACATTATCTAGCAATACAACTGATTTTACTACAACTCTTAATCCACCAATATTCCTCGACATCAACAAGCGATATGAAGCAGCCTTTTTATCATTACACACCTATAATTCTGTACCAAATATTACAGAAACTAATAATAAATTTAAGTATTCTACAGATAAGGGTGTTACTTGGAAAATAATTACATTTGATAAGGGTGCTTACGAATTGAGTGAAATTAATGCAAAAATAAACATGGTGGAGCAAGGGGGTGAAATTGAAATTGATTATTACAAACCAACGTTTAAGACAATACTTGTTATATCTAATTCAGACTATATGGTTGATTTTGGAGTAGAAAACTCAATAGCGTCAACTTTAGGATTTACAAATGAAAAGTTAGGTCCTGGTACTCATCAATCACCAAATATAATAGATATAGAAAAAGTAAACTCAATACTGGTACACTGCGATATCATTATTGGTACTTATGTCAATAGTTCTAGATCAAATGTTATATATAATTTTACACAAAAAGTAAGTCCAGGATATAAAGTAATAGAGAGACCAAGTCCTGAATTAATATTTCTTCCAGTTGTAGGAAGACCTGAAATATCCAGTATTAGGATCTGGTTGACAGATCAAGATAATAGAATTATTGATCTAATGGGAGAAAAAATTACTATTGATATATTGATTAGAGAAAAAGTTGTAATATAAATATGATCGTAAAAAAGAAGAATCAAATGTACGCCCCTTCAGGGATCCAGAACAAGCTTCTGTACACCTCCAAAAGAACTATGATATATGGTTATGGGTTTATCGATACACTAAAGGATATTGGTTCTTATATAGCTCAAAATAAAGATTTGATTGCTAAACCCATGTTAGGAGCAGTGGGCGATATTGGAGCTTTGGCTCTTACAGAAGGAAGTAAAGCTTTAATTAAGCAACTCTCTACTGAAAAGAAGAAGAAGGAGTTAGATCCTAGTTCAAAACAGATATTGGATAAATTGGTATCTGGTAGTGGTATTCAGAAACTTTAAAATTAGTTTTTAAGTCAATTAAATGACAACTGAAATAGATAACGATGTACTTATATTACAAAATGAAATACTTGTTGATAACAGTATTGAAAGAAAAGATTATAAGACGTTCATTCCTCAAAGTAAAGCAGATTTTGATAGCTTTGGTCATACAATCGAATTGAAAATCCCAGCTAGTGATGCTTATTATATTCCTTCTCAAAGTTATGTGGAAGTAAAAGGAAGGTTAGTTAGAAGTGATAACGATGAGGCCTATCCGGCTGATGCAAAAATAGCTTTAATTAGCAATGCTATAATGTATATGTTTTCAAGTATTGAGTACATATTAGGGGGGCAAGTAAAGGAAACTTTAAATTTTCCTGGACACACTACATCAGTGTTAGGCTATCTAATTTATCCAGATGATTTTAATAGTAGTACTGGACTTCAACAGTGTTGGAGCAAAGATACATCTTCAAGTTCGGATAGTGACGAATTAAATGCATCGGCTACTGCTCCTGCGGTAGGTTATAGGCCTACTAAAAATAATAATTTTAATCAGGGTTTTGCTATTCGTAGGAAACTTCTTATGAGTTCTGATCCTAGAGGAAACTTTTCATTCATTATACCTTTTTCTCATATTTTTGGATTTTCAGAATATGACAAAGTCTTATATAATATGGAGCACATTTTAAAATTCACAAGAGGTAGCGATGATTTACCAATATACAGAGCAAATGGCGTTGCTGTAGGTAAAATATTATTGAATGATATTAGATGGGTTATTCCACAAGTAATACCGTCTCCGGTTAAAAGAACTCAACTGTTAGAATTAGTGAAAAATAAAACACTAATTCCATTACATTTTTGTGCAAGAAGTGATGGTCATACTACTGTAAATCAGAATGTTCGTAGTTTTGACTGGATGTTAAATAGTTCAGCGGGTGTAGAAAAACCTAGATGGATTATCCTTACATTTCAAACTGACAAGATTCGTACGCAAGAACAAAATCCTGCAATATTTGATCATGTTAATTTAACCTCAGCCTGTGTTAAGTTAAATGGTGACAGATATCCATCAGATTATTTGGATATAGATTATGCGAAGAATGATTTCGTGAAACTTTATGAAATGGCTGAAAATTTCAAGAAAGGTTATTACGGGATAAATAACTTAATAGGTGGTAATCAAATTAATTTACTTAGTTACAAGGAGCTATATCCGATTTTGGTATTTGATGTAAGGCATCAGAGTGAACAAGTAAGATCAAATGTAATGGCCATTAGTCTAGAACTAAAATTTGGGCAACCTATACCTGCAGAAACTCATCTATATGCGATTATATTATCAGATAGATTATTTAGATTAACATCTGATGGTCAAACACCAAGGATGGAAAGTTATTAAGATTTTTTCTTTTGTAAATAAAATATGTATTGCTTAAAATGTAGAGTGGTGACTGATTCAATAAACGTGCAAGAAAGAATTTCTAAAAATAACAGAAAAATGTTAACTGCTGTATGTAAAGTATGCGGTAAGAAAAAATCTAAATTTTGGGGAGGAGAATTACATTTACCTACAAGTCGAGGAGAATATGTGTCAGATGGGTCATTTAATAATCAAAGTAATTATTCTTACTGTGGACCTGGTACTAAGTATGAACAGAGGAATAGAGAAGGGTACCAGGGTATTAACGAATTAGATAAAATGTGTAAGTTACATGATCAATTTTATACAGAAAATACGGAAACTAAGACTAGAAATATTAGTGATGAGGCTTTAGCGCATAGGGCTAATGAAATTTCTAATGATCCTCAATTTGACAATACTCAAAGAAATATGGCAAAATTGGTGTATTATATTATGAAGAATAAAGCAAGATTTGGACTAGGTCATACAAAAAAATGACTAGGACCCTTTGAAGATCTTGCAGAAGAATTACATAAACCTGTTCGAAGTACGTTTCAGAGAAGGACAGTACAGGTGTACGCAGTAGATGATATTTGGGGTGCTGACTTAGTTGATATGCAGGAATGGTGTGGGGTAAATATTGGGTATAAATATATGTTAAATGTTATTGATGTATATTCAAAATATGTATGGAGTATACCTTTGAAAGATAAGAAAGGTGAAACTGTCACTAATGCTTTTAAACATATAGTAAAAGATTCGGACAGGAGGCCTAGACATATATGGCTTGATCAAGGTAAAGAATTTTATAATAAAAATATGAATCAGTGGTTAGAGGAAAATCTTATTAATAGATATTCTACTTATGGAGAGCATAAATCTTATGTTGTTGAGAGGTTTAATAGAACATTAAAAGAGAAAATGTGGAAAAGATTTACAGCTGAAAATACTAGAAATTGGGTTGATATGCTAGATAGATTGATTACTGAATATAATAATACGGTTCATAGTAGCATCGGTATGACTCCTGCTAAGTTTAGTAAATTAAAAAATATAGAAATAATTACACAAGAGAAATCAGTAAAGAAGTATAAATTTAAAGTTGGAGATAAAGTTAGAATTAGTCGAATAAAAGGGGTTTTTGAGAAAGGATATGTTTGCTATGTTATGCTTTAAACAGCTGACGTTATAGCGAAAGTATTGCACATTGAGGATGTGTCTCGGTTCATTTGTGCTAGGAGTTTAATACAAGCAAGAGTTCTGTTAAACCAGGTAAGTAGAACATTACAGTATGTTTTATACCCCTTCGGGGATTCAGGATTATATCCTGTATCTAATCAGAATTTAACGTCCATTTCCTGCCGTTTCTTTGGTGAATAAAGATCTATATAAGCATAATATCATTGATTATCAAAAATTTCTGTAGCTTTTTGTTACATTTTATGTTCCCCAAGTACTTAATAAATGTATTTAACGTTATCGCTTACTCACAACATGGCCAGCGGACAAATGCTGGCAGGCGACGAAACGGATGTAAGTTACAACTATACTCTTTTTACCTTTAGGTATTTCTAGGGACTCCAGGTTTTATTTACAATTATAATTTGTAGGGACGTTAGGTTTCATCTGTGTGTACATGTGTATGTGTATACATGTAGATAAAGCTGAAATGGCAGACGGTGACCATGACGATGATGATCTGGAGCCAGCAATGCAAGACTTAAATATAGAAGGAGTTGAGGGAGAGGATTCTTATGTTCATATTGATGTTCTGAAAGGTTCTAGCAAAGGTAAACTCCGAGGCGCTCCAAGCTACTCTTCTGTAATAAATAGTCATATGATATCACAGGATTCATATGACCCAAGACGTGCCTTCAATTTTCCTACTGATCTTATGTCGGAAGGAGACGAAGACACACCTGAGTATAGAAGAACGTTGGCTGGAGTTTCAGCAACTTACTACGAGTTCTGGAAAGTACGGAAGACATTTTCCTTAAGAAGCTTTGGAGAAATGATTCAAGGATTGCGACAGTTTTATCCTAATATAGAAGTTCGTGTACTCACCATAATTGATAACGAGCATCAGATAAACTTCTATCCATAGGCCCTATAGTTCGCAGCTGAAATATTCGAGTAAGCGATTAGGACACTTGTACTCTACTATATGGATTTTAGTTTAACATTTTAAAATTTCTTTGTTTTCTATGACCTTCAATTACAAGGCTTACAAAAGAATACTGAACAAAGTTCAGGTAAACCACGGGATTACAATAGTATTATAAATAAGGCGAAATATTTAGAATGTTTGGGAAATAGGGAAATTATTAATGGTGTTAATAAAGGGTTTAGGTTTAATGAGAAAATAATGAAAACTTATGAACAGAATAAAATAGGATTATCGCTTGTCTTAATGCGTCGCTCAACCGCAAACAACGTAATAATTACAGTGTCTGGTTTTTGTCAATTATATATCCGTCATCGGTCGCTCACTCGCTAATTGAATGGTATGTGCCAACTATGCAGAATATTTCACAGAAAGTTTCACGAAAAGTTTCACGTTCACGAAAAGTTTCACGAAAAGTTTCACGTTCACGAAAAGTTTCACGAAGTAGTTAAAAGACCTAAAAAGGTTTCGCAAAATATGCCTATACAAATAGCTTGTAGTATATATGATGATTCAAAATTAAGAATGTTACAGTTTTATTACGATTGTGTAGATAAATATATAAATAGATCAGATTTCCAGTATTTAGAGATGGATACAGATTCTGCTTATATGGCTATGACGGGTGATTTTGAAGATATAATAAAACCAGAGTTAAAGGATGATTTTGAAAAGAATAAACATAAATGGTTTACAACTGATAAGTTTAGTAATAGAACACCTGATTTATTTAAAGTAGAATATGAAGGGGATGGTATGGTTGCTTTATGTAGTAAAACATATTATGTTTGGGGAGAGAAAGATAAGGCTTCATCGAAAGGGTTACAAAAGAATAATAATAGTATTATAAATAAGGAGAAATATTTAGAATGTTTAGGAAATAGGGAGATTATTAATGGTGTAAATAAGGGCTTTAGGTTTAATGAGAAAGAAATGAAAACTTATGAACAGAATAAAATAGGATTATCGCCAGTTTATACAAAAGGTGTTGTGATGGATGATGGTATTCATATTAGACCTATTATATTTTAATAGTATTATATTTAGTATTGTATAAAAGTGGGATACTGATACTGTTTAAGTCGGGGTAGAACGTTTTCCAACATCATTTTTTTACAAATATTTGAGGGAACGTAGAGAGCGAGAATAATTGTTCGAGCCAGCGTGCGAGCGAGAATAATTATTTGAGCGAAAGTAGAGAGCGAAAATATTTGTTAAAAAATGATGCTGGAAATATGAACGTTCTAGCCCGGCTTAAACGGTATCAGTATCCCACTTTTATACACTACTAGTAGGCAATAATTCAATAGTTACACAATATAGCCATTCAATACATATATATATATATATATATATATATATATATATATATATATATATATACATATATATAAAAATATACAGTATTATGCACACCTATTTAGGTATATATGTATGCATATACCTCTGGTGACCCGTATGTGCTGTGAGGAAAGCGTTGATCTGATGGTAGATAGATAGTAGCGATGAACGAAGAAGGATTGACGAGTTGGAAGGCTGTTCAAGTGGATTTTACCTGCATAGGTACAGAGATAATCTGCTAATGTTAGTTACCTGCATAGGTACAGAGATAATCTGCTAATGTTAGCGACCTATACAGGATAATCTGTGCTAATTAATCTGCTAGTGAGCCGTCAAAAAAGCAATCAATTCATAAAGTAGTCAGTAAGTCAATCAATCTATAAGGTAGTCAGTATGTCAGTCAATCTATAAGATAGTCAGTATGTCAGTCAATCTACACCGTAGTCGGTATGTCGGGCAATATATGCCGTAGTCAGTATGTCACACTCAATCAATACAGTAGTACTAGTCAGTCAATCTATAAAGCACTAGTACTAGTACTAGTATGTCTGTCAATCTATAAAGCAGTCAGTCTTTGACTTAGTTATTGGAAGTGATGAGATTCTTATGGGATATCATTCGACGATAGGAATGTGTAGCTAGGTTCGCCGGTGCTAGAGAATGCATGTTGGCACAGTAACAATAGTCTTCACTTTCATCCAGTAATCAATCAATTAATAAATAAATTATCGCTAGATACAAGACTTAAAATGGCGAAGAAGATGTTCAAGTGGATTTTTTAAGATCGCGCATAATAAGTATATCGGTGCATGTTGACTTGTAGTAAGAGCTATCAATATATACAGCTCTATCAATCAATCAATCAATCAATCGACTAATCAATAATTTTATACAACACCGGTGTGAGGTAGCAACATTTCATGATGATATCTAATATGTGTTAGGGTACATTAGCTGCCTGAAATAGAATGGAGTACATAAGATAACAGAGACACAGTATTAAAGTGCAAGATATTAGACTCCGGAAAAAGTTTGCAGAAAAATTGTTGCCAAAAAGTTACAAACTAAACATTAAATTTCTCTTTTAGTTTCCCGTAAAGGTTACCAATTCTTTTGTTAAACCTTGCTACGAGTTTCCGTTAATATAACATAAATAACAAACCTTAACAGAGGAAGACGTAGACAGAACGGCGTGTATGACGTCATAAGCTTTTTCTGAGCTTCTATCTAACGTGTTGAACACAGCGTCCTTAGCGAGCACCCACCATCCTCCTGTTTGTTCTCGCAATCCGGCGTCCACGACAACAGTGGAATACACTGTGGGATAATTGAACATCTCAGCGAACATTATCGGAAGCACACACTCCCACTTCTTATCAACCCGGTCAAAGTCAGGAAAAGCTTCATAGACATCTTCCACAGTAATCCTTCCGTATCCTTTCCTGCCTTCTCTAGATTCCCCACTGTTTATTAGTATAGCCTCTAGCAACATGTTAGTGTAGTCGTTAAGATATGACGTTCGGAGATGGGTCAAATGAATGTTTCCTTCGTTTCTGAGCACAACTGGTACGATATTATTGATTATTTATATGGAGATGGGCTTGATGATTCTCATTTAGATCCTGATTATTTTCCTTCTGAGCATTTAAAAACAGTTCGGATGATTATTAAAATGGTTTTGTAATTTCTTATTTCTTATGCATTTCTACTAAAATAGGCGAGGTAAGCCGGGTAGACCTGACTTTCGTCGAACATTACAAACTCCGTTGGGTTGTGCAGGTCGTCCACGACACTATTATATCTCATTGACGAATCATCAGTTCTTAGCGGCGGCACCACGTGCTCAGGGTCATACTCGTCAGTGTAGAGTCCGGTTATCTCTTGACATATAATAACTGGATAGTACTCTGTGTTGTCTGGTGTAGAATATAGAATGGATTTGTTGATTGAAGTAGCCATGTAAATGCCCCTCCCTAACTTATGGCCTGAAAATTAAATAGTTTCTTTTAAGCAAACAGTTGTGAAGCATAATATCACGGGATACAATATAATACAGTGCAATGCAAAACTATACAATACAATGCAATATAATACAATACAATATAGTGTAACTTTTTTTAAAGCATAATATACATGATATTCCCAGTGTTGTGTCCGGGTTGCTTGAAGAATAGACCAACCGGTGAATGCCCGTGTCGTAGAAGGCAACTAAAGCACTAAGATCCAAACCAACCTAAGACAGGGCACTCGTTTAGTGAGCGCCTAGACTTCAGAAATTGCTTGAAAATTTAAAGTGAATAGAAGAGAGCATAAGATTGACTGATGATAATGGTATGAAATCGAGAGGAGTGAAGAAGGTCTATTCGTATTTCGATCCTAGCTAAAGTGGGATTAAAGGGAAGATTATGATGATGAGGACGACTTGTAGTATAACATACATGCATACATATATTGCATAACTATTACGTAACTTCCAATGTAATTATAGTTATATGTAGTGTTTAATGAGGTAAGGTCAAGAAATTGTAAAGATCGGAGGTGAAATTAAGTGTCTTGAGTTCTTGCATAAGCTAACTGATAAAATAGTGAAAGATCACGCTTTCACAGGTCCGGTATCTTAGATATTTGACTAACCATGGAAATGTAATATATAATTATTATGTAATAAATTTGCAAATATACAATAAAAGTCATTTCAAAATTTTAGAAGCAGTTGCTTCCTGTGTTATTGAGAGGAAGTTCTAAATATCGCTCGCGTGTAGACAGTAGACAATGCGTAGTCAACAAATGTGTAAGTGGACTTACCATTTTGAAGATATAAATAAAAAAGAATAAGCAACTAAGATACTAACAAAAGAAGAGGTAATTAAATTAGTTCTCATTTTACTATATAACAACTAATAATTGTTTATTTATTTCTTAACGAATGATACAATATACTTGCGTATCAGAGATTATTCAAACCATTGAAGCCCGAATATCCTTTGACAAAGCCATGCATTGTGATCTCATTAACAGCTCTGTGAGAAGTTCCGTGGCTGAGCCAGCTCTCAACTTTATCCCTGCTTCCTAGCATGACACGCACCTGGTCCCTTACTATCTTGTATCTCTTATACAGGCAAAAGTTTTCAATACGGGCCAGCTGCAACAAATATCATATTTTATAAAAATGAATGATGGTAGAGAATCAATTCTATACAAATAAATGTCACCATTAATATCTTCATAACAGTCCCATTTACTCTTTTCTCATCATAATCATCATCATCAGTTCCTTGAGTTCTGTACAGAACATAGGGCGGCAACATTCCTACATTCGTTTCTATCATCAGCAATCTTTACAGCGTCTTTCCATGAAATGTTCAATGCTCTCAAATCCTTGTTGATCGTATTTAGCCAAATACTTCTAGGGCTTCCTCGTTTCCTTTTTCCTTGAGTTGGCTTCCAGTTAACTGCAGTCTTTGCATATCTATCCTCAGACATTCTCAGTAAATGACCTAAAAACATCAACCTTCTCTCAGAATCTATTTCATCTAATTTACTTTGTCCACTCCTTTCGAGTACTGTTTCATTTCATATATATATATATATATATATATATATATATATATATATATATATATATATATATATATATATATGAAGTGAGGCCGTAGCTATATACATAGGCCATAGTTATATACTAAAGAAAGACACAAAGATAAAGATAGTGAAAACTTTGGTCTGGACCACGCTATTGTATGGATGCGAAACATGGACCTTAAGGAAGGAAGATATTAGGAAACTGGAGGCATTGGAAATGTGGATTTGGAGAAGAATGGAGAGGATTAGCTGGACTCAAATGGTTACAAATGAGGAAGTTCTGGAGAGAGTTGGCAAAGATAGATAGTTGATAAATGTATTAAGAAATAGGAAGAAGAGATGGATAGGACACATTCTAAGGGGGGAAGGTCTATTAAAAGAGGTCATAGAAGGTAGAATGGAAGAAAAAAGGCAGGGGCAGGCCGAGATTAGGTATGTTAGATGATTTAAAGACCCACTCATATGTGGAAATGAAGAGGAAGGCGGAAGACAGAGAAGAGTGGAGGCGTTATGTACCATGGACCTGCCAGTAGGCAGTGCACTAAGATATATATATATATATCTATATATATATAATATATATATATATATATAATATATTATATATATATATATATATATACCATGGACCTGCCAGTAGGCAGTGCACTAAGATATATATATATATATATATATATATATATATATATATCTTAGTGCACTGCCTACTGGCAGGTCCATGGTACATAACATAAATAACAAACCTTAACAGAGGAAGACGTAGACAGAACGGCGTGTATGACGTCATAAGCTTTTTCTGAGCTTCTATCTAACGTGTTGAACACAGCGTATTAAAGTATTTTCGGACAATCTAGTTTGGTATAATTTCGTATAAATTAACTTAAACGGTAACTTTTCAATACAGAAATGTTATATTATTTTTGTATTTTTGTTATGTTCTGCCATCTGGTGAAATGTTAAAACCCGGCTTCCCAGCTGCCGTGATATTTCACTAGTAGTTTAGATCTGACTAGTGATAACTCTTTCTTTCTCTCTCTCTCTCTCTCTCTCTTTTAGTGCCCTGCCTACTAGCAGGTCCATGGTATATAACGACTCCGCTCATATCTATCGTCCGGCTTTCTCTTCATGTCCACATACGAGTGGATCTTTACATTAATTATAACATTCCTTTTGATATACCATTATTCTTGGGGGATTCTGCTTGTAATGAGTTGAGCCCCCTGTGCTTTCCTCAGCTTCGACTAACATTTACTGGGCAGGGACGTCCTTCCCTGAGAAAACAATCCTGTCTACCAGTGATATATCAGTGATTTATTGTTGGAAAGTGAAATTGAAAAATTGAATTCGAAATTGAAATAAATTTCATAATTGAAAATGATATTGAAAGGATTACTTAAAAATTGAATTGAAATAGAAAAAGAAATAAATTTCAAATTTGAAATGGAATTGACCGTAAATCTAAGACTAAAATGCATACTAATTTATGTCCTATATTCCAGCTTGACATTCACATTCACATTCGAAATTAGGAGGTTTATCGAAATTTCAAATACAAAACCAAATTTAAAAATACTAATCTTAAATGCAAAGTTTCGTTGCACATAAATGCTACATTATCCATCTACAATATGATGCAATTGCACTATAATATCTGCATAAATGGACGAATAATCGGCTTTTGAATTCGTTTTGGTAGACATTTTCAGGCAATTTTCACTGTAAAACAGACATTTTTAAGTGCACAAAATTGAGTGCAGATAAAACTGCTCATCAATTTAATTATATATAGATGGTACATTACCCAGACCAGATATAATGTGGTGCAATTAGTTAATTAATTAAATTACCGATTTATTGTTTGATTGAGTGATTTATTGATTGACGAAATAAGTGATGGAGTGATTGATTGATTTTTGATTGATTACTTTTTGTTTGATTACTTTATTGATGGATTTATTGATATATTGAATGTTTTATTGATTGTTTGATTTAAGGACTGATGGATGGATGGATTGATTGATAGATTGATTGATTGACTGTTAATAGCATCTGCACTTTTTATTTACTTAAATATTCTGCCTTTTGTTGAAAATGACTGGAAATGTCGACGAGTCTCAATTTCAAATGCTATTATAAATATTCCATTTATGAATCTTCCGGTAAGAATCGTCCGGTAAGAATCGTCCGGTAAGAATCGTCCGGTAAGAATCGTCCGGTAAGAATCTTCCAGTAAGAATCGTCCGGACATCTTAAAAGGGACTCATTCTGAACTTAGTAAATTTTCGTGAATTGCTTTCCCACTAAAATCTCGAGTCATATAACTGATATAAACTTATAAGAGACTAAAAGTGCAATTCTTTTATATTAAAGTTTTCATTTTTTAAATGTTTATATTAGTATTATTATGTCAGCTTTGTAGTATAAGTATTAAGTGTGATATGATATGATGTGATATATATATAGGCCTATAAATATATATATATACACATGTATATATATATATATATATATATATATATATATATATATATATATATATATATATGCCTATATACATGTACACATATGCAGTATGTAATCAGGTATATAATAAAGTATAATCATTATTTAGCAATGTGTGTTTAATCCTTTTATCATTGTATGTTTATATTAAATTTAGAATCGTTCAATTAGAACATCTAAACGCGCTTGTTTGCGGATAAATCGAGATAGCAACGGCTCGTTCCAGATTGCTAAGGATTCATGATTTTTATGATGGATTCTTGTGGGGGTAAAAGATAATTGGGAAGATGATTTAGAACAGCCTCAAAGATAAATCTTGAGTCCTCTCACAATTATAGATATCGAAGCGATTTCTCTGTATAATTACTGTGTTTCTGATTAGTAACGTGTCCACAATAATTTTTTTACCACTATGCTTTGCATAGTTACTTCAAGTGAATTTCTTAGCGGACTTGTTCGCATTTCTTTAAATGAGCATATGAAATCATAGAAGGTTTTCGACTGCGGATCAGTTAGTTAAGTTCTGGGCTTGGACATCACTAATGTTCTTCAAGTAGTGGAATCTAGGCTAATATATGATCTTCTCATTTGTCTCGAGTGAGTGTATATGCCGATGCTTGTTTAAAATAAATATATATAAACCTATTTAAATTATTATAAACTATTATACAAACATTCTCTCTGCAGTATAAAAAGACAAACGAGGTTACTTACTCGTTAAACATTGTGACAGCGATTTTTCGTTATCTATTCCTTTTATTCGAGTAATTGATTTTACAATGAGAAAAGCTTCAAAGGAAAATAAGTGGGAAATAATTGTAAGTTATGTGAATTTGTCTGACTTTAATTATTCAGAAGAGAGAGAGCTCTATTGGGAATATACATGGATTGCATCAGTTAAAAGTAGGCTTATGACGCTATCGTTGGAGGAAAATTCTGTGAGGTTACGGTTATATAGTCGTAATAGAAATTCAAGTTGAAAGAAACGATAAACACTATTAGAATATACCAAAATGATCTCGAGACTAAATCTGTTTATATAAATGTGTATGAGAAATGTTTCCTTCTAAAAAGATGCGAAGTGCAGTACATCATACGATTTGCTGTTCGAGGAGTGAAACATTTTCGGAAAAATGAGAAAATATGCGAGTAAATAAACAATAACATTTATGCAATCACTTTGCAATTCAACTTATGTGTCCATGCGAAACCTGATAGGGTACAAACAGAATAAAGCATAAATTAAACCTGTTGTCGGGGTACGGGGTTCAAATCCTGGTCTCGCCCGTCACTGACATCGCTTTCGAGTGAGGAATTTGACGTTAACACTAGCTTTACCGGCTTTTTACAAACATACTTCGTAGAAGATTCTTAATTATACATTATTACGCTCTCATAAAAAACGTAAGAGTGCTTGATATTTAAGGACCAAAAAATTGATGAATTAACGTCCGAGAGAAGAATGAGGTTCTTGATACATTTCATGAGAATGTCAAGTGATTGATATGAAGTTTCATCGCAATGGGATTATTTCGTTTGTGTGTTTATTTCAAAGCCAAGAAATAAGAAATTAAATTAAATGAAAGGAAATCTTTATATCTTTCACGTTTGTGACACAATCGCTATAAAATCAAAATTAGCCCTCTAGGTCCTTCCTCGGTAACATTTCTCCATAAACTAAATTATTCTAATTTTTCAATAATTGAAGGGGACATGGGCTACATGATAAATGTATACTCTGGTAGGGGGGAGGGGGAGCGGCATCAGTTGTGAATTCGATATACGGGTCGAGGGTGAACCCTAAATCAAATCTGATCGTTAGAGGCCCCGCCAGCCAGCCAGAACAAATCATCATATATCACATAATCGATTTTCACTTGTAATTTAATTTTCCTTCATCTGTATGCCGTATACAAGGTTGTCCGATGTGCGGCTTACTGTGGATTAGAATTTGACGAGTAAGGCTATGCATTTATTCTGAAGATATTTTGATAGTTAACTTCAGTAATGAAATACATTGGTCACACTCTGTACATTATGTAGCGATGATGAGAGGTGGTCAAGTGTTAACTTCTCGATAAGAATGTAGCATGTTCAGCTAAATTTATCTTTGCACATAATTGTGCCTATACTAAGGATCTTATTGAACATAATTAATAATTAATGCAAATGCTTGTATTTTTAAAATTCGGAACATGTTAGTGCCACCTGTGGGCCTTTATTTCTGTTCATGTGCTCTAACTTCTTATTGTGTATGCCAATTGTGATATGCACATGATAAATAAAATAAATAATAAATAATAAGAAGATTAAATCATTGGTATACCGGTTGAGTGGCCGAGCGAAGAGTAAGCTTATATGATATGCAGAAGACCATCGGTTCGAATCCCAGTCGCACCGTCTCTGAAAGCATCCCTTGTGATATTCTGTGGTAGTTAAACCAAACTTTATATTTTTACAATGTGCTTATAAGCTGTACCTTTTCATAAGTGTCTAGGTATTATGAAATTTGTCATTCAGTTGAGTGTATGTGTGTTAATA
Organism: Enchytraeus crypticus; assembly: GCA_905160935.1. Taxonomy (NCBI): domain Eukaryota; kingdom Metazoa; phylum Annelida; class Clitellata; order Enchytraeida; family Enchytraeidae; genus Enchytraeus; species Enchytraeus crypticus. Next base: position 835,737 of record CAJHZI010000191.1, read on the forward strand.
ATAATAATAATTAAAGTTTAACGTCCGTTTCTTCATCAATCAATCTATCAATATCAATAAGAATTTAACGTCCGGTTCCTCGCCATAAGGCAATGTCAGGGACGTCTCTTGCAGACACTACACAAACAGGCGCCAAATCACCACACGATGACGACTGAGTACGCAGAGACCACAAGAGAAATCGAGATCAAAACCGTGCAAGTCCAAGATCCAAGGCAAGCGGGTCATAATTTAGACCTATGGCGGAAAGAGATGGGTTTTTAGCTGGCCCAGAAAAGTACCAATACAACTGCAAGATCGAAGATCTTGTGGCAGAGAGTTCCATATTGTCGGAGCAGAAAACATGAAGGAGCATCTGTCCATGGTAGATTTGATATTTGGTACAGTGAGAAGGTTTTTACTAGAGGAGCGAAGACTACGAGAAAGTTGATAGATGGATATAAGATCAGATAGATAGGATGGTATCATACAAGGATGATATCAGGGATGTCAAATAGATCTGATCTGCAGGTGAATGGATCCTATCAAGGTGTAAAGGAAAATCTGATGCACTAATCAAAAAGTATATGCGCATTCCACTTCCATTTTTCTACTCCGAATGCAGAGTCAGAGACTTCCCTAGTGGTCTTTACAACAAGTATTTTTTAGATTAGCAAAGCACACACAAATCAACGATAAAAAGGAAATACCATTAAACATTGCATTCTCTTTGTGAGAGACGAGCGGGTATACGAGGCACAGAAAAATGGCAATTAAATTAGTTTTCAGATTGTCTTGAAAACTATAGTGTATAGTACGGAAAAAGTATTTCGGAAAAAATATCAAACAATGTAGAAAACCATATTTATTGTTATTCTACAAAGTTCACCTACATTTAAACTATCCACACGATGCTCAAGACGTTCCTGACATTATCCTTTGATGTTGAACCTGAAGAGAAGGCTTCACTGATTCATTTACTTTTTGTTCAAACTATATCTTCCTCTTTTAAAAAAGAAAAAATAAATGAACTTCTGCTGAAGGTTGAACGTCCGTCATTTCGTGACGGTAAAAGAGTCGATAAATAACTATCAAAGAGGCGATAACTAATAATAACTTTTAAAAGAGACGATAAATAACTATCAAAGGCGCTTTCACTTGCAAGTCTTCGCTCGCATTGAGCGAGAGGGAAATCTCGGATTATCGCTCATATTTGCTGTTTATGCTCATCCGGGTAATCCTTAATTTATGGATAATTTTGTAAGTAGACGGATCAGGAGAAGCAACAGCATAACGAGGATGGACTCTATATTCAACATCAATACCAATGTTTTATAGATCCTCGTCATCGGGGAATTGTTCCGGTTCTTTAGCTCCTCCCCGTCACCCCTCGACACACGTGTTAACTTCTGATTAGCGAAAAACCCAAACAATTTTTTTTCTCCAGCTGCAATTTTGATATAAATTGCAGAAAATAAGCTTTAATTATACACATTTAAGTTAGAAAATTCATTATTTATAATACAATTAAGCATATATCTCTAATATTCTGTCAAATAGTAGGTCCATGGTACATATTTCTCCTCAGAGACTGCTTTCACGCTCAATAAAGAGCACTCCATAGATTAACACTTTAATACTTATAAGAAAGGCTACGTCTTATCCATACGTTATTTATATTATAGCTTAGGAAAATGTGGCTTCTGAAATAAGGTGGTTTCCATTGCTATCCTCAATTTGACAGAACACACGTGAGAAACGTGAGAAAGAGATTTAAAAATTAAATGTATTAATTATTCTATAAATATATTAAGAGTGTTTGTGTATAGAGCTGGCCAATATAGGCCTACCTGGGTCCATTTCACACTTTATATTTAAGTGTTTACATGGTAAAAAATTACTAAATATTTCTACTGAATTATTTCCATTTACGGATGTGATGCATATGGGCTAATATGACTAAATTAAACTAATTAATAATTAACTATAGATTACGCTATAATAAATTATGCTATACTAAAGTAGCCCATATATTACAGTCATATACTAAGCTTATAGCATATAGCTGCTGTAGAATGACATAGATTAGCAGCATCTGACATTATCGATGCGCAGGAAAACAGTTCTAATTTATGTCTGCACTACAAAAAGTAAACACGCATTAGCCTGTAGTGAAATGATCAACAACGTTGATATCTATCGCTTTTTAAATACCACAATTTTAAACCGTTAGGCGATTTATTCCATTTTACATGTAACCAGTCCAACTAGACACATGTAGTAACTTTGCATTGCCTGTCTTATTTTTACGATTTTATGATTTTATTGTTTAAGTTGAAAATCAAACAAATAACTTTTCAATCAATATGCTAATAATGCCTTATTCCAAGAAGTACCAATGCGGAATCGTTGCAAAATAATAATTGAAACCTGAAAGCAAAGACTGGAGTTTATCAGGAACAAGTGAAATTATAATAAGTTATGTATGGACAGTATTACTGTATTAAAACTGAAACATGTGAAGACACTTTACCATTATAAAATAAGACTAGTTTAGAAAAAATTACAAAACTGAAACGACTAAAATCAAATATTACTGATTAAATAAATTAAATTGAATTCAATTACAAATGACTTTACATTTCTCTAACCAAAATGACATTAACATTGCTTTCCGGCTCTTTTCCAAATCAGATCTGATCCGGACTCTTCCGGATCCTCCTGGACTGTCTCTGCGGGGATTTACTGACGTCCGTGGATTTCTAATAGGATCGTGAAGAGAGAATTTGTGGCGGGTCCCTGAATCCTATTCTAGAGGGATTATATGTTGACCGGAAGATATGTAGCACTACCGGATCTGTATCTTAAGCTACACCTAAATAAATATTATAATTAGGCTTCAATTATCAATATAATTCCGTGATTTAAGCCCTTTGCTGTTGAAAAATGTTTCTTCTTCGTATTGAATATGTTATAATTTCGTTTCTTGTTTTCGACAAATTATGAATCGGTGTCATGACTCGAAGACCGCTCTTCGAACAGATAAGACAAAACCTCAGTCAGGTTTTTTTTCTAAATAATTTCACTCTTTCCCATCATCCATTAAAATTGTGAGAGGTCAGAGTGTTTTTATTATTATTTTGTCAATTCCCTTTAGTTTAATATTTCCAGGCTTCATCTTCAGCGAGGGACTATACGGAGATCTATGGGTAGAGGAGGGGGAAGGCCCTGGAAGTTCTCTGAGGCTGAAAGTGATAGAAGGGTAAGACGTCCGAGTCGCTACTGTTTGTCATGCATCATTCCTCGCTACATCGCCTCGATCAGGTCTCGATCATTGGCCACTGAGCATTGCAGGCGATTGAATAAAACTGTAGCGTCCCTATTCTCTCTCTCTCTCTCTCTCTCTCTCTCTCTCTCTCTCTCTAATTATATTTGTATAATTTTGGCTGGAGCCAGTGGCGATGAAGGTAAGATATTCGACCGCGGATCAGTATGTGCGGAGTTCAAATCCTTGGCTAGTCCGTCACTGACATCCCCGTGTTGTGCTCGGCTTGTGGTTGGACCACTGCGGAATAGGACAACCGCAAACAATCTGCTGCGTGTAAGTAAGAGACGACTAAAGCAGGAGCTGAGGATGGCTAGAGGGGACCCACCTGACCATGAAATATTTTCCCCCAGGATTAAATGGTAATTAATCCACCTAATTTAGGAAGATAACGGGAAACTCCTTCAGAAGCCATAATTTCCCAAGCTATAGGCTACATAAGGTAAAAATAAGGCATAGACTTTGTGAAGGGATTAACTTGTTGATCTTAGGAGTGCTCTTATGGAGCGGGAAAGCAGACTTTGAGTATGAATATATACCTTGAAGTCTCTCGTATATCCAGCAAGTTGCTGTTAATTTAGCCATTTAACCGATAAAATTCAGTCTAAAAACTATATATAATCGTAACTAATTACGAAATTGAACGTTAGGGTGTTAAAAAATATGTACAGCACAACTTTTACAACTGAACAGCTAGCACTAAAAAGTGTACACTGCATTCTTAAGTATAATTTTGTTAAATGAAACTAATGCATGTTTTAAATAAAGTTGCTTTTGATAATGAATACCACATTCATTAACGTCTCTAAATCCTTTACTTGCTAAAGGTTGTTTATAAATCCATAGCCTATAGTTTAACGTCTTTTCCAACACCACGTGACGCCTATTTTGTTATTGTCAGAGAATCGCCGACTGAGTTTAGAACCATTGGCTCCGCTGGCTTATTGCTTATCATGCAGGCAGACGTTTAGTCAACTCGGCCACCAAACAGGTCACTATTTCAACTAGTAATACGACGTCACTATTTCAACTATGAATACGACATCACTATTTCAACTAGGAATACGACGTCAATCCAGCAAAGGTAATGTGTCACATTGTCATTGAAGAGGTTGACGATGAGAAGAGTTGCGCTTCTGTTGATCGTACAGTCGAGCGCTCGTTCCCTGATTTATACTGACAAGATGTGCGTGAATTCGATACTGCCCTTGTTCTGCTATTCTTCCACTACTCTACCTCAAGCAACATTGACAGGGCGTGGATTAGTTGAGGTAGAAAAGTCGTCGATGCTCTCTCTCTCTGTCTCATTTTTTTCTCTCTTCATCTCTTTCTCTCTCTTTCTCATTTCTCTCCTTCCCTTCCTCCCTCCCTGCCTCCCTCCCTGCCTCCCTCCCTTTCTCTGTCTCTCTCTGTGTGTGTGAGAGATAGCAGGCGGGTAGAAGTCAAGATATGTGACTAATTAATCTAACAACTCATGTCTATCAGCTGCTACATGTCTACTAATTTTCTTCGGTAATATTTACAACAGCATCTGAAGATTATGTTATCTAAGGAATGTGAAAATCGATACCTCAAGTAATAATAATTAAATAAGCCTAATTCGCCATAGCAGTATATGAAAATGCGTCATTTTGTTAAATAAAAATCTTTTTTCAAGAATTTATACGCAATTTTGAGAATAATACTTACAATATTGAGTACATACAGCTAATGTATACTCACTGAACTATGTATTTGTCAAAATTAAGTGTTTTATTATTAATATATAAGCAAGACATTGCTTCCTGACTGAGTACGGTTGTGTTATGCGAATTTTAAGATAATACTGAGAAGATGAGCGAATTGTTCATATTGTTCTCTACGTCTAAAATAGCATCGCTTTGAACGAAAAAATCCCGAGGGTGTTGTAAGATTATTCTTACATCTGAGCTGGCTGCAACTGATGCGCCAACAATAGGCATCGATTGTCAATTAATCAATAGAGAGAAATGGAGGAAATAACTAAAACTACAATAACAGCAACTAAGAAATGAAACTATGTAGCACAATGTCATGGATTATGTCATACGAAAAAACGACGATTTTTGTTTTCAACAGATTTAAAATTGGCGATTCTAAGTTGCTGAACTAACGTCGCTGCACATTGACGGACCCTGGAGCCTGAAGCACGCTCCATCATTGACACTGATTGAGATCGATTACGTCACACTGCAATACTTTATTATTCTCTCATCTTCTTTATCTCAAGTCGATATCACGCATAAATCTTCCCCTGTCGTTCAATGTAAGGAACCTGTGCATCGTTATGCATGTCTGTAACATGTTTGAAGCATGTATGTAGCATGTCTGTAGCATGTCTGTAGCTTGTCTGTAACATGTCTGTAGCATGTCTGTAGCATGTCTGTAGCATGTATGTAGCTTGACTGTAGCATGTCTATAACATATTTGTAGCATGTCTGTAGTTGTCTGTAGCATGTATGTGGCATGTCTGTAGTTGTCTGTAGCATGTATGTGGCATGTCTGTAACATGTTTGTAGGATGTCTGTAGCATGTCTGTAGTTGTCTGTAGCATGTATGTGGCATGTCTGTAGCATGTTTGTAGCATATCAGTAGAGACGATAGATATTGTTAATCTTAATCCTGTGAATTCATCTAGCCTGCTCGTGTGAGTCTTAACTTTGATTATCAATAGTTGCTAATAGATCTATTCAATTGCTAGCGATATTCATATTTGCAAAAGAAATATATAATATATTTATGTTAAAATTAAGTGACGATACTTGTATTAGTGAATTAATTGTCGCATTACTCAAACCTAGATTTACTACGGGATACATAGACGATGCTAATGATACATTTCGTAACTCCTAATGTATGTTTTTCTTCTAATTACAGAGTGGAGCACTAAATGAAATAAAATATCAAAAGCAAAAGCCAAGTGCCTGTTATTTAAATATCAATCAATCATCATCTTCTTCTCCCTTGAATAGTAGTTTAACTAGGGACGGGATTAAAAAATTGTGTAGGAATTTCTTAAGCCTAAGCGTTCCACCAACCGAATGTTCTTTCCGAAGTTGGTTTGAATCTTAGTGATCAGTTTCCTTTTGCGGCACGTGCAGTCCGCGGTTGGTCTATTCTTCAACACCCAGGACACAATACGGGTAAATATCAATCCATATGAAATTAAAATGAGAATATACAACGAACGCAGTTTAGCATTGTCTGTGACTACAGTTTCCTTCTCATAACAGGAAACGTATCGTGTCTTACGTATGATAATAAATCTAGGTAACATATCTGTTACGAAGAGTTAGGTGTTTATTTGTTAAATACTACAGTATCTTTTGCTGAATGGAACTATGGATAACTTTTAAACAAGTGGTTGCCAGTTCAAGATTGACGGCAGCAGATTTTCGTACGAATAGATTCATGTTGTATAATGATATTATAAGAATGTGCCATGCTTTGGAAAGCATCATAATAAATTTTAATTTATTATGATGCTTTATTATGATGCATCATAATTAATTTGTAATTCAATTCTTCAAAATGTCAGAATCGTTCGTCAAAGAAAGAAAAACTGCAGCCTTCTATTACTTGATAGAGTACTTGGTTGATAACAGGAGGTCTCGGGGTTCAAATTCTTGTCATTAGATCTCTAACTTTATCACCATAGTACAGACTTAAAGTTCTAACTCGTTCGATAATTTTACGATAACAAATAATTCTGTCAAACAAAAGCAATATGATCAATCCTGTGATTCAACTTATTTATTTACCATGACTTTCATTCATTGTAGAGTATCGATCTCAAATTCATAGAAAGTGATGGTAAACGTGAACAGCATAAAAGGCCAGAGTGACACTTACAAATTCTGTTAAAACAAAACAAAACTTAAAGTTTTATTGCAGGCAAAAAGTAACTATATATATCATCGTATTATAATACTTTTAGGCATAAAGTATAGAAAACAGAATGAAATACTAAATTATTTTTATAAGAAACTTATAAAGTTTTGTGCCATTAAAATATACTAATTTCTTTGAGTAAAACTAATTCATTGATTCGTATTAAATACACACACACAATACAGTGCAAAGATCAACCATGATGAAATTGCATTTTCTCAGTACCAGGTGTTGATATAGTTCATATCCTTATAGTTAAATTCATTAACCGATCCTGTGAATATCCGAGATTTTACTCTCAGACCAGCTCGGTCTGGAATCGAACCCTCGAGAGTTCACTTCACCTTAGCATCAGGCATTTCCAATTTCATGATAACGTCTGACGTTCTACACACGGTGCTATTTTTACATTTATTCTTAGAACATAATTCGAGTGCACATAATATTTGGTCCATTTTAATGGAAAATCTGTTAAGATATACTGATATGTTGCAACAAACAATAAACTATACAACTTGCTATCATACACATAAAATGAGATAAGAATAATCACATACATGCTACAAAGCTGCTTCACAACAGACAATGATAATATGACTACGTCATATTATCATGACTACGTCATATTCTCACAATTGATTTACGTGTAAGATATTTTATTCAAGGAAAGTGTGATGGAGAATTCAATTATCACTAGAAATATATGTACATGTATAATAATTAGATATTGCTTTAATAACAGGAAAACAAGATTTAATTAGTTAATTGAGCATTTCAGTATTTGCGACATTTCTCCACGAATAATTATTTCCATCAACCTTAACAACCCGGAAAAATCTTAGTTGCAAATTTCATAATTAAATCCTTAACTAATCAATCAATTAAATGCGTGAGGCTTAGCGCCGGTCTTCAAGTCTAAAAAGCTGGTAAAGCTAATGTTGACTTCAGTTTCCTGACTCGAAAGCGATGTCAGTGACGGGAGAGTCCAGGATTTGAACCCCGCACATACTGATCCGCGGTCGAATATCTTACCGACATCGCCACTGTCTCCAGCTAAACGATCTATTCCGTTCTCTGAAGGCAGCATGGCGTGCCCAATAATTTAGTCGCTAAACTTTTTCAGCGCTAGATGTGGTCATGGCCGACAGTAAACTCTAATTCTGTTGTTGTTTTTTAGGCATATGATACTTCACTTTTTCCACTGTACAGTTCATTTGATAATAATAACCCAAACACAATCGCCTTAAATATTACATGACCGCTTTCTATGGTTTATTTAGTTTTTCGAAACCGACCTAAGGGGAATTTAGTCGACCCTGGTTCACCACTGTGAATGAAACATCTAACTCAGCCACAGATAAAGCAAAGTGAATGGTGCACGTATAATTGGTATTTGGGTATATTTGTATTTTGATACATCGTGATAGCAATCATGTAACCTTCAAAACAACATGTACACAAATCAAAAACTAAGCCTCGTTGGCAAAACGTAATTAAATCTTTTGCTCGAAGAGATTTTCGTTCTTAGAGTTCATTTTGAGGACTGTAACAATGTGCATTCATAGCAGTCAGTTGAAAAATACTATTCCTGTATTCAAGAACATTTAGCATGAAAGTGGATATAAAATATTAATTAACTGAAACAATTGAAAAAGTACAACAGATCATATCTAAGTCTATTCCTGTCCGTGATGACATAGGTTAACACGTATTAGTTTTATTAATATTTTGATGTACGCTATTTTATTTCCTTGTTTCGAACTATTTATATTGTTCTTATAATTATAAAGATAACCGGCCTATACAGTGGCGCTTAAGAATTAAGTCTTCTGATCAATTATTTGAGGATGTAATCATTACAGTTAGATTTCGTTTGTTTATTGTAATTCCTATCCATGTTGTGTATAAATCGAGGGAGTAGCCTTTGTCTATCCAAAAACAAATTTATCTTCCTCTCTCGCTCTCGCTCTCTCTCAGGCTTTGCCTAACATGATGATCAACTTAGCTCATAATGAAATTAAGTAACTTCATTGCATGGAGATATCAACAAAACTTCTATGGTCGCCAGTCAGAATGGCCATGGAGAAGGAAAACATTGTTAAATGCGATAATGGGACACGACATAAGAAGAAGAATTTCACATATGATATGTTATAAGATGAGGTTAAGTTCCTAAAGAGATATTAAATAAAGAAAACTGTAAAGAAACGTTGAAGAAGAAAGCAAATATTGGGGGTGTTAGATGAATTTATACACCATTCATTGAAAGAAAGACAAAAAGAGAAAATGATTAACAGACAACAGGAAGCAATACATACCATGAGCCTGCCACTAGTCTTGGAATGAACAAAGAGAGAAAGAGAGAGATATATTAAGCAAAAGAGAGAGATAGAAAAAAGAGTGTCAGAGAGAAAAGTGTGAGAGAGAGAAATTACATAATTACTCCCTAATTTATATATTTAAGTTAAATAATCATACGGATATGTACGACAAGTTTAGCATTCATTCCACAATATACATGTAAATTAAATTTGGTAATTCCTTAGAATGAAATTTTGCATATTTTATTTGCTTAACGCAGCTGTAAAATAGATGAATTGATTTTAACACATTCTGGTATATTTAACTATTCAAAAATGAAAGATCATATCGCGTATTTCTGCCTTCATTAGACGACACTCGCACCATTGAGCACAACGGTATTACTACTTCACTAATCACTTGACTGCACCAACCACCAGGCTGCACCAACCACTAGGCTGCATCAGCCATCAGACTGCACCAACCATCAGATTGTACCAAATACCAGACTGCACCAACCACTAGACTGCATCAACCACCAGACTGCACTAACCACCAGGCTTCACTAACCACCAGACTGCATCAACCACCAGGTTGCACTAACCACCAGACTTCACTAACCATCAGACTGCACTAACCACCAGACTTCACTAACCATCAGACTGCACTAAACACCAGACTACACCAAACACCAGACAGCATCAACCACCAGACTGCACTAAACACCAGACTACACCAAACACCAGGCTTCATTAACCACCAGACAGCACCAACCACCAGGCTGCACTAAGCACCAGACTTCACTAACCATCAGACTGCACTAACCACCAGACTTCACTAACCATCAGACTGCACTAAACACCAGACTACACCAAACACCAGGCTTCATTAACCACCAGACAGCATCAACCACCAGGCTGCACTAAGCACCAGACTTCACTAACCACCAGACTGCACCCACCACCAGGCTGCACTCACCACCAGACTTCACTAACCATCAGACTGCACCAACCACCAGGCTGCACTAACCACCAGACTTCACTAACCACCAGACTTCACTAACCACCAGACTTCACTAACCACCAGGCTGCACTAATAATTATCTTCGTTGATTTTCACAACACCCGACGACTTGTGCTCTCCTATCTCGAAGCTCAGGCCGACGAGTGGGGGTAAAATGATGAAATTTCTCTCCCCTCCCCACCCTCCCTCCCTCGATCACGTGAGGATCAGTTTGATCTCGATGGCAGCTTGATGAGGTACCCCTATGACCTGTTGAATGACGCGCCCTATGATATGTCCTACCGTCTAGCGTCCCCATCGCCAGAGAATCCACCTTACACGTCATCTCTTGTGCTTGTCTACAAGCATGAGTTCCCTTCCCCAGTGTCTCCACCTTGCTGAGCACTGTGGCGTGAGAGGTGATCGCAGGTTCATAGGTCTTCTCTTCGGTGGGAGTGGCCCAGCCTCGAGATCGCTTGCCACCGCCTGATCGCCTGTCGGCGCTGTGTGGAGACGGGTAGACGAGCTGGGTGTGCATGAGTCTGGTCGACGGTCGGTTGGGAGCCGATGGAGCCGGGGAGGCTGACTGCTGTCTCATCCCCGCCTGTCCGCTCCCGCAGCTGAGCAGACTTCGAGCCAGTCGGGACCTCGGTGGAACACTTGTGGACAAGGATGTGTGAGGGACGGAAGATTTCTTGGATTGCTTTAATTTGAGTATTTTGGTTCGACAGACGACACATTTGAGCGGAAAGCAGCGATCACTGACCGCCGATTGGATTGTTTTGACGAAGCACTTCCTACAGACTACTCTGTGTCCACATGGAAAGGTTTTCATCGTGGCCTTCGCTGACATACAGATCACGCACTGTGGAAAATACACAATAATGAATAACATGTTAAGTTTGCTAAAATAATATTTTTTTTTAAAATACAGAGATGCAGCATAAAGACAAGTTCAATGTCAGCTCTGTCACTAAAGTGTGTTAGTGATTGACGGGTGATTTCTGAATTTTAATCCTACACATACTGATTCGCAGACGGACAACTTACCGACATTACTGGCTTAGCTATGTATGCAGCAGCAATGTTAATGCATGCATAGAGGTAAGACAGTACATGTATACTAAGCAGACATAACTGCATAGCGTATCATAATATCTGCACATTGCTGGTTGAGTCAGTGCGATAAACATTGAGTTTCTGAAAACTCTCTGAAATGATGAAATACAGACATTGCAAGTTAATTATAAAAAAAATTAATAATCTTTATAACAGAACAATTTAAATCACGATATACATATACTGCAGAAAATATGCATGCATAAGGTAGACATATAAAACATAAGTATTGTCTACAGCAGAGTTTTTTACATTTGATTTTACAGAACCAGAAATTTTGCCTAAATATGAGTTAGAAGGTAATCTTTAACGTAAATACTATAAACAAAAATAGTATTAACATTATCAATAGATCTCTTGCTCTCTCTCTTTAGTGTACTCCCATTTGGCACATCCATTTCGCACATGTCTCTACTCAAACGCTCAATTTTCACAATTCATAAAGAGCACTCCATCTATTAACGAATTAATTCCCTCACAAAAGGTTATGCATTACCTACACCTTGTAGCCTATTGCTTGAAAATAACAATGCTTCTGTAATGTTTACTCTTTGCCTTCCATAGTGTTTGTTCAGTTGCTTCTTACGACACGTACAGTTGATGGCTGATCTATTCTTCAGTGGTACGGACACAACAAGGACTAATTGTCAAACAAGACTTTAATAACAATAAAAAATAAAAAATATACGACATAAAATTATTTTCTGTTTTATTCTAACCCCCACCCCACGCCCAATCAAATATTTGATTAAATTTCTACATACTTAATGTCACCCATCAAATTTGAAATCTCCCAAGTCCTTATTGCCCGGCTTACCCGTACAAGTATCAGCAAGTGAGCATGAAAGCTTCAACTTTTAACCAAGTCATTAATTAAAGTTTAATTTAATCCTGAAGAGTAAATCTACTTGGACGTGCCTTAAGATCATGATTTCTCGCTGAGCTCCTGTAGCGTATCTATTAGCATTAGTTCAATTTAACTTGTCTCCATGTTTTCCACTCGATCTTTCTCTCCCTGGACTTAGCCTGCACGCGATCATTTGCTGATGAAGTGACTTGAAATAAATGAACAAGAGCGATCAGATTGGGTCTAACATTGAAGACTTAAATCTACGAAATAAATGAACAAGAAGGATCAGATTAGGTCTAACATTGAAGATTTAAACCGACATTGTGTTCTCATTATCTCATCCGATATCGCAACTTAAGCTCTGCGTTTTTATCAGATCTATTCAGATGCTTGATGCATTATATTAATATTATGGCCGTATTTGCTGTACTCCATCGAAGAGCTAAGTTTTATTAGCATATTAACACGCGATAACTGGGTTATCTTTTTACTAAATTGTTGGATTGACCTTTTATAACAGACTTGAAGGAATAGCAATCCCTGTATTCGAATCTTAAAATGATTCTGATTACGTTTCATGTGCAGCAGAAATATATATTATGACTATTTTAAAGGCTTTGCACTGGGCAAAGATTAAAGTATCATTTATAAAAACAGCTTCATTAACCTTAAAGTCCATCATCATCCCTGGAGAAACTAGTATGTCTCACTTGATTAAAGTGATGCAGCCTGCTGTTACCCGGTCTTCTAAATTAATTACTGTTGTGAGACCTAGCTTACCTTCACGCTCTAAACTATCTAAACGTTCATTCCAGCATTCTGAAACGAAGATCTGGAATTCTCTTCCATCCAATATTCGGAAGTCTTCGTTTGAGTCACATCGACCTTTGCTTTCCTATGAGCAGATCCATAGGCAGTTGAAGACGTATCTTTTCCATCTCTTTTTTCCACCCAGTGTCCATGAGTTGCGACCATCGCCTTAACCTCCTTTTCTTTAATTCCCTTTGCTTTAATATGAAAATACCCTTTTTCTTTGAAACAAGTACGCATTAATTACAGTATCTTGATCTGTTTGGTAGAAAAATACCCTAGAGATCCAATGCCTTGGTTTTGATGACGTTTCTTTCGGTAATTGTGTGTGTGTGTGTGTGTGTAAGAGAGAGAGGAGAGAGAGAGAGAGAGAGAAAGAGAAAGAAGAGAGAGATGGACATAGACAGAGACAGAGAGAGACAGATAGAGAGAGATAGGAGGGACAGAGACAGACACGTATGTAGGGATAGAGAAATAAACTAGGTTACTAGTTTATTATTTTGTATGTTTATTATTTTTAACTCTTGTAATATAATCGCAATCGGGATTAAAGAATTTTCAACTAGAGTTAAACGTCATTAAATTGAAGCTTTAAACCTTTTTAATCTATTTATAGAAATTTCCACAATGTTATATTGATAAATGATAATCCCTCAGAAAGTTTCGTTTTACACGAATATATTTGAGCATCTAAATTTTACTATTCAATCTTTCACCGACTATTTAGAGTTAAAGCGTTTTGGAGATAGTATATGACAGAGCAACTGCGATTTGTAGCGATTGCATGTCTGACAAGATGATAGCAAGTTTGCCTGATTAGTGGGAGGTATTCGATTCGAATTCAACTGAAACTGTCTCTCACGTAAAGAGACGTTAAACTGAAACATTGAGCTTCACAACATGCATCATTCTGTGTTTAACCTGTTCTATATGATCAAATAAAAACTACATTAACTATCAGCTCAACTTAAAGAGAGTTTCTACGTGTGCCCTAAATTCATACGCTGTAGCTTTTCAATAAACTTAACTCTGTAATTGGGCCGGTAACAGGAACATACATGTATTTTCATATTTTATTCATATATATTGATTGATTCGCAGTTGACAACATAACCAATAATGCCATTGACTCACCTCCGAATAACTGGACACCACACTGCAGATTTAGCTTTCTTTCTAATTTATATGTTTCTAAGAACTTCCTAGTGATTTAAAGTTGCTTGCAGTTGTACATAAACAGTTAGTCAAGTCCGTAATAGTAGTCTAGAGTGAGATCAAGAACCGTAATCTTCATCGCATTGCTTTGCAGTAATATTGTATTTGGACGCCACGCAATGACTGAATTCATCAGCAACTATTGATTTACAAGAACACACTCATATCGTTAAGCCAGCCATTGTACAGCTGTCCATCAAGGCTTAGAGTTGACTGGTCGATCGTTGACAGAGAGTTGGTATCCACGAAATGAAATTTATTTTCAAATCTTGCTCGAAGTAAATGCTCGGTAGAAAATGTATCAGAGCCCTGTGTAATAAGCTCTGATTTCGAAAAATGTGAAAGCAAGATTTAATGCTATTCATTAATTTATAATTCTTACGATTTAAGTTGCAGTTTAAGGTTAATAAGTTAAATGATCAATTCATTAATCACTCAGTAAACAAATCAAATTATCTATAAACAGTTTTAAAGTAAATCACCAATCAGGTAATCAGTTAAGTAATTGATCAGATCGACTGATCAATCAACCAACCAAGTAATACATGTAAATCTATGAACAGTATCTATGTACTGTATAGTAGATGACCAATATACTATCAGTATCAGAATCAGTAAAGCAATCTGTCAATCTGTCATTACATACCGAAATTTAGTAGGCTGTCGTACTAGCGTATGGTATTATTGGATTGCATTTGTAGCGTACATACACTCTGCGAATTACTACTTACATTTGCTTATCAACAAATTCGCTTTCAATAGAAAATTCAAATCAAAGTATTTGTATACAGTAGTCATATAAAGTCTCCACTATTCTTTGTCTTCCGCTTTCCTCTTCAGGTCCACATATGAGTGGGTCTTTAAATCATCTAACATTCCTAATCTCGGCCTGCCTCTACCTCTACTTCCTTCCATTCTGCCTTCTATGACCTTTTTTAGTAGACCTTCCTCCTTTGAATGTGTTTTATCCAACTCTTCTTCCTATTTCTTAATATATTTATCAACTGTCTATCTGTACCAACTCTCTACAGAACTTCCTATTGTAACCTTTTGAATCCATCTCATCCTTAAAAGTGTTACAATTTGAAAATGTTAAATCATAGCCACTACTCCAGTTTATATTAGAGATGGGAATCGAACCGAACCCGAACCGAACCCTAAAATCTAGAATTTTGACCGAACCGAACTATAACCCAGACTCTGGTCGAACCGAACCGAACCCGAACCCAGATTTCGACCAAACCGAACTGAACCAAACTCTTGGAATTCCTTTCTTCTTCACCAGCCTGACATTAAACAAAGATAGTAAGAACAATACAAATATTTATTAGTTTTTGCATTTACATATCTTACAGTATCTAACAGCATATATTCAGGTAAGGCTGGTTCCGACACAAATTTAAAAATTGTAACGGCACAAAGGAATGGTAGCGGGAAGCGAGACGGGCTTACAGAAGATAATGGATAGTCTGAATGATACGGCATTGAAATATGGAATGAAGATTAACACAAAAGAGACAAAAGTGAGGAGAGTATTCCATAAAAATCTGAAAATGCTTGACTCAATCTAGGTGTATTTGTTCTTGTTAAATTCAAATTATGAATTTTTTCTAATTTTAGTGTGCTACCTTAATATTTTGCAGCCAGATTTACAAATAATTATATATGACATTCTATATGTGTTAAGACTATCTGGAGTAAATAATTTTGCACCATAGCGATGCATTAATTTCAAAACTATTTTCGTAACTTGATAATTGATCTGAGAGTTTCAAATTTGAAACCCTAAGGTAAATTATGAAGCTTGTTGTTGCTTGTTGAAGCTTGTCAGTTGATAGCAAACGGTGTATATTATGATCATTTTTCTATGGAAGTACACGTGTTTACCAAATCATCTTTATTTGACATTTTTATGTTACTAAATTGCACTTTGTCTCTGAAATATTGGATCAAATTTTAGCTAAGACATTTTCACTTAATTATAAACGTATCTAATATATAGGCCTATAGTGACAATAATAATTTAAAACTTAATGAAGCATTCTATTTGCTCGTTTTAATCAAGGAAAATATTTCAGATACAATAATAAAGCTAAATATCTATATTACGAACATTTGTTGGTTAACTAACAATATTTTAAGCAATGAACAGGAATAAATACCACTTCTCTCCTTTTTTAATTGTCATATTTTTACCCAGGTGAAAAAATGTGGCAGCTATTATGATCTAATGAATTTTTAGGCATATTTACCATAAACCATTTTAAACATGTTTGTCATAACCATGATTATTATAAGTGAAGTTAAACAATTGTAACATTATCCTAACCAAACCATTTCGAACTCGAATCGAACTCTTGCAAGTTGGAAAGTAAGCCGAACCCGAACCCTTGTTAGAACCGAACCCGAATCGAACCAAACTTTCATTTTCAACGAACCGAACCGAACTCTCAAATTGTCAACTGCTAACCGAACCCGAACCGAACCAAACTTTCATTTTCAACGAACCGAACCCGAACTCTGGAAATTCATAAAATTCCCATCTCTAGTTTATATCTAAAATCAGCTAAGCTGTAACCGCACTTCCATCTCTAAAGTCAAGCCGTCTTCGTTCAAAGGGGTTCGATCTAAGCAACGGATGAGAAAGCGTTGCTAAGGCAACCGATCTGCTTACGAAAGGTGCATTCACGTCTCAGCTAACGGCAGATTTCACTCAAAACCCCTCGCTCCTCGAGGCTTTATACCTGTCCGTCATCAGCCGCAGAACTCTCTCCTCTCTAGTAACTCGTTATTCATTTAAACAAGACTCGCTCTCCAATTACAAGCATTCAAGCTCTTTCAACTGAGAGACGCCTCAGGAAAACAGAAGCGAAATTATAATCGACGCGATAACGAATTTCAATTCATAAAAATTCTGCAATTTATGAAGGATTCGTGGGTTGCAGTTCATCAACGAAAGGTAGTAATTTACTCGACTCTGAGTAGTTTTCTGTGATTTTCATTCAAATAATATCAGAAATTGACAATTAGATCTAGATAATATCTTCGGCAATATATATTAATAGGTTTAAAGGATTTTTAGCATTTTACTCCTTTTACATTGTATTATTATTATTTTTTACTCCTTTTTGCATTATACTCCCGCTGTATCCAATGAGACGGCGGGAGTTAGTGCACTTGGTTTAGTTGCGTGTCAGTAATCGAAGTTAAGCTAAATTGGCCTCGGTTAGTACTTTGTAGGTGACCACCTTGGAAGACCAAGTGTTGACAGCTTTGAAGGAAAAAATGCCAGAGTGTTGGAAGGTTATTCTTAAATCCGCGCCGGCTGAAATTTATGCGCCATCAAAAGGCAAACACTACTAATAACCATGGAGAGGAAGGAAGAAATTGGCCTTAAACAAACATTTGTGCTTCCTGACGCAGTGTGCCGTTATGTTATAGTATACTCGTCGGATTTTCTTTAGTTCTGTAGTGCTTAAATTTGTCTTTGAAGACAGAGGCATTTAAATTGTTGTTCTTGTTGTTCTTGTATGTGCGGGGTTCAAATCCTGGGTTCGCCTGTCACTGACATCGCTTTCGAATGAGGAAATTGACGTTAACATTAGCTTTACCAGCTTTTAAATATTGTCCTTGTTCTTGTTTGTTGTTGTTGTATATATTTACATATATAGTAATAATTCATTTGCTTTTATATTGGAAAAATAGCAATATTGAGACCAACAATTAATTAATTAATTAATTTTTATTTATTCTCTATTTCTTCTGTTATTATCTCCAGTCTTATAAATCAGCATTGGGAAATCAACATACGATATATTTCTCTAATGTGCATTTCGTCATCCTATTATTACTGTTATTCATACTATTATTTATATTACCAATTGAGATAATTGAAAAGCTATGCTGTAGAATAGTCGCAGTAACGCTTAGATAACGGTCTGGCGCTCAAATTAAGCCATGAGCCATCTAGATAGGAACGCTATGCCATTGTGAGCATTAAAACAAAGTTAGATTTCTTTCGCAACAGCAGCTGCTTTAGTCGCCTTCAACGAAAAAGATGATGTTTACGTCAAGCATATAATTCTAGTTTTTTAAGGACACAGGCGAAAAGTAAACGTTTTTGAGGAAAACGTTATCGACCAACGATTCTAGGCCGATAATAATAATCATGACTAAAACTACTCAATAACATTGAGATCTAGATAAAAATATCAATTTGCAAACTAAATCCAGCAATGGATCAATCATTCGGGCAATCAGTCAATTAACCAGTTAACCTATAATTGTGTTGAATTTAATGAATTAATCACAAAAACAAAACAATCAATGAACAATTAAACGAATCTACACTTAGGCTTTATTATATCCACTGAAATTAAGCATTAGCGGTGAAAAACTAAAACTAAAAAAAACTTAAACTTCCTAAGACTTCATATATTTTTCCTCGATTTGACTGAAAAAAGTTTATATAGAAATAAAGTTCAACAAAATAAATTTTAAAAAGGTATAGATTGTCCAATGCTCCATAATAATATTCAAACAAATAGGTATGTGCTTAGAAATAAGTGCCAATACATTATATACACATTAAATTTTAGTTCAAATCATAGAAACCTCTCTTTCATTATATTCACTTTCAATTAAACGTACAGCAAAAGTGAAAAGATTGTGTCAAATATTGGGGCTAGATTTAGCGTTCTCCGTTAGCTCGATTTAGCTTAACTTCGTTCAATTGATGGAACGAAGTTAAACTACGTCGCGCCTGGTTAGTACCATATGGGTGACCACCTTGGTTGACCTAGTTTTGACAGCTTTGAATGAAATAATCCCGAGGGTGTTGGAAATTTATTCTTAAATCCGCACCGGCTACAATCGATGCGCCAGCCAATGGCAACGACTTCTAATAAGTACCGAAAATAACAAAAACGGCAACCAAGAAAGAAACTATGTAAACACAGGCGGTTTTCATATACGACCAAAAATGATTGTAACGTTTTGTTAGGTTTTACTGAACAACCGTGAGTCACAATATCAAAGTCTACCAATAACTTGCTCGTTAGTTAACGTTTCTACATTCTGCCTGCCGTTGATATGGGAAACTAAGTGACGGAAGGGATTGTGGAAGGTTTCAATCAAAGCTGGTAAAAGACTGGAGCAGAGATGGATAAATGACCACGTGGCGATGGGAGAGAGGTGGAGACGCTATGGAACACTAATCAATGCCAGCTGAATGACGAATGACGACTGACCACGGTGGACGGACTTATCAAAGATATTAATGCTGGACTGACGCGTGCCCGCCACATTCGAAACTAAATTAATGACAGACGCCATATTCATAATTTTGAAGTAGTTTTGCTGCATAAAGACTGCATAGGTGAAGTATATTCAGAATTTTAGAATGGTTCACATGGAAAACAAGTCCAGCCGATTAGAGAACATTTATCTGAAAACACTTCTCCATTGGCCGCAGATGGCTCGTAGTAGTTGACTGCTGCTGAAAATAGCGAAGACAATCAGGGACAGGACATTGGAATATGATAATATCGGTCCTGGTAATGTAACGGACAATTCTGATTTTGCCGGTTTGTTAAATCCAATTCTCTACAACGTGATTTAATTAAGACTTATGAAGCGATAACGTGACGTTCTAAATATGTATCATTTGTACTCGTTCTGATATATCAGATACAGTACGTATATGGCTTAAAGATGGCCGCTTTATCCAGTCTCTACAGTAATCTCCGTTTCTTCGTCAATTTTTCTCCTGTCCTTCATCGATTTCATCATGTCAGAAGCAGTTCAGCGCAACAAAGGTTAAAGAATGAAAGCCGACCCGTTTATCAATGGAGCTCGAGACCGCCGAAGATAAAATATACCAAATTCAAAATACCTCCAGAGAGTTCTTCCGAAATAAATTTTGTTTTCGTCCAAAGTAAACTATTGCGTATTAGCTTACAATTGTAGTCGTTATATTTTTATTATATACAAAGATAAATACAATTATATATAGGGAGAAAATGATAGTATGTCGCTTAAGAATTAAAATTGTTTCTAATATTCTGCTAATAATGTGTTGATAGGGGATAGACTGGTAATATGGTTTGGAAAAGAGAGGACTGGAGAAGATCTATATGTATCCCTACACTAGTTAAACTGGATATATGGGAAGATGATGCCGATGTTCTGCTAAAAAGTAGTATCAACTTACACTTTCGAAATATTCCTATTCACTACGTGCTTTATCTGTCTCTAAAGAGCATATATACGCCCACCAGTAGTATAATTTCATGTGGAGGGCCATGTCTTCTAACACAAAGTATGCGCCTACATGAGAGGATCAAGTTATTTCGACAATTTTTCATAATGTTCAGGATAATTGGCCGATTTTAAAACTAAAATCTGCACTTACACGTAAATTTGTATTTAATTAGATTCTAGTTATGATCAACTCAAATCTATGCTAGGATTTAAAAAATGTAAGATGAAGCAAAAAACTCTCACCACAACTCAATGATTTCAAAGCTTTTTGCTGCTGATTTGAGAGGAATGACTCTATAACGCTATCTCAGATAATTATTTCCTATCTTTCCTCTTCATTAAGCTCTGAATTGGTTATGGTTGTACTAAAGGTATGCCTTGTTGTTGATAGACCCTATGTACTGTTTGCATTGTGTTAAACTTCTTATGGTTTTTTCGTTATGTTGAAAGATAAACGAATGCCTTAGCATGATACATTCAAGTTAGCATTAAATGGTTCGTGCAGAAAACCATTGAAGAGAATTGTTTTGAAAATATTTATTTGGTAAAAGAAAATCACGATTATTGCTCTGCATTTCATGCCTTTATGATTAGCAAGTATTCCTTGCACATATATTGGCATATAGAAGAGCATCACTTTGCACATAATGTTTTAAAATGTTAATTGGACGCGAGGAGTAAATGCCCTAAACCCTGAGGCCACTTTAGTAAACGCGATAATGTGCGTCCGCACCCATGCTATCAGTTACGGTAGTAAAACATAAAGATTAAAAATTGCAACTACAAGAAAGTAACCTAGTTACTTTATATGAAAAATTAATACACATATACCCAGAATATATTTGTCAGTGATTTGGTGTTGATGCTGAAATAAACATATATATATATATATATATATATATATATATATATATATCCCTGTTCCGTTTTGAAAGAAGTACCATATTTTCCTTCACATAATCATTTCCTTTTAGTTTTCAAGCATTTTCTTGAATGAGTCTATGATAATATACGCATTTATAGTCTTCAAGAGACTTAGGACTAGGTACAATTAGTGGCGAAGTCGGTAAGATACTCGACTACGGATTTGCGGGGTTCAAATCCTGGGCTAGCCCGTCACTGACATCGCTTTTCGAGTGAACAAACGGACGCTAACCTTAGCTTTATCAGCTTTTACAATTAGCGGAAATATTTGTACTGAATATTGACACTCATGAGGGTTTAGGGTTTAAAATAGTACTCTACAAACAGGCCACTGTAATTAGACCTATATATTTTTAGCTATTTTCTATGACATGACTTAATCAGTGTGTAACGTGAGATGGCGACGAGCTGGACTGAAGTGCACCCTAGGAGGGACGTTGTATAATGAGCTGATTCTTTTGCCGCAGAACTCAAATGTCGAAGAGATTGTAAAGTGGCTGCTGTCAGAGTATTAGTCTACAGGACTGCTGAACGTTAGCTAAGTTTGAAGCCGGATAGGAGTTGCTTTTTTTGCAATTATAAATTTCTAACTTGAAGAAATAATAAGATTGGGTGATTAGAAAGTAAAGGTGATGCTTATTAGATTGTGTCAAGTAAATAAAATCACGAATTAAAATATATTGAATATTTTAAAGCTCAAGTCATTCTTGGAAAGCATTTTTTTTAATTAAAAATTAATAGTGATAGAAGCTATTTGAAGACAATTGAGAAAAAATTCTTAATTGATCAGTGTTTACTTAGAGATTATTAGTGATTACATAGATTATAGTGACAAAAGAGTGTGCGGTTAAGTTTACTTTAGACAGGTGGCGATTATGCAAGGGGAACTGCTGAGAGAAGCGATGGGAAAACACTTCAGAGTTCATTTGATTTTTCTCAAACTAAAATCCATCAAAATTTAAATAAAGGCATGTAACTTATTTTGGAATAAACTTAATAAGAAATTGGGTGCCTCTTAAAAATCGCACATGAATTCTATATGAATGATTACGAATATATATTTTTGGCCTGTACCATGGTGAAGAAGACGAGCGAGATAGAGAGAAGATTCTATGCCCGGTTAATGAAATATCTTTGAATCTGAGAGAAAACCTGAACCGTATCTCATCTCAAACTGTCCATCTCGACATTGAAGTGACGTAACGAGAATTACTCTCCTATTCGGCTGGAATTTCTGTAAATCGATCGCTGGTCGAGAAATTCGAAGCATTCGAGTGTCGTTCTCTGTGATTCAAATATGGCTTCACTCCCGAGCGAATGCGATTCGCCAGAAATTCAGAGACTACGTTTACGTCTAAAAATCATAATCAATGGATCATTTTACAAGTACTTAAGCTCTTCTATTTTAAAAGTTATATTTAGATTGATAGGCACTCTTTTTTATTCTCCTGGAACTCTTCTGAAATCCGTTCTCTTTTCACTTCGATTATTCATCATAAACTCATTTTTTTAAATAAATGCTAAAGCTCAGTCTAAGGTCAATTTCCTGTCTTGAGGTATTTCACTGGATTGATAGCTTATGTAGTTATGTAATTGACGTCCCTGACTTTGCCATATGGCGAGGAACCGAACGTTATATTCTTATTGATTGATTGATGTCGCTCACATAGATTTATGTAACTTATGTAGATTTATGGCTTTTATAGTGGGTCGCGGACCAGACACTTTTCGCTATTCATAGGCGTTAGCTATAAATTCTGTCTAATTTATTATCGAGCGGCTAACGTCTATTTCATCTCTTCTGATTATTTTCCAAATCGATCTAAGTGAAACGGTGTAGAGAACATATATGTAATTAATTATAGGTCCTACAATTTACAATACCTGAGCCAAACCAGCAATTTTTAAAGAAAAACTATTAACGCCTTGTTTTATAATAGAAAAATATTATTTGTAGATCTTACGTTGCGCAACTTCCGTATTAGCAAAAAAAATATATCGAGAAAGTCTAGTTCACTGTAGAATGAAAGAAATGATGAAACAATACTAAAGAACGGAACCTCTGCATGGTCAGCTCCTATGTATATCACTCTTACCATTAGCTGAGGACGCTGCAAATGATGTCTGCTTCTTCTTCTTCTAGTGGACTGCCTAACGGCAGGTCCATGACATATAACTCTTCCAACCAATTCTATTCTGCAGACTTCCTCTATGTATGAATTTCTTATCAGATCAGATGCCTGCTATAAGTTCTAAATGTCTAAATTACAATTTAAAGTGCCAACTACATGAATATACATGTACTATGTAATTTCATCTTGTTTATTTTAGAAATGGACCAACCGTAAACTTCTCATATTATGAAAATCGATTCAGTAAAATCTGAGGAAGGAAATGAGAACCACGCCTGACGGCATAAGGTTTTTCAAAGCCAAAGGCTACACTGTAATAAAAGTTTATGAATGGATTAACTTATTGATCGACAGATTGCTCCTATTGATGACGAGCTGTCAGTAGGAATACATATCCTGGAGCTGCTACTTGTTAGAACACAAAAGACAATAGATTTTAAAATATTATAATATCACTATAATGAGGATTATGCTACGTGGTTATTAAGGATATACATTTTTCTCAAAGTTTATTACCACGCTCCCTGTTTCGCACTTCATCGACCAAAACTTGGATTCTCCATAAGATAAGCAAAGCCTTTATCATAACAAAATTAAGAGCGTAGCTATAAAAAGTATTTTCTGAGATGGCTTTCCATAACTTCAATTTCTGCTTATACAGTTGCCCAAGTGAGGACACTAATAGTTTTCAGCTAAGGCTGGGCCAGTTTAATATCGGAGCACCCGAAATTAATATGAGAAATTTCAGAAAAAAAGAGAAAAATAATCTCCCGAGTTAAAATTCGACTCTGGACCGGTAAGTAGGAGGCTGGTATGATTGGGGAAGGGGTGTGAGTGGGGAAGGGATGCAGTGGACTTTGTTCATCCTCAAACTGAACGCAGTTGATGGTCTGTACGTATGAGATAAGAAATCGATGGCATCGTGAACTACTGCACAGAAGCGAGAGTTAGTGACGCTAATTCGCTGTCTACTTGTCGGTCGCAATGTTACGCTCCTCCCTACTCCAGCAGTCAAAGATTTCTTTCAAAAGTTTTACAGGAAAATAAACACGCAGACTATTTTTTAAACACTATGTAGCTGGATAAAGATTAAATCTGGAAAAGCTAAGGTTAATGTCAGTTTCATCACTCGAAAGCGTTATCAGTGACGGGCGAGCCCAGGATTTGAACCCCGCACATACTGATCCGCGGTCGAGTATCTTACCGACATCGCCACTGGTTCAAGATAACATAAATAAAAGCCTAGAACGTTACAAAGGTTCGAGCACAAGGATTAAAAATCCCGGTAAACACCTTTTCAATTTCAACTTAAAACTTTGCCGATATTATTTTGACAAGTTTCTGAAAAGTACCAAAGCTTACGCAATAATATATTATTTGAAACAACCTTGAAAATTATGGGAATAAATCATTAACAGTACGCGGAGTCTCAAAGTGTGGAGTTAACTTTCACATTTTCTAAGACTATGTGATTCAATAAATAGCTTAAAAAGGTATCTAATTTAAAAAACTCATCTTTTTGCACGAATCTTCCCTGCAAATTCTAAGTTCAGATTAGTTTTAAATATCTCTCAGATTGCGTATGTCACTAGCTGTATTTTTGTATGAATTTTGTTTCTTTATGATGCTTTGTGATGGTCATTGTGTGCATTTTAATGTATTTTGCCTTTTTGAGTAATTTTGTAAAGTCTAGAGGTGTCTTAGCATCTTAGAAACTCAACTGAACAGCTAACATGAAACAATATCTTTTTCAACGAAGTAAGTGACTGAATTTGTAAAGTTGTACTAAGCTCGAAAATTCAATTTATTTACAGTTTGCTTGCCTTATTTAATAATATTTTTGAAGTACTGGAAACAATAAATGACTTCATTCGAACAATAAATGTTTCTGAATTTCAAGAACATTTCGAGAGATTTTGCATTTAGCAACATACATTAAACGGTAATTAAGTAATAACTAATGAAGGCATTGTAAAATAACTCCAGAAGCCATGCAAGTTAACTGCTAATATGTGTTTCGCACAGACTCATAGAAAATATTATTAAAGCTTTTCTGATTGAATCCAGCTGGTGATCTACGAAGTGCTACTTCGAAGCAAATATCAGACTATGAGTATAAACATACAATACACCTCCGACTTTTTTCCTTTTATGGAATAGTAAAGAAATCGAGATAACATTAAGACCAGTATCTCTTCTGTTTCATTGCTCTCTTTACTCAGGCAATGCTTTCGATCCATCAGTCATCGTTGTTTCCGGTAACTCCGTCATGATGATAAGACAGTCAGTCCTGATCTGCTGCCAATCCTCAATGCCTTCCAAATCACTGAACCGCTCCAGTCTGAAGCTTATTTATTAGACTCAATTATCATAGATACCTCTTGGTTAAAAATCAGAATGTAACTTGCTATTAAAGAGCAATATAGTGTTATGATTGATTTCATTTTGCGAAATGAGACGAGAGTATATTTGACTTCAAGGCAAGATTATGATTATACATGTATATGTGAAGTATCAGTTTAATGTACTAAGACTTAGATAGTGTTCTAAAGTAGATATTGGGCTATAAATTTGAAATTAGCTGAAAAGTTTTTATAATAAATATTTAGGTCTAAAATATATAATTCAGATATCACTTTTAACCGTCTACGCAGAAACGGCCATTAAAATATAAATACAGTAGATATCAGAGGAAATGCCGCAGAAGTATATACAATATCTATGTTGTTTGATAACGAATCAGTAGGTGCAGGGTTCCGACCAATTGCTTGATCTCCCGTCACTGACATACTATCGAGCAGGAAACTGAACGCCGTAGCTTTAAAGTGTATTTTTGATAAGTACATATATCAGTATACATGTTATTTATTTTGTCTTTTAATTTTTGCGTATAATTCTTAAGAGAACTGATAACTAGAAAGTCAACTAGATAGGAAATTCACTGTCCATTGGTGGCCTAGTGTTTGATTAAGTGTGCATATGCTTGTGCGTATTATTGCTCTGTGTACATTCTGTACGTTTGTGTTATACCAATTGTTGATGTTGCTGGTGTCGTCGAAATAAACATATCTCTCTAAAGTACTTATTACTAATATGTATGTCAGATTAACCGACTTTACTGATTTCAGTAATTAACTAAATAATAAAAATATTTGAAGCTCAGCGATAATTGAAAAGTTAATTTAACTTCAAGTCATATCCAACAGCATGATAAATTGGAGGGATTTACATTAACTGCTATTAAATGCTCCTAAATTTTGGCTACTTTTTTCTAAATGACAGGTTAATATAAATTACTTCTGAGTATATATTGACGTAAAAAATCAGAAAATGCTACAGTTCAAAAGTTTATTCTTCCTAGATTCACTTCCCTCCTATGTGATTCCTTCGTGATCATTTTACAAATAAAGGGTCTGCTGCACTGACTTTTCTATTAACATTTTCGTTCCTCTTTCCTACCTCGACCCCTCCCTCGCCCTCCCTCGCCCTCCCACGCTCTCTCACGCCCTCCTTCCCCTCCCGGGGTGGGAGACTTACAATTCGGGCAGTGATTGTTAAACGTCACATGAGCCTTGTTTTGCAAAGCTTTCAAATTCTCAAACGTCCCACCTCTCGTCGTCCACCCTGTTTACTCTAGTGTCCACTAATTCAGTCTGCAGTCTGAATATCACGATCAGGCGGAACCTGAGCGGAAGGACAATGCTAATAACTTTTTCTGCAATGTTTGCCAGCCAAACAGTCGTAATAAAAATCTGGAAGGGTTTGTCAGCTTCTAGACTCTTCCAGTTTTTCCAGCAGTTATTTCTCTGGCAGACTTGTAGAACTATATGTAGGACTAGATGTTTTTGTCGTGAAGTATCGAAATTGACACCACTCGAAAACTGAATATGTTGCTAAATTGGACCTCACTGAATGGGAGAATATTCTCTCTCTTAGTGCACTGCCTACTGGCAGGTCCATGGTACATAACGCCTCCACTTTTCTCTGTCTTCCGCTTTCCTCTTCATTTCCACATATGAGTGGGTCTTTAAATCATCTAACATACCTAATCTCAGCCTGCCCCTGCCTCTTTTTCCTTCCATTCTACCTCCTATGACCTCTTTCAATAGTCCTTCCCCCCTTAGAATGTGTCCTATCCATCTCTTCTTCCTATTTCTTAATACATTTATCAACTGTCTATCTGTGCCAACTCTCTCCAGGACTTCCTCATTTGTAATCCTTTGAGTCCAGCTAATCCTCTCCATTCTTTTCCAAATCCACATTTCCAACGCCTCCAGTTTCCTAATATCTTCCTTCCTTAAGGTCCATGTTTCATATCCATACAATAGCGTGGTCCAAACCAAAGTTTTCACTATCTTTCTCTTTGTGTCTTTCTTTAGACATTTTTTAAATAGTTCTTTTCTACTACCAAAGGCCGCTTTTGCTTGTGCAATCCTACTGCATATTTCCGTCTCAAATTTCCCATCATCGGTTATAGTATGACCCAAATATTTGAAACTCCTTACCTGTTCTAATTTCGTACCATTTATTGTGATATTAACTTCACCTTTATTATAATATTGGACACTCTCATAACCTTGGTCTTTTTTATATTAATCTTCATGCCAAATCTTATGGCCGTATCGTTCAGCCTATCCATTATCTTCTGCAATCCAATCTCGCTGCCCGCTACCATTCCTTGGTCATCTGCAAATCGTACATCTTGTAACAAATTCCCTCCTACTTTTATTCCTTCTTCCAAGTCTTCCATGGCTTCCTCCATCATTGCCTCAGCGTAAATGTTAAACAGCAGCGGCGAAATGCTACAACCTTGTCTTACTCCACGTCCTATTTCACCTTCTTCTGAGTATTCTTGTTGGACTTTGATTACTGCTCTTTGATTCATGTACAAGTTCAAAATTAGTCTTCTATCTCTCCAGTCAGTTGCTATTCTTTTTAAGATATTTATCATTGCATTGGCATTGGCTTTTTTGGGAATTGAAATCACCACTGACTTGGTAAAGTCGTCTGGCCAAATACCTGTATTGTACACTTCCATACCTCCATTAACTTTCTGATTTTTTCTCCTTCCAACATTTTCAAGAATTCTGCTGGGATTTCATCTATTCCTGCTGCCTTCCCCTTCTTCATACTGTTAATTGCAGAATAAATTTCCTCCTTCATTAAACCGGGGCCCCTTTTATCGTCTTCTATGATATTTTCTTCTATTTTAAAATCCTCTTGCACTGGTTTCCCAGCCTTATCATACAATTCCTCTACATATTCTCTCCATCTTTCTTTTACTTCTTCCAGCTCTGTCTTCAATTCCCCATCTTTACCCATTATACTAATGTTCTTTGCATCTCCTTTCTTTTTCTTATCGGTTCTTGTTAATATCCTGACTTCCTGGTATAATAGATCCGACCTCCCTCTTCTATCATATTCTGCTAAATCATCACACTTTTCACTCTACCAATGACCTTTTTTTAAATCTTCTACTACTACTTCTAAGTAATGGCACGAGAGAATATTATTAATCCTAAATTCAAGTAGTAAGAACGCATATTTTAGAAAAACTAGTGAAGAAAACGGCATTTCAGCCAAGTGCGATGCCAGCTGAAAAGTTACAAGTGCAACAAATAGCTTGCTAATGTAAGTAACTCAAATTATTGAGAGCTGCATTAAAGTATCAAGAAAGACAGAATTCAATTTGCGCATTTATACTTGTATAAATGAAATAAAAATAGCAAAAGAAATTTTTTACCAAATATAAACAAATGGCATAATAAAATTGAAAAGTTTAACTATATGCAAACTTGTGTAACTTCTAAGTAATAGCACGAAGCGCATTTATTTATATAATAGTTCTAAATGTAAGTATTTGTATAATAATATATAATACTATAATTATCCCTTACCCCTTCATCTTCTGAGAATGACGTATCAGCGGAAACATTGTTGTCGATATCGGCCAGCAGCTTCTCCTGAAAATAGAGGTATATGTAAAAATAAAAAGACTGAGAAAAACAGAAAAAAGTAGAACAAACTGAGTGCAATTTTCAGAACATGACGTTGGAACGATCGCTAGAGCATATTATCTCACTGTATTTGTCATTTCAGTTTCATATGACATTGAGAAGATGGATGTCACTAAAGGCTACATCTGGAAATAACAATAATAATAATAATAATAATTATTATTATTATTATTATGATAATAATAATAATAGTAATAATATTGATAATAATAATTAATATAATAATGTATTGTTAATAATAATTACAATAATTGTACCAAATTTAACAATAATAAAAAGAGTAATAATACCAATGACAGTAATAATCATCCTAACTATTATTACTATTATTTCTTTTATCATTTAATAATGATGATGATGACGATAATAATAATAACAATAATAACCATCATCATCATTGTCATCGTCATCTACATCTTCATCGTCATCATCATTGTCATCTTCATCGTCATCGTCATCGTTATCACCATCACCACCACCACCATCATCATCATCATCACAATCATTATCATCTTCAGCTTCATCATCATCATCATCATCTTCCTTTAAATCCCAGTTTATCTAGGGTCGGGTAAAACAAATAAAACCGGGAGTTGCAATAGAAAAAATAAATACTTAAACATTTCGCATTTTAATCACAGAGCACACCGGCTATAGTTAGACACTTCATTTCGTTGGCAAAGGCTGATAATGGCCTTTTAAAGCTTCATAACTGTTTGCTTCTGCAGCTCTTTTAAACTAGAAGATATAGAGTAGCTGGGATTCAATTCAGCATGTTCCTTGCTTGAATAGTTTTAAACAATTATAATTATTTGTTACTTATTTCTGACCCCGGATGTTAGGAATCGGGGTTTGATCAAAATGAATCGCGCAATACTTGATGAAATGCCGCCCGGCGATTCAGTGATATTTATTATTTTATTATTACAATTATTACTGTGATTATTATTGTGATTATGATCTCATGATTATGATTATGATTATTTTTACCCAGGGTGTAAAGAACACGGGGTTTGATAAAACAACTCGAGCAATGCGTGCTGAATCGCCGTCCGGCTACTGGAGTTAATCTTACTGCTTAATTGAATTTCCAAAGAGGAGACAGCATTAAATATTAGCAAATCATTATTATTCTTATTATTATTGATATTATCAGTATCATTATTATAATTAATTACTACGTGATAATTACTACCGATATTCTGACACTCAGCCTCATCATCTTGGAGATTTTCAATTCGATCTTGTACCTCGTGCTGGCTATGATGATCTTGAGCATTATTATCAGTATTTTTATTATTATAATTATTTTATTATTATCAGTATTATTTTTTAAAATGCCCTGGGCTGTAAAGGGCCCTGGGCTAAAAAATAAGATAAAAGAGGCTTTATTTAATTAAAAGTTTTAAAAAAGAGCGATTAAAATAATTCCTCTACACTCTTGGAAGCCGTATTATTATCAGTATTATTATTATTCTTATTATTATTATTATTATCATTATTATAGATATAAATATGAATTTAAATTGTATAATTTATATTTATTTTTATTTTTTAGAAATATTTTTATTTAGCTTATTATTATTGAACTCTTTGTGTAAAGTAGTTTCGAAGATCGTTTTCGGTCATGACATTGCTATATGAATTTTCATTGTTAATAATAATATTAATATTATTGTTATCATTTGCTATCTTGAAAAGTATACTTTTTGGTATTTTTCTTGAGAAACAGAGGTCCTGCACTTCAATCGTTTCATTGCATTTAATAGTATGCCAGCCATCTTTAATTTGATTCAGAATATATTATTATTATTATTATTATTATTATTATTATTTTAAATTTTTACCCCGGTGTAAAGAACCTGGGGTTTGATAAAAACGATTCAAGCAATACGTGCTGAATCGCCGCCCGGCTACTCGAGGTCATCAATCGGCTTAAAAGAATTGTTGAAGCAGACTGCATTAAATCTTTGCAAAGTCATGGAAAGCCTTTGCCAAAGAAAAGATGTCTCTCGCTTATCGCCGGTTTGCTCTGCAATAAGTCTGCCTATGCCATTAATAAAGTCAACTCCTTCGGGATTCATCGGGCCCATGGTTTCAATAGCCACCGGAACAACTTCATATCCTAAGGACAGATCACGGTATTTATCCAACTTCCTAGAGGCGGCATGAACAGCAGCACCACCGGCTGTGACTGAAGTCGTATTCAGGTAGGAGTTTGCCATAGTGTCAATGACCGTGACGTCCCAAACGGCACATTTACCGTTGCACCAGGGCACTAAAGTCATGCCGTCCGGACGCTTGCCGTCTGATCTGGACAACCCACTTGGCTCCTTAGAGGAAGGGATGCCTGCTCTCGAAAGTGCTCGCCATATTATGTCATTTAAATTGTGATGGCGAGACATTCTACCTGAGCTTCGTTTGCAGGAGAGGCCGTGGAGACCTAAAGCGTCGACTTCATGACCGCAGGGGCACATGTGAGGCTCGCAAGTTTTCGCCCCTAAACGGAAACTAATTAT
The DNA here is from genome assembly GCA_905160935.1 of Enchytraeus crypticus. Classification (NCBI taxonomy): domain Eukaryota; kingdom Metazoa; phylum Annelida; class Clitellata; order Enchytraeida; family Enchytraeidae; genus Enchytraeus; species Enchytraeus crypticus. The sequence goes on from CAJHZI010000191.1 coordinate 868,100, forward strand.
TATTATTATTATTTGTACCCTAAGTGCTATGATAGTAATGATTAATATCATTATGGGTTTCAATATCATTAAACATATCATCGAAAAAACTCTAAAAATATTGTCAGTAATTTTTAACGTTGTATCGCTGCTTCCTAGTGACTCAGCCGTTTATTGATGTTGTTCTGCAAGAACTTTTCTATATCCGCTGGAGCCTATATATTTCTATATATAGGCCTAAACCAAAACTAATTTGGAATGATCGAGTGAGTAGAGGGAATGGAATATCCACACCCCAAATACCAAAAGAGGCTGCTATTGACTTTATTAATTTAACGCCAAACGTTTGACTCAAGTGGCGAAGTCTACTTCAATGTTAAAACTATCAAAAGTTGAAGTGAGTTGAGAATTCTTTTGACCCAACTTTTCAATCAATCAATCGATCAAACAAGAATTTAACGTCCGGTTCCTCGCCATAAGGCCTTGTCAGGAACGTCTCTTACGGAATCTACACAAATAGGCGCTAATGCAGCACACGATGACGACTGATTAACAACGTTTTTGACGGATTAACAACATTGTGCTTATTTTAACATAATCATCATCATCTTCCCCTTAATCCCAGTATAACTAGGGTCGGGATACGAATGGACTTTCTCCACTCTTCTTTGTCCCACACCCTATCAAAATCTCATCCATTCGTTTTAGAAAATTTTGTGGAAATTTCTGAAGATTCGGCGCTCACCAACCGAATGCCATTTCTGACGTAGGTTCGAATCTTAGCCTTTAGTCGCATTCGACGACACGTGCAGTCACCGGTCGGTCTATTCTTCAAACAACACGGACACAACACGGGGAATTGTGCTAATTTTAACATTGAATTTAAATTGGGGTCGAGCCTCTCAACGTCGTTTCCAGGAGAATTATAACACCGATCCCCCCTATCTCCTCTCTCCCTCAACATTCCACAAATTTCGATTCAGAGCAACCGTAGTGGGACGAAATCTTAAAATGGCGAGAGACGGAGTACAATGATTGATGCACTCACAAATAGAAAACAATTCACACAGGAATACGACAACTCCGGACTTAAGTGAATGGATTGTATCCAGGAAACGATTTAAATGTTAGAGATCACGATCCGAGAGTCTCAATTCCATTTGCCGAACTTGATAAACACCGTCATATAATCACAAAAATAATTAGTTATTTGTGTGATTTCTTAAATTACTTATTATTTTTATTAAATTTTTATTACTTTTATTTATTAAATTATTTAGTATATTTAAAATTTGTATTTAAATTTATGCAGATGCTAATTAGGTATGGCAAATGGAAAATTCCACAAAATTTTGTTTAGTTTCTGTAAATATTTGTCTTGAAAACATCTTCATCATCGAGTCCTACTTTCTGTTAAGACAAGTAGTGAGCATGAATATGAACATTTCTCGTATAGATTAATCCGTCATTAAAGGCTGATTTATCGCCGGGTTTCTCGCTCAAAGCTGATGCCGGGGTCATCGAGAAATATGAAGAGGTTTATGAATATTTAGTAGTAATTAAGTAGTTTATTAAAAGTAAATAAATAGTTTATTAAAAATAGGTCAATTAAATAGTTTATTAAAAGTAGGTCAATTAAATAGTTTATTAAAAATAATTAAATAGTTTATTTAAAGTAAATAAATAGTTTATTAAAAATATTACAGTAAACACTTGTAATAGGAACAAATGGTTGATCAGTGACAGGTACATTATGAAGAAGCTGATCGATAGACTCATAGACTAATCGTAAGCAACCTTGTCCATTCGGTACGAATATCAAGCTTCAATTCTGGACCGAGTTCTACTCAAAGATCAGTGCACAAGATCAAGATAATTTTTTATAAGGGGATTGCGTGGCGGATTGATCTATGCGAGAAATATTCATATTCATGCTCAATACTTGTCTCAGCAGAAGTTAGGACTCGGTGATGAAGATGTTTTGAAGACAAGTAATAATCGACCGACGAAAAATAAATTATGAAATTTCTAATATAATATTTTTTGGTATTGTAGGCCTATATCTATATATGGCGATTCAGATTCAACTTAACCCGAATCGTTCTTGGGTGAAAATTAAACATAGCCCCAGAGAGGAATATGAAAGTTAAATGCAATTATATTACAATTTTACAATTATTAGCTAAATCAATTTGCTATTTTGCAAAATTAGCCAAATAGCTAAAATAACATGCTTTCATGAGATATTGAGAGATAATTAACTTGTTATCTTGAGAAATTGCTAGCTAAATAAACTTGCTATCTTGAGAAATCGCTAGCTAAAATAACTTGCTATCTTGAAAAGTATACTTTTTGATATTTTTCTTGAGAAACAGAGGTCCTGCACGTCAATCGTTTCATTTCACTTAACAGTAAGCCAGCCATCTTTAATTTGATTCAGAATATTTTCGCTCAATTTAAATGTTTAAATTAATATCAGCATATTTCTATAATCTGATCTCTCGCCCGTGGCTGGTCGATCGATCACTGATCAGTGAAACGTTCTATGTCCGCACAGTCGACTGCTTCCGCTCGGCTCGGGCAAGCGAGAAAATGCCCGCCGGAGAAATTCTTCTGCCTCGTCAAGCGTTCCTTCTTTATGGAACGGTTAATTATTTGTAGAGCTCGACGATTTTCTCGCACGGACTTTATTAGTCTTTCTATTAATGAAATCGCCCGAACCTTCCATCGAGCATCGAACTGACTGGAGAAGCGATGCGAACCGCGCCCTTCTGAAGTAAATGAGAGCGACACAGCTTTCAGTTTCTTTTACAAAAAGAGGTTTGAAGATCTGAATCGATCCTGGAAGCTCTCTCAATTTGAAGAGAATTGGACTGGATATTTATTTGGGAGATACCCTTCAAGATGTCAAGATCTTCTGTAAGTTAGATCAACATGGTTTTTTATCCATGGGTTTATCCAGGGGTTTACCCATGGGTTTTCCATGGGCTAAACCCTGAGCAACATTTAGAGTCATACTCAACTGCCGACCTCGAGATGTTTCATTTACAACTTCATTTTATAGTTTACTCAGAGCAGCAAAGCCTCGTACGCAACATTAGTCACACTGATTAAAGACATTATCGGCACTTCTTGGATACGGGTCATTATCCGCGGGCGATATTGATCAAATTTGATGCATAAAGTTGTAGGATTGCCTGCATTTGGTTTAGGTATCTGAATGGTGCCGAATATGGCAAATGTTTTAATACTATCGTTTATGTCGGAATAGCCAATAAAGCTGAAAATGAGGAAAAGGTCAATTACCATGAGATATTTTAAAAATATGGATATTATAATTTATATATATTTTTATTTATTTATATTTATAATTTAAAATCTTTGGCTACACTTGGGTATTAAAGGCATAAAATTTTCTAAATATCCTAAATATTCAAAAAATGTAATATTCAAAATAGTTATTTATGGGAAAAATTTGATCGTAGATGAAGTTCATCAAGCCTATTTATCGTTCTACCGAAGTTATGATATTCCTTTTACAATACAGTAAACGGTATACAATTGCAAAATAATAATTCGATAGTTTTCTCTAATTTTCTAATCAATTTGTTGGATATAAACTTAAACATAATTAATCTATCAATCACCACTAAAATAACTAGTAGTAAAGCCGTATTTAATTATAAATAGGCATTATGTTGCTGACAGCTGTTTATAATTTGTAGCTTATATTTAAACTTAACATTTTGAACATATAATTATTTAAAATAAAGACTTTCATTACATTTCATCTTCTCTCTCTCTCTTAGTGCACTGCCTACTGGCAGGTCCATGGTAAATAACGCCTCCACTCTTCTCTGTCTTCCGCCTTCCACTTCATTTCCACATATAAGTGGGTCATTTCATCTTACTCAGTAAAAAAAGTTTAAACATTAAAGACGCACTGTAGTGAAATTAAAATTCATATTGATATCTAGCACTTTTAAAGCCACTTGGTTAAACCGCTTGTCGGTCTCATCCATTATCCATTTACTTATCCTATGAATGTCCGGCATTTTACTCTGTGATAAGCTTAGCCGAAAATTGAATCCACAAGAGTTTAATTCACCTCAGAGTCACTCACTTCAAATTTAAGTTGTACCCGCCTCTACTGCAGAAATACTTGAATATTCCAAATTCACACCAGTCTTTCACAGTCCGTTTAACTAGGCTGCATTTTCTGGAGGAAAGGACAAAAGGTTGAGGACGTCTCAGGCAGGCCGTGAACTGTAGAACTAAATCGATGAAACAGATTATCGGAACATTCCTGCGACACAATCCAATCACCGACTCCTAGTCCTCATTCTCTCCCGTTGTTCCCTCCTGTCGCTCATGTTCAAACTCCTCTCACACATATTATCAGCTTTCCATATCCGGCTTCCATCGAATGCCATTCTGTCCTTCCAAATCAATACCGCGAACTGATTTCAGGTCCTGTTAGTTTTTATTCTTCTTTGAACGAAATTCAGTGCACGTTCGTAGTGCATATATTAGAGTATAGTGGGGTTGATAGAATACACGTAAGTCGTCAAGGTCATCATCATAACTTTAATAATATCTACTTACCAATGCTTAATAAGAAATAATCAATCAATCAAGCAATAAGAATTTAATGTCCGGTTCCTCGCCATAAGGCAATGTCAGGGACGTCCCTTTGCAGACTCTGCACAAACAGGCACCAAAGCACCACACGATGACGACTGAGTACACAGTGACCACAAGAGAAATAAAAACCGCGCAAAATCAAGATACAAAGCATGCGGGTCAAAATTTAGACCTATTTAAATATTTATATACAGTTCATATTGAACAAAATCGATATATATGCATGCCATACATACATATATTTATTTTATTTATTTATTTATTTATCATACGCATGTCACAAACATAGACTTTACAATTGTACACAAACAGCATCAGCGCATGAACGGAGATAAAGGCCACAAGTGGCACTTACATATTCCGAAATTAAAAGCAGAAGGAAGTAATCATATTAAATTAAACACAAAGGTACATTTAGCAAGTTCAAATATTAAAATGATTAGGATATTGCACAATTGAACATCATAAACGTGAAAATACAGACACACAGTTTAAGTTAAACAGATGACTTTACACACAGTTGTCATAAATGGCAATATTAAAATAGGTAAAAACAATAGATTACTTAGAAAAAAAATTATATGAAGGAAATCTCTACAGATAATGAATTAATGCTTTTAATATAGTACCTTAACTTTTCAAATATTTGCTAAGGTCGATACCGTCTAAACTCTTTTTAAAAGAGTTTAAGTTAGATGCGTTTACAATACTTGGGGGTAGTGAACTCCAACAATCAATGCATCGGTTTTTGAAATGGTACCTTTCAGCATTAAAATGGAGTTTATTCAGATATAAACTTAAATCATTGTTTCTGGTGACGCCTTTTTTGAAAACAAAAAACTCTTCTAAAGGTAGGTCGACCACTACAGAGATGATTTTATAGTACATGCATAAGTCGGATTTAAGTCTTCGGTGTTCTAGCGATTCAGTAGCCAATAATTTTAATCTCTCCCTATACTGCAGTCTCATCATACCACTGAGCCGTTTCGTGAATCGTCTCTGGATTGATTCAATTAGGACAATATCACATTTTCTGTAAGGAGACCAAAGGCTTGAACAGTAATCGAGAATTGGGCGCACAAAAACTGTGAATGCTCTAAACAATGTGACTTGGTTTTTAGACTTGAAGCAGTGTAAGATTATTGAAGCCCTTTTTCTGGCTTTATTGCTAATATCTTTTATATGAGTAGAGAACGATAGGTCGCGTGTAAACCTTACTCCCAGGTTCGTTACTTCTTCAGTTACAGATAAGGGAACAGAATTTAGATAATAATTAAAGTTAAAAGGTACAAATTTTTCGAAAGAGTAGGAGATTATCACACACTTTTCTATAGCGAGTCTAAGCTGCCAAAGGCTAGACCAACGTGAGATACAATCGAGAGACTTTTGAAAGAGTCCACAATCAGAGAAAGAATTTATGGGCGAGATACACTCTACATCATCAGCAAATAAGAATAGGGAGGAAAGTTCAGGACAACAGGAGCTTCAATCATTTATATAGATAATGAATAGGATGGGCCCCAGTACACTGCCTTGTGGAACGCCGCTATGAACGGTAGACCAGTCCGAATAGCATTTACCTATTCTGACAGTCTGCAGTCTGCCAGTTAAAAAGGACGACAGCCAATTTAATAGAGTACCGGACACACCATAGGCTAGCAGTTTATATAGTAACTTACTGTGGCTTATGGAATCGAAAGCCTTGGAGAAGTCAAGATAAAAAGAGTCTATTTGACAACTATTACTTAAACTAAAAGATAGGCTATTGAAATAACGAAGAAGTTGTGCATTTGTTGACCTCTTAGGCAAGAAACCATATTGCTTAGGAGATATGAGATCATTTTTTCTTAGGTACCAGAGTAGATCATCCTTAATAATACTTTCCATTAATTTGCATATTATGGAAGTTAGAGAAATGGGACGATAATTTGTTGTTACTTTTATCGCCCTTCTTAAAAATTGGTATCACAATAGAACGCTTCCATTCTTCAGGTATTTCACCAGTTTTCATAGAAATGTTGAACAACATTGAAAGTGGTTTAGCAATTACATGGCTGATTTTTTTATAGGAAGAGCAGTTAAACCATTAATCCCCGGGCAACAATTATTTTTTAGTTTCTTAATTTTACGTTCCACTGAAAATTCAGAGAAGAAGACACTGTTTTTTGAGGGGTTTCTTTCCAAAACTTCTGCTACAGAAAATTTAGGAAGAATGCCATCATCATTAGTGAATACAGAGCAAAAATGTTCATTTAGCAGCAAGGCTTTTTCTGGATCGCTATAGGCAAGGGTGTCTGAGTTTTGCTTAATGAGAGGTGGGATAACGTCTCTCCTTGAAGTTTTACGTTTAATGTGAGGAAAGAATAAACGTGAGCAGCCACTTTCTATCAGTTTATTTTCCTCATTAATATCTTCTTGAAATATCGTTTTCTTTAAGTTGGAGGCGGCTTTGTTGAAATTTTCTCTATTATCCTTTGAGCGGCTATTTTTGTAGGAACGCCAGGCTGCTAGCTTCCTATTTAGTGCTCTCCTAATTTTCTTTAAAGGAAGCTTATGTTTGATTTTTCTACTGGATGATCGGATTCGTTTTACCACTTTAGGACTAAATTTTTTAGGGATGAAAGAGTTAAAGACATCGTAAAGATTAGAACACATTATTGACCAACATTGATCGACAGACACAATCATTAAAAATATCAACCCAGTTGATTACAGATAAAGAGGCATTTATGGTAGCCCAGTCTGCTTTTTCATATTTAAAATTAGTAAAATTATTACTAAAAGAAAGATCACCAGAATTACACTCACTAAAAACATCTAAATCCGTACTAGTATTTAAAATAATGTCAAATAAAACAGACAAATGATCACTCGAACCTATTGGTGAACAAGATCTAATATTGGTGATTTGTTGCGGATTGTCAGAGAGGGCAATGTCGAGTAAATTTTCTTCACGTGTCGGAAAATTAACTAATTGAACAAAAGAGTTACTTGTAAAATAACTTAAGAACTCAATGTAGACTTTGTTATTAGGTGAAGAGTTATTAGCCCAGTCCATTAGAGGGAGGTTAAGGTCTCCGGCTATAGGTAAATTAGTGTTACTGAGATACATAAAGGCTGGTATTACCAACTGACACATGCAAGAATTATGCAACTGCCCGGGTGGATAATAAACTACAATCAGTCTAACCCCATTATTACTACCTGTTATAATATCAATAGCCACTATCTCAAGGCTACTATAGCGAGCAGGCAAATCAACACGTTTATAAAAAATATTGACAATATTTCTACAGATTATGCACACACCGCCACCTCTTTTATTTTTTCTGTCTTTCCTGAAGATACAAAAATCACTATCAATAATCATAGAGTTAAGAATCGTATCGTCCAACCAGGTTTCACAACAGCAAGCAACATCGACGTTCTGTACAGACATGACTAGATTCAACTCTGAAATCTTGCTACTTAAGCTGCGTAAATTAGTAATTAGACATTTAAAGTAAATTGAGATACTAGTATTATTTTCATTTAGCAATACAGAGGTACTGGGAATACTATGTGAATCTGAATATAAATTAGGCCTGACTATGTCAAACTTTTCATTTGCAGTATTTACAAATCCGCTAACATCATTGTTAAGTCATGCGTGAGATGATTTCTCACCACCAGCTGGTGACAGGCTAGAAGCAGAATGGAATACAACAGCTGCAGCATTGAGTTTGAACGATACCGAGGCACCATTTGCCTGGGTAGTAGAGGGCAGTGGATCAGATGTAGTAGGGGCCGTTATGGGAGTGACAGAATTTGAAGTGATCGATTTGTTGTATGAAACATCCTTGGATAATATGGAAGGGTGAGAGCCATTCCTAACATAGCCCGGGGATGTTGTAGCAGAATTTCTCCTGGTACTGTTAACGAAAGTCATGAATGGGTAATCCGCGCCAAGGGCCACGCTGGTGACCGCCGACGTATTGTGACTACTAGCCGGAAAACCTGAAGAGGAGCCCAGATATATATACATATATATATATATATATATATATATATATATATATATATATATATATATATATATATATATATATATTAAGAGGTGAAGAGGAGCCCATAAGATATATATATATATATATATATATATATATATATAAATGACGTCCCTGACATCATCCCTGGATGAGGAAACGGACGCTAAACCTTTATTATATATATATACATGTATAAATATATATATATATATATATATATATGTATATATATAAATGACGTCCCTGACATCATCCCTGGATGAGGAAACGGACGTTAAACCTTTATTATATATATATACATTTATAAATATATATATATATATATATATATATATATATATATATATATATATATATATGGCTACAATTAGGGGCCCGGAAGAGATGTCTGAATGAGTAGGAATGAGTCAACGTTAACAGCAGTGCTCTGTTCTCACAATCATTCGATAAAGTGGAGGAGTTTTGTGGACGTGATCACCAGTGATAGTGTTACACCTGATGGTACAAGGTGATAAGGTGAGGATTATTAATTAAAGCTATGCTTAATTTTATTCTGCATTTCATGTATTAATTATGTACATGTATCTCTGATTACCATGATAGTTCTGCACAATAAGTAACGTTATTATTGCATAGTTTTCTTTTCTAGCAATCTAAACAGTCCCTACAAAAATACAACCAAAATAAATTGCATCATCTGTAAAGTATTTTGTGCGTTCTATAGATGATTTTAGACAATTAAGCTTGTTTAACCAACTTAGACCTATAATTAATCAACTTGTTTTTATCCAATTGTTGAACCCTCTTGCTTAGTCATCTGCTTTAGTCATATAGTTAATCCTTACAGTTAAGCCAGTGTAGTTCATGTCAATGAACAAGCCACTGGTTCATCTCAATGAACAAGCCACTGGTTCATCTCAATGAACAACCCACTGGTTCATCTCAATGAACAACCCACTGGTTCATATCGATGAACAACCTACTGGTTCATATCAAGGAACCTCATCGTGCTACGCAGTAGTTCGTCTTAAGGTTACACCTAACTTCAACCTATTCTAAGTAGACATAGAAGATGCAACTCTTTCTAGGGTGTGCTGCCGTCTTTCGCACTTGTTACTTTGCTCAATATCTGCTTTGATCGCTTCTTACAAACCGAGCGCATATGTAAAGAATAAGGAAAAATTTTTAAAGGAATGTTTACCCGTGTCGGTTCCCTTAAAATTCGAGCCAGTAGGCTACATAGGCTACTAATAATCAGGCAAATCTGCTATCAACTCGACCATTTCACCGCTAAAATTTGCGTAACTAAATAAACAATTCGGATTCAGCAAGATGCGACACTATCTCATAGGAGATAGGGCATTTCTTTGTTTCAGACAATGTCCCATTCAACTCACGACTCAAACATACCGGTCTTCGATAAAATTCAATACCGAAGCCTACGTGATAAAAATAGCCGATAGGAAAATGAAATTGTAGCGAAAGATGATTGTGAAAAGCTTTTAGCGGCTGATCGATTCTTTTAGATCTCGAGGATCTGCTGTTCCACATGATCATCTGATAGGAGCAGAAAATGAACGTGAATGAAAGGTTTCAATGGCCGGAGTGCACAGGTATTGTAATCTACTCCTGTTGTTCGGCTGTCTTTAAAAACAATTCCTTCTGGATTTTCTCAGAGCACTTAACAATCGCGTAAACACTCTAAACTTAAAACTTTTGAACTTTGAAATTTAAAATGTTAATATTTTCTTTGTATGACTTAGGTTTTGAACTATTTTTATGTTATGAATTTTACCAAAACTTAAGCTATTTCATATGGGTAGACTGATATAAATATACCTATATTGAAAGACAATGTAAGCCTACCATTGACGCCTTATTTGCCAAGTAGTCCTAATATCTTGATACTTAAACCTAAAAGGTTCGAAAAATTACGAAATAAATAGATACTAGTGATCGGATTCTGAAATTAACTCTCTTTGGTTCGGCTTCTACTAGATGATAAGAAAGTTGCAGACATTCTATTAAATGAGCGATAAATAGATGAAATAGATAGACTATCGGTTAAAGATTGAGTATTGAAGTGATAGATATGAATATATCATCATAACTGATTTTTTAACTTTCTATAGCATTTCTGAACATTTTAGTTTACCTAAATTTCTAAACGCTTAGTTAAGAATATATATTTTATGTTATAACATGCATCAGCGTATAAGTTGGAATATGTATCTTGGACTTTCACATGATTGAACAATAGAGAGAGAGAGAGAGAGATGTTGCAGCTGCACATCATTTTGTCACCGAGTGCTCGTAGATGAGTGAACTAGTTAGAAGGGTATGAACGAAAATATAGAACTTGCCTTGGACTTTCCAATAGTGGAACAACCCTAATAATCATAGAGAGCGAGGTAGAGAGATATATACTAGATAGATAGATAGATAGATATAGAGAGAGATAGAGAGAGAGACAAAGTGAGAGAAAGAGAAAAATAGAGAGAGTGGCAGAGAGAGAGAGAGAGAGAGAGAGAGAGAGAGAGAGAGAGAGCAAGGAATAAGACGAAAAGGAAGAAAAGCCGATTTAATAGATGTTTCAATAAAAAAATTGAAATTATCCTAAATTTACGTGTTATTTTCAACGTCGTTCTCTGGGGTAATTATCTACACCAGGAGTCTTTGGCGGCGGAACCTATTGGGCGGGCGGGCGGGCCTATCTAAATTTAATCTTTGTGGGCAAACTCTACATCTTGCCCTACCAGTTTACTGATCTGAAAAATTTTGACAGCAATTTTCTTACGCTCTCACTCAAAAGACGCACACCACAACTTGTAAAATCAAAGACGCATCATGCATTAACATGATCATCTAAATGCACTCAACTTTTAGTGACCATACTAAAAAATAAATCCGAAATTAAGGCTAGCCCTAACTGCCTTGTAGCTGTATGGATACAGGTCTATGCAATACAATACAGAAAGTGGGCGGGCAACACTCATGCCACTGCTCGCCCGCTTTCAAGGAGCTTCTCTTCCTATGCCAGTAGAACTAACTAAGAATAATTAATTTTTTCTATTAAGAATATCACAAGAAATCTAACAGATGTTGCTCATTTAGTGTACCAAGAGGACTTACAATTTTGAAGTTAAGATTGAGTAGTTCTTTTTCAGCGGCCACCTTCCTATGAAGATCTCGATGCCTCTGTTGCTCATAGGCCAGAGTGTCCCAGTGCGTCACGTGAGAGGTCACCTGATCAGTCTGGGGCTGATAGCGCTTGAATGGGTTCAACTTCTTCACTATATCCATGATTATATGTCATTTACCTATATCAGGCTTACGACCAAAATGTTCAAATCCTAAAAGTCAGAATACTTATGCAATGACTCATACAGGCCAAGGTGAAATAGATCGAATTCGTTGGTGTTAACTGGCTTGTAGAGTGTTGTAGAAATTGTTGTGTTACTTAGTCGCCTATGTAGGCAGATTTCCAAGAGGTCTGCATCTAATCTGCTGGGAGACTAAACAATTTATAGAATTATCTTGTGGGGTTTAGTTTATAAGCCTAACATTTTTCAGAAATAGCCTGAAATAATAACGTAAAAACAAAGTGCACCAATAAACGAATTCATCCTTATGATTTTTTTTACCAGTAATACATCAACTCGTGGATTTACATATTAAAATAATGTAAACTATTCCTAAGCAAAGAAAAGCAGATAATTATTATAATTGATTAACCGACTGGCTGGAGCCAGTGGCGAAGTCGGTAAGATACTCGACCGCGGATAAGTTGATGCGGGTTCAAATCCTGGGCTCGCCCGTCACTGACATCGCTTTCGAGTGAGGAAACTGACGTTAACCTTAGCTTTACCAGCTTTACTGTAGCAAACTAGCTGCAAGGAGATTTGGCTATTGTTATCCACTTGTATTCAGGATTTATAACAGCTTCGAAATCCGATAGTTTGCAGTAGGCTATTGCGCGAGTCTCACAAGCTTCTTCTAAGCAGGGCCTAAAAGTTGTGGAACACACTGAAGAACCACCCTTTAAAAATGTCCCTTTTCTCCAGATAATTAGACTGGAAGTTGAAGTTGAATAAATTGAAGCACAGGAGTTAGTGAAGTCAGAAGTTGAATTAACTTCTAAGTCGTTACAAGCAGATCATTCAACTCTTAAAAGTTAACTTAATTAGCTACTTAAGGTAAATATAAAGTAGCTATGGCCTAATTCACAAAGAAAGTAATTCTGTAGAATTACACGTTGAAATGTTCTTTTCTGCAAACATTTTCTTCAATTAACTCAATTTTAAAATAAGTTGCAACTTTTACTTAGGCATAGAAAATAATATAGTCATTGTTTAACTTTAAATCGAAAACTTTAACTCTACAAATAATTATAGAATTAGCTATTGTCCATCACTGCACTTTTATTTGTATTCTAAGTCACCACTGATAAACAGGCTGATTCTATCACTAATGTTATCTATTAGTCAAAACGTCTGTAGCTTTTTAGTTTGGCAAAAATATTGTTTCTATACTTTCTATTACAATCCTAGTTTTCTGCTCTATAGCCTATCTCTTACTGTCTTACAACACGTTAAGCAAATAGGCCCATACGGCGGTTTATAACAGAATAAACCATAGACTGCACCAGAATATGTGCCGTTTTGCTATATGGGTTGAAAACAGACAAAAGTGAAAAAAGACAAATTTACCGTCTAAAGGCCTACTGCGAAAAAATGTTAGGCTACTGTTTACCTTTATATATTATACGCATCAAATTTACTCGAAGCACTGTCACACACTACATGTCGATGCATAGATTTTAAAATTGAAATCCAAACTGAGCGGTAAGTCTTCACTTTGTCTGATGAAGCTCTATATACTCTCTCACTGGCGCCATATCATCTGCTGCACTCGACTTCTCTAAATACACTCTATAGCAAATCATGTTTCAACGTTTAAATAGCTCAGTATATAGAGCGTCGGATAATACAATGTAATTAAAGTGATAGATTCTGGAGTGCTTGGACTGAACTATCGTGGATTCGATTCCCGACAGAGCTGGTCATTTAGAAGTAGCGAACATATAGAGGACGGGTAAATTGATACCGTACTATAAGCCTAAACTGATTAATCGCCTAAGCATATGGTACTAAAACTGATACCTGCTATATTTTATATGTCATATTAAATACCGCCATTGAAAACGTGATTTGATATATCACATCACCGATAGGAGCCGGTGGCGATGTCGGTAAGATATCCGACTGTGGATCAGTATGTGCAGGGTTCAAATCCTGGGCTTTCCCGTCACTGATATCGCTTTCGAGAGATGAAACTGCCATTAACATCGGCTTTACATCTTTTATTTCATATCATGGAATGATATCTTATCTTCCACGTATTGTATTCGGGACACTAAAGAATATACCAACCGCTAACTGCACGTGTCGCAAGCGGCGAAAAAGTAAAAACCAAGGAAACCAACGAGAAACCAGTTTAGAAATCTTTTTTCTCAAGCTATAGGCCGCATAAGGTATGGATAAGATATAGCATATTGTGAAGGGATTAATTAACTTGTTGGTCTATAGAGTGCAATTTATGGAGTATACAGTACAATAAAACTCTGATTATGAATATGTACCTTGGACCTGCCATTTGGAAAACATTAGAAAGTGACGGAGATATCATATCACAGTGGTTTGTATTGTGATCATTAATCTTTGATTGATTGATTTAAACTTCTTCTTCAGAACACTGCCAAGTGGCAGGTTCAAGGTACATATTCATACTCAAGGTCTGTTTTCTCGTTCCATAAGAGCACTCCTTAGATCAACAAATTAATCCTTTCACAAAGTCTATGCCTTATCCATACCTTATGTAGCCTATAGCTTAGGAAAACATATGGCTTCTGAGGTGGTTTCCCGTTGCCTTCCTCAGTTAGGTGGATTAATTACCATTTAATCCTGGGGGAAAATATTTCATGGTGAGGTGGGTCCCCTCTTGCCATCCTCAGCTTCTGCCTTTAGTCGCCTCTTACGTACACGCGGCAGATTGTTTGCGGTTGCCCTATTCTGCAGTGATCCAACCACACCCGAGCACAACACGGGGATTTAAACTTAACTACAGTCTACAGGTAATTTCAATCTCGTAAGAAATATACTAATAGTATAATGTACGTATTATATTATAATAAACAAAAAAATACCTATGCGATGAGTTAAATATTAAGCGTGAAATCAAAACGTACTTTTATAGGCCTAATATTTAAAACGTAATTAACTTTACGTTCGCTGCTAGTTAAAGTGACATTTTCGCAAGTGTTGTTTATGCTTTCATGATATAGCACTCTGGAAGAGCTTTAGTAAAACTATATTTAGCGAATGAAAACTTACTATAAAACTGTAATTCTTTTGTAAATTTCGGATTATTTTCTTAAATATAGCAGTGTTACTGAGTTCTCGTATATCAGGGTTTACAATTATTCGATACAATAGTGGCATACATAACGCAAGAGCTTGTTTAATGGAGTGCTACGATCATGCAACTCATTTGGAAACTCTTCCACGGGAAATGCTACGTCGTAAGTGCATTTGTCATTGATATGTGTATTTTAACTGCAAGTTTAATTCTATGCCTTGTTTTAGTTTATTGTAAAATGAATTGCTGTGTGTCTGAAATAAATAATTGATGACGATGATAATAAAATGTACTAAAGTAATAAATTTAATATGTTTGACGTCAACTTTCGTTAATCAAACAGATTTCTAGTAATATCACTGTAACTTAATATTCTTCTTCTTTTATCTATGTATGCCATTACTCCTTTGATTTTTGCATATGACAAGATTATATAATTTATATTATGTATATCAGCTATGCATACTTAAGCCTATTTACTATAATGAAATGTGAGTGTTCAGTTCATTAGGATACTCAGCACCCTCGGCCTACAATTGATGGATGTACATATAAATAACAAATAAGTTTATCTTAAGTGAATTAATTGTATTACATATTTTAATGTAGATTAATTAAATTGTAATATATACTCGGTAGACCCCACTAATATCATTATATTAATATTATTTATTAATATATAATATTATTTATCATTATACAATAATTTTGATTTATGAAGCGCTTAATGCTAGTACTGGAATTAGTAGCAACACTATATTAAGTTTCTTATAATTCTTTTGATTGTTTTATGATCTTATGTGTATGTGTGTATGTGTTTGTATATACACGTATGTATGTGTGTTACATCTTGATCCTGTCTGTTTTTGACGAATAAAGAAACGAATAACACTGGTCAACAGTGATTTTTCATCAAGCAAATTATTGGGTCATCTATATAGGATTTTCGACGCTGATTCTAAATATGAAAGCAGTTTTTCTCTATCACGTCTAGTTTTTGTGATGAGGCAGATTATATGTTTACATTATTCGCAATTTTCTGCAGGTTTGTTACGTACGCACTGACCTGTACGGACCTCGATTAAATTTTTTCTTCATAGTCTTTGTAATTGGGAACTTCCACATGACGTCATTATGTAAATTAACAACCATCTTGAGTTTATATTCATAAGTAAAATCAATCAATATGCCTCGAGAATGTAGAAACCATCCGGATACATTTTGCTCTGTGTGTGGTTCACTCACTTCGAAGTCGCAAATGAGAACTATTACGAAGGATATTCGAAAACTTTACGGAGCGTACTTTGGCTGTCCATTTGGAGACAAAGGTAAGGTTTGGGTGCCACACATCATATGCACTGCTTGTTCAAATGGTTTACGCGAATGGATAGCAGTCAACCCTTATTCCACTCATTATTGCCCATTGCACCGCCAATCACTCTCATGGCTCTCATCAATCGAATAAATTCTCTTCACACCAAAGTCTCACTATGCTCTCTCAACATTCGCCCACTCTCCAACCCTGACCATATCATTGCACTTGACGATTTGGCCAGTACCTATAAATTTGACTGTTTTGCTATCAATGAAACTTGGTTGTCAGCCAAAACCTCACCCAGCGAGCTAATGGCCATCCTTCCACCTGGTTACGAAATGCATATTGCTAACCGTGATACCAGAATCTCCGGTGCTAAGGGTGGTGGAGTGGCTCTCCTATTTAGGACGCCTTTCACACTCTTAAGCAGTCACTCACATAAGTTTTCCAGTTTTGAAGCTATTTCAGCCACTGCTAAATTTAACTATTGTACACTGTACGTTGTTTCAGTGTACCGTCCCCCTTCGTCATCTCCATATGCCAAACCTTTCTCTATGTTTCTGTCGGAGTTTGCTGCATTACTTTCCTCTCTCACTGCATCCAAATCTGATTTTGTCATCACCGGTGATCTAAATATTCATGTTGATCAACCACTTGATCACTCAACCCAGCAATTCAATAGTCTACTCAAATCCTGCACAGCACGTTGCCACACACTTGGACAACCACATCTTAGATCTTGTCATTACTCCTTCCCAGTCAGCACTAGATCCTACGAGCATTGACATTTTATCACATTCTCCATCTGACCATTTCCCCGTCACTTGCTCATTCAACCACATGAAATCCCAAACTGTACTTAACACCACTACTATATCTTACCGGAAAATCAAAAGCATCAATATTGACCAATTTTGCTCGGACCTCGAGAATTCGACTCTAATCAAGTCGTCTTCTCTTGACCTTGATGAACTTGTACACCAGTACAACTCCACCCTGTCTGCCCTGCTTGACAAGCACGCACCTTTAACTCGTAAGACAATAAGGGAGTCTAACCCATGGTTCACTCCCGAACTAGCTAAGTTGCAGGCTGCGTGTCGTAGAACCGACAGGAAGTGGCGCCAAACCTATGCTGTAATGCAGTCAATGCAGTAAACTCCAAGAACCTATGGAAAGCAGTCAACACTATATTGCATAGGTCACCCTCTCTGTCTCTCCCTTCACTTCCTGCTGAGTCACTTTCCAAATGGTTTGCTCTTCACTTCTCCGACAAAATCAACCAACTCCGGTCCTCCATCATTCCTCTCATCTCTAGCTCCACACCTCACTATCCTCAACCAACCAAATCAACCGATGAGCAGCTCCATTGCTTCACACCTGTCTCCATTGAGGAGATCACACAACAAGTTTTGACTTCTCCTCCCAAGCACTGTGATCTCGACCCTATCCCTACTTCTCTGTTGAAGAAGTGTATCCATGTTCTGGCACCTTCAATTTCCACAATTGTTAATTTATCCTTGTCCTCTGGCACTTTTCCACAGTCATTTAAAAATTCTATTGTCACTCCACTCCTAAAGAAACCCTCGCTGGACAAGGAATCACTCTCCAACTACAGGCCCATATCCAATTTACCATTCATTTCCAAACTCACAGAGAGACTAGTCTTTCAAAGACTCTCCACCTATCTTAAGTCCAACGACCTCTTCAACAATCACCAATCTGCTTACACCCAACATCGCTCTACTGAAACTGTTCTTCTTTCTGTCTGTAACACCATTACTAACGCAATGTGCACTCAACGTGTCACTGGACTTTGTACTCTCGATCTGTCTGCTGCTTTCGACACCATCGATCACCAAATCCTCCTACAACGTCTTTCCTCATGGTTTGGTATCCACGGCAATGCACTTGCTTGGTTTACTTCATATCTCACCGACCGTACTCTTAGTGTCAAAGTTCAAGAGTATTCCTCTCCGCCTTCCATCCTCAAGTACGCTGTGCCTCAGGGCTCTGTACTTGGTCCTATCCTCTTGAATTTATACACTACTTCACCAAGCTCCTTGATCTCTTCACATTCATTAGACCATCAACTTTTCGCTGATGACACTCAGCCGCACACATGCTTCACCCCCCAC
This sequence comes from Enchytraeus crypticus, assembly GCA_905160935.1. NCBI lineage: Eukaryota > Metazoa > Annelida > Clitellata > Enchytraeida > Enchytraeidae > Enchytraeus > Enchytraeus crypticus. Next base: position 886,618 of record CAJHZI010000191.1, read on the forward strand.
TCCTATCCTGATGCTAAGGCTTGTATACAGCAATCCTTTCAGGAGATATCTTCCTGGATGTCTGCCAATTTCTTGGCACTCAATCCATCCAAGACCGAGTTCGTGCTATTTGGAACACCTCAGCAACTTTCAAAACTGAACGAGGTGTCCCTGGCTCTCTCTTCTGATGTTTCAGTCACACCGGTTTCTTCTGTGAAGAATCTTGGTGTTGTCCTTGACCGCCACCTCTCATTCCACGAACATATCACTAAAACGTCACAGGCATGTTTCTTTCATATTCGCGATCTTCGTCGAATAAGACCATTTCTTTCTCTCGAGACTGCCACTACAATTGGCGCTGCTCTCGTGCAATCGAAACTGGATTACTGTAACTCCCTATTTCTAAATCTTCCCAGTTGCGAGATTGATACGTTGCAGTTCATCCAGAATTCCCTTGCACGTGCAGTCTTTCGTAGCTCCAAATATTCTCATGTTACTCCAATCCTCAAGCCTTACACTGGCTCAAAGTCAGAGAACGCATTTTATACAAGACAGTTTCTCTAACGTCTATTACCACTCTTGGTAATAGTTACATGTCCCACTTACTACAAGTGGGACAACCTACCTCCAGGCCCACCAGGTCCTCTAAGTTAGTTACTCTTGAGAGACCAAGCTTTCCCTCACGTAGCAAGCTGTCTAGGCGCTCCTTCCAGCATGCTGCCCCGCAGATCTGAAATTCTCTTCCTTCCACTCTGCGCATCCCCTCATCTATTCTTGATCAGCCTTTCCTACTCCGCGAACAGTTTCATAAGCGATTGAAATCTTTTCTCTTCGACTTTTCATATCCACCGTCCACGAACTTTTCATATACTTTTTATACTTTCTAACTTTTCTAACTTTTCATAGACTTTTCATATACATGGTCCACGAACTGAGACCCACACGTAAACCTCCATTCCGCTAGTACCCTTCCTTGGACTGACCACCCGGATTTTGGCTCGCACCGTTTATGGACCCCTCACTCTGCTCATCGGCTTTGATTTGGTATCACAGTGCTCAATGTTGTCATGGATAACAGTAGCACTCTAATCGTATTGTTGTTGTTATTGTTGATAAACAAAAGGAAGCTTTCCTTGCCTTTCGATATACCTATGGTATGGAGAGAGCAAAGAGATGTCATGCGGACTGCTATGTTTGTAGCGTCAACGTAATTGGGTGCCTGTGGGACAGCCGTGCTACTGATGATCACTACCACACACACGAATGGCGGCTCCGAATCACATACGAGCCAGGAAAAAGTGTCAAAGGAAAGCCGTTAGTTGACTTCAAGAAGATTTTCATTCTACCTCACCATATTAAACTTGGGTTAATGAAACACTTCGTGAAAGCGATGGGAAAGTCAAATTCCAGAGGATATCAATATCTGATTAAGAAATTCCCTAGAGTTAGCTCCGCAAAACTGAAGGAGGGTATCTTTGTAGGACCTCAGATTAGGGAGATTTTGAGAGATGACAACTTCGAAAGAATTCTCAATACCTCAGAACGAAAAGCATGGCAAGCCTTCAGATGGATTTGTGAAAACTTCTTAGGAAACAATAAGTCTCCGGACTACAGACAAGGAATCCAGAATTTGCTAGTTGCTTACAAAGAGATGGTTGGTAGAATGTCTTTGAAGATCCATTTTTGCATTCACACCTAGATTTCTTCCCAGAAAACCTTGGAAAAACCGTGCAGTCAATGATGAACAGGGTAAGCGGTTCCACCAAGATATAAAAGGAATGGAAAATCGTTATCAAGGCATCTGGAATGAGAGAATGATGGCAAGCTACTGCTGGATGTTGCACCGAGATAATCCAAACCAATAACACAAGAGAAAATATCGTACGCACAACGATTATAATTAAGTACTATTCACTCCATGACAATAGAAGATGTTGGGAGTGCCAAATGAGATGAGTTTCGCATATTTTTTATTTGTTTTGACTGAAAGGTGTAAGAAAATGAACTACAAACTTATGCTTATGCGTTTATTCTAAGCTTAGTATTGTTAAAGTTGAATCAGTCATAACTCAAAAACTCTATGTGCTGGAAAAATTCTGGCTACAGATTTGTAATCAGCGTCTAAAAGTACTTAAGAAAAGTATATTTTAATCTCTGATGAGAAAAAAAGTTTCATTTTGTTGACTTGTGTAATTAATGATAAGAAAATTATATATAATAATAATAATAACAAAGGTTTACCGTCCGTTTTCTCATCCAGGGATGATGTCAGGGACGTCCCCAACAGCACACATCACTACAGATCAATTCACCCAGACCAATCTGCGAAAGAAATGTTCTGAGGAGAAGTAAGGTCCTAAACGAAAGCCAGTCCGGTGATCAAACAATGGTCAAGATAGATTGATTATGTCTATGGTGGGAAAAGGTAAGTTTTAAGCTTGCTAGAGAATGTTGAAAGAGAAAAACAAGAGCGAAGATTAGCAGGTAAAGAGTTCCAGATTGTGGGTGCTGCGTAAGAAAATGAACGTCTGCCCAATGACGTGAGAATATTTGGAACTGAGAGAAGATTGGTATCGGTGGAACGAAGTGCACGTGAGGGACGATAGAAAAGAAGAATTTCAGATAAGTAAGAAGGCTTGCCAAATTGCAGAGTTTTGAAAGTTAACAGAGCTATTTTATATTTTATGCGTTGATTAACAGGGAGCCAGTGAAGACTGCGAAGTAGAGAAAGAGAGCGAAATTAAAGTCGAGAGGACTTACAAACAATACGTGCAAGAGAATTTTGGACGTGCTGCAAACGATTGAGAGAAGAAGTAGGCAACCCATGTAATAATGAATTACAGTAGTCGAGCTTTGAATGAACTATAGAATTAGCAAGTATAGTGGCTGAATTTCTAGTAAGGGATGGACGTATTTGCCTAATATGACGAATCTGAAAGAAAGACGCGCGACAAACTGAAGAGATATGGGATTTAAAGTCAAGGTTTTCATCAAATATGACTCCAAGGTTTTTGGCTGATCGAGGTGAAAGAGCAAGATTCTGAAAATTAACAGAGTTATTGGTAATTTTACTTCTTTGCAAAGGAGTGCCAATTAAAAGGTATTCAGTTTTGGAGAGATTAACAGCAAGACGGTTAGCACAAAACCAGGAATAAACCTTGTCTAGAGTGGATGAGAGATGAGCCAGTTTCTGATCGGAATCATGATTAGAAAAGGAAATATATAGTTGAGTGTCGTCTGCATAGAAATGAAAATTTATGGAGGACTGAGCTAGCAGGTAGCTAAGAGGAGTGATATATAAAGAGAAGAGCAATGGACCTAACACTGAACCTTGAGAAACACCGCGCAGGAGGGGTAGTTCAGAAGAGCGATTTTGACCAATAACAACCGATTTTGTGCGACATGAAAGATATGATGTGAGAAGGGAAAAAGCAGAATCAGATATGCCAAAACAAGATTTAAGCCTATTTATTAGGATGCCAATGATTAGAATCATCATATATAAATTAATTAGTAATTGAAACCTGATTTTATGATGTCGACAGGCAGGGTGAAGCGTTGAGCGGTATTGGTAGACTTATAATGCAACTGTACGCTGTCAGTAAGTTGAACTTACATTTATCATTTACATCAACGTTCAGTCAAGCAACAGAGTACTTTTTAATACTGATAAAATGACCAGTTTCCGGGTTGCATGAGAGAGGAATAGAGTCAAAGTTAAATAAACACCGCTCGTGCTATTAGAGGCGACCAACCTAGAGCTGGGAGTCTGAGACTTCCTATCAGAAGAGTTTTATTCACAAGTTATATGAGACAGCAATAAGATTCTGTAAAGGCATACAATTTCTGACGAAATTAGGGTGCAGATCGATGGGGTGCTTTATAGTGAGAAAGAAAGCCGAGTAAGATTAATTACTTAGGACCTGCCATTCAGCAAAGTTCTCATAATGTGGTAAAACACTTTTACTGATAAGCTATAAGTGAGATCAGACAAATAGCCGAGTACGAAAATAACCCAAATGCAAAATTTTGTAATTACAATAGTTCAGATATACAAAAAGTCCTCTAGAATTAATACTTAAATACAGTAGAAGTTACAATATATCAACAATTCAAACAGACAATATTAGTATATACACCCACACAAATCTCTCTATTTCTCTCCCCCTCTATCTCTCTCAGTGCACTGCCTACTGGCAGGTCTTTGGTATATAGCGCCTCCACTCTTCTCTATCTTTCATTTTCCTTTTATGCGCATATATTAGTGGAACTTTACATGTAAATCATCTAACATTACTAATGTTGGTCAATCTCTGCTTTTCTCTTCTTTCATTATATCTTCTATGAACTCTTTTTTTGTAAACTATCCCCTCTTAAAATGTGTCCTATCCAGCCCTTCTTCATACTCTGTTCCCAAACTCTCCAGAAGTTCTTCATTTGTAACTTTCTAAATCCAACTATTCTTTTTCACTCTTCGCTATATCCATATCCAACATTTATTCCTTCTTCAATACCTTCCTCGTCCCTCATTGGTTTGGCATAACTGTTAATTTAAACAAAGCTACAAACTTGTCTCAGTCCACGTCCCCTTCTTCTAAAATAAGAAGGGGAAATAAGATCAAATCACAAATCTATCTCAACCAAGAGCTCAATGATAGCTATAATATCAGTGCTCAACATTCCAGAGCAATATCTGGCCTTAAGTGCTTTTCTAATGGAGCCCTATTACAAAGTTTTATTCTAAACAAAATTTCTTATGCTAAATAATTATATTAATACAGTACACCATTGACTCTTAACCTACAAAGTGTTCCAGTGTTGAATATTACAAAAATAACAAATATCCAGTATGAAGATCACTACTAATTAAGTACGATTTATTCACATGGCAAACTAACAAGTCACTACTAAAGTCTTCTAATTGTACAGAATAATTAAATATGCAAATTAACAAATTTGTCTATTTAATATTATATATTAAATAGACAAATTCAATCACTACAAATACTTATTTAGCAAAAGATAAGCTTTTACCACATTCAGACCAACCCAATTTTGTTATAGATAATAAATGAAGTCATTAGGGAAAGTTTTAATGTCATTATGCATTATAAAATCTGGCAGTGCATTCTATAAAAACTAACAAGTGTGGTTGCTAAAAATTCATTCAGAAGTGCAGAAAATTAAAGCCACAAATGTTAAAAGAGAGATCCTTTTGAAACATTTTGCAGGCTTTAATAAAGAGTATGTTTTAAATATATTGAATTTGACAAGAGGCAAGAATAACGTGATAACGTCATCATCCCAGCATAAGTAATCCATATGTAATCATATTGAATCATCAAAAATGTATTAACTTTCGTGAAAATCCCCAGTCATAGGTTCAGATTTAGGAACAACCTGTAACATCGCACGAAGCTCTATATTACACTTTCCGTTACTAAAGCAACGCCTCATATCGTCATATGCAGCCGTCAAATCGTCGAGCTCTCGTTTCGCTCGTTCATTATCCCGCTCCAGCATCTTCATTTCATGTTGCAGCTCATCACGTTCTTCTTCCAGTTCTTCTTTGCGAGTAAGTCTCTTCACACGACAGTTTGCTGCATAGCCGCGGTTCTTGAGAGTACGTCTGAGAAGTTTAAGACGAGATTTCTCCGCTGGAGGTAAACCGTGAAGACGCTGATTCAGCTCTCGAACACTAAGTAGTACTAGTTCATCGTTCGTTATCTCTGAATTCCGTCCTGAATTTATTTTTGACTTCGGGCGCGGTCTTTCAGAATACTATCAATAATATAGAAAATGTGCACAATATTTATTCATATTTAGTTAAAATACTTTTACTGCCAATTACACTTTCACAACGAAATACACAAACACACATACCCATACAATAAGCATTCATGATTATGGTAACATAACAATAACACACATTATAGTGGAATGATCTAACATGTTGACATCTATCACTTTTAGTACCACATGTTTAGCCCGTTGGGTAATTTAGTCCATTTTCCATGTAACCAGTCCTGTGAATGTCCGAGACATTATTTTCAGATCCTCATGCCGGGAATAAAACCCATGAGAGTTCAATTCACCTCAGGATCAGCAATTTCAAATTTCATGATGTTACCAGATGCGACTAACCACTGCCAACAAATACGTCCACAAACATTAAAAATAAATTGCACTACTTTATTATAGCATTACAGTGTAATATAATCATAGAGCTGTAAAACTTCTGTTACAAGTAGGATGTAAACTTAATTTGAAATGAACAACAGTGGGCCTTTAAAGCACATATGTACCTTTACTTTTTCTATTGTTGTGCATGCTTATTAATGACTGCTCGGATGTTTGCTTTCATTGGATTTTTGTATGATTTCTTTTGCTAGAATCTAATAATACTTACATGTATGTTGTTTGTTTGTTTACATTAAACTTACTTCCAGAATTGTTGCAATATTTTAACCATACTAGTTCAGTTATCATAATAGATTTTAAATTCAGGGCACTACACACAACCAAAGGGCACTTATAACCAATGTCCACTAGAGACACCAGAGTAAAAGTTAAACATAGGATCAGATTTGAAATTGATAATGTTTCAAACTGTTCCTCTTCAATACCTTATGTAGCCTATAGCTCAGGGGAAAATATGGCTTCCAAAGTGGTTTCATATTGGCTTCCTCAGTTTTTGATTTGTTGCCTCATGCGGCAAGCGCAGTTAATATTTATGGTTGGTCTATTCTTCAGTTCAGTTGATATTTTAATAGTTGCAGTCAGTGTCCCTAACACAAAGCAGGAAAGATAATGCATTGCCCTTTGTAAAGCGGTTACCTTGTTGATATAAGGAGAGCTCTTTATGGAGGGTGACAGTAAACTCTGTGAATATGTATCAAGGACCTGACACTTGGTAGAGCACCAGAGAAAGAGAGAGAAGAGAGAGGTAGAATTAACTGTACAATAATTAGTTTATTTGTTAATTGTAATATGCAAAATAAAATCATATTTACCATGGAATCGTATGTTGAGAATGAATCTCTACTGTAGACCATTTTTTCACTAATTCATTAACAATTCTTAATTCTGTCTGTGTTTTGATATACTCAGTAATGATTGATGTATTTTAAATTTCAAATAGTTCTATATCACCTGTAAATACATAACAAATTTCTAATCATATTTTGTTACATATTTCACATCTTATAATCTCAAAATTATCACACAATTATGAGCTCAAGCTTCCCAATTCATAAATTAGCATGAACATTACATTTAAATCACAAAGATTTGATGTTAATGATAATTATAATGTATTTAAAAATACAAAATTTAATGTCCATGTCATTAAATTGTATATCAAAATAGATTATGACAAATGATCCAATAAAAGCAAACTGCGAATCCCATTGCATAAAATTTAAACTACATAGAACTAAATTAATGCCTTATCAATGGTCATTAAAGGATTTATTTATGACAGTCACATTACATTACATTTTATATTACAAGCAGCTTCTTCGCAGTTAATATCCGATTTAATATTTCTATCATCAACCACATCATATCATAAATAATGATTTAAATACGTATATAAATACAATTTAAAATTCATTTTACTGTTAATATTACATGTATAGGTACAATGAATAATTAAATCAATATTAAATTCTCTTATCACACGTATTTTACGCAAAATCATACTAAGATACCGATGATTACATTCTTTTATCAACAACGAAGTTTAAGTTCTGTTTACATAACTTTGTTTACAAATTACATCATGTTTCCATGATTCAGCAAAAACTTATCTCTTGTTCTTGTTTAAAGTGACCAAAATGCTATGCTACGTTCTTATCTATCATCATCATCACTCGTTTATTTCAGACAACAGTCCATATGAAATGCACGATATAATGACAGAAAAAGAAAAAAAGACAGATAATTACGTAGTCCAACATGAAAAGATAAAAAAGCTAAACATAAATAGGTGTATGTCTAAATAGTGTAGGGGTAACGTCATGAAGCTTTAAATGACAAATCCTGGGGTGAATTGAACCCTCGTGGGTTCGAATCCCGGCCGCGCTGATCTGAGAATAAAATCTCGGACATTCACTGGACTGGTTAAATGGAAAATGGCCTAAATTGCCTAACGGTTTAAACATGTGGTAATAAAAGTGATAGGTATCAACACAGTTGATTATTCACTATAATGCGTGTTTACTTTTGGTGATCAAATTAGACAGAACCTTGATATGGAGGAAATAATAGCATTATGAGACTCTTTGACACGCTTTAACAGACTAAACCGAGAGTTACATAACACTGTGTCAAATACCGGCAACCCTGTAGATAATAACATTTCAGTGACACTACTATATTTTGGGAAGTTAAAAAATGATTTAGCGCATTTTATGTAGCAGGACTTCATACGACTAAGAGCAGCTAATTTAAAAACATTCCACAAGGCTATATCATAGAAGCAAGAACAATAACTTCTAAATAATTTCAATTTAACAGATATTGAGCATAAGCCAAATTTTGTTTTAAGAACATTAGTACGATAGAATAAATTCCTTATCTCGCGATTTATGTCCAAATCATCATGATTACAGATTATACTTTCATATCGGTAGTTAAATGAATGTTTAGGATTGTTTGAAATTAACTTTATGCTAACAGGGAACACTGGGCCCTATAGAGGATTAGGATCTTAGGTCCTTCAATATAATGAAAATATAATCTACAGAAGCAATACTTTCTGAGAATTAGACTGAAAAAAGCATCCCGGAATCCTGGTTCTTTCAGAGCTAAAAATAGTTTAAAAAATACGGCGGACTTGCAGTGTTCTGAATGCTGCTGTGCCTGTATATGAGGTCACTGATGAGAAGCGTTAATTCTGGTGGCGGTATAGCTGCGTCCCAGCGTTGATCTAGTCTCTGTCCTTTAATTAGTCCCTGTCCTTGAGCGAGTCACTGTCTTTGAGCGAGTCCCTGTCCTTGAGCGAGTCCCTGTCCTTGAGCGAGTCCCTGTCCTTGAGCGAGTCACTGTCCTTGAGCGAGTCCCTGTCCTTGAGCGAGTCCTTGCCCTTGAACGAGTCCCTGTCCTTGAGCGAGTCCTTGAGCGAGTCAGTCCTTGAGCGAGTCCCTGTCCTTGAGCGAGTCCCTGTCCTTGAGCGAGTCACTGCCCTTGAACGAGTCCCTGACTTTGAGCGAGTCCCTGACCTTGAGCGAGTCCCTGACCTTTATCGAGGCACCGAAAGCTCATTTCCTTAGATTGACAGAGTCATGTACAAAATAGTGCCTAGGTGAATTTCATTTAAGTTGCAGTCCACCAGGTGTATTTCAAGTTTATAAGAACTACTATCAATATGGATTGATATATGAATGAATATTCTACGTACGGACCTGATTTTTTATTTATCAAAAGCAATTTTCTGAACAAGATCGACTCATTGACCTGAATAATTTGCAGCATTTAATTAACTAATTAATAGGAAAATACAAAGAGAATTCATAAACACATACTGGATCTACCACACGCGTGCATAAACATACAGTGTACATACATTACACATCCACAAATAAGAATACACCGAATTCCCGTAGAAAATTATAACGTCCCAACAATTCCTAGTATATGTTGAAAATTGACTGTAAATATTTCCATTCACAGTTGTCATTTAGCAGCTTACGAGGGCCTTGCGTATAAATTAACAAGGTTGTTAAATGTCAGTTACACCCTTACAATCCTAAAATAACTAAAGCCAAGTTTAACATCAGTTTCTTACTAGATAGCATATCCGTGAACGGTAGAGCACTGGATTTTAATCCTGTATCAGCTAATTAGTCCATCAATCAATAAATAGGAATTTAACGTCCGGTTACTCGCCATAAGGCAATGTCAAGAACGCTAATCCGTTATCCAACAACTTCTCCACACGCAATTGGTTCAGTCCGGTTATACACATCCTTACACATCGCTTAGCATAAAAGAATTTTAAAAAGAAAACCTTCAATAAATTACACACAGTTGCCTGTGAAGACCGAGTGCTTCTCTATCTATATGTACCAAACATTGTGTTGAAATATCGCGGTCAGGGCGGCAGGTTTTTGCCATTAAATGGAAAAACCGGGTTTTCCATACAAAAACTGTCCTGGTAAAAATCCTCCTTTCAAAAGTCGTTCAAATCTAAATCGCAAGAATTGACAATAATTACAGTATACTGCAGCCCCACTAACTGCTATCATACAGGATCGACAATTTTCTGTCAGCCAGGGATGCCAAGTTTTTGCCACGAAATGAAATAAAAATTTTTTTTCCAGGGCAAAAATCGTCCAAGCGGCAAAGACCTTCCTGGCAAAAGTCTTTCATGTTTAAACCATAAAAATTAGCAATAGACTAACTACAATAAATATTATGTTATAATAACTTCAATTTCAGTTTAGACAGTTTTTGACACCACTTTACGTAGTTTTGCCAGTAACCTGACAATATCCCTTTTGGCATGGCAAAAACCAACCCTGCTCCCGGTAGAATTAGCCCAGGAGATACCAAACACTCTATCACAGCCAGATAGATCATTTATCAGCAACTGTTCAACAATAGGAAAAATACAAATTTCTAGAAATTACTATTTCAAGATATTGAAAATAGGCTCAGATGTATGTCAAAGTCTTAATAGCTAGCTAGCAATTAACATGGAATAATGAAGACAACTTCAAAGGGATTCACAATCAGATGTCAGCTTAAGAAAAGAATTAAATATTAGCGTACATCGAACCACCCGCTTAAAATAGTTACACAGTATAGATTGTACACATGCACATACACTACACCTATGAAGTCTAATACACTACACCTATGCAGTCTAATACACTACACCTATGCAGTCTAATACACTACACCTATGCAGTCTAATACACTACACCTATGTAGTCTAATACACTACACCTATGCAGTCTAATACACTACACCTATGCAGTCTAATACACTACACCTATGCAGTCTAATACACTACACCTATGCAGTCTAATACACTACACCTATGCAGTCTAATACACTACACCTATGCAGTCTAATACACTACACCTATGCAGTCTAATACACTACACCTATGCAGTCTAATACACTACACCTATGCAGTCTAATACACTACACCTATGCAGTCTAATACACTACACCTATGCAGTCTAATACACTACACCTATGCAGTCTAATACACTACACCTATGTAGTCTAATACACTACACCTATGCAGTCTAATACACTACACCTATGCAGTCTAATACACTACACCTATGTAGTTTAATACACTACACCTATGTAATATACCACACCTATTCGGTCTGGACAGCATTTAAACAGTTTAGGCAACCTTTACGCAGTCTAGATTACACTTAGCAGTCAGGTAAAGCAATTTGACATTAAGATAGATTCGAGGAATTTAGAATATAAGAATTAATTTCTGTATTAATGTTGATAATGTACGATGCAGCGAGAATAATACACAAATCTCGTGAACTAGTAATTAAACAGGCAAAAATCCTGGGCTCACTCTTCTCTGACATCGCTTTTGAGAGATGAAACTGACATTGACATCGGCTTTAAGCATTTTTAAAGCTCTAAATGTCATAGGAAACATTATAGGCCTAAATAAGCATATAAAACAAGCATACAATAGGACTCATTTTGCAGTCACAGCTTAGTGTTGTATAGAGGTCACACTCAGTCAGTCTGCTATACAACTAAAATCAATTATTGCACGTCAATATTGTATCATTTTATAATTATTATAGCTATTAAATCCAAAATACATAAAACAACCTGGTAGATATTCTACTAGGCTATTCAGTAAGCAAGTAAAACTAAACCACTGTAAATTACTACAGAATATTACTAAAGATACACAACTGTAATGTCTAGTTTATATTTTTAAACCGTAGAGGTATTTGTTGATCATAGAAAATATTGCAATTCCAATACATCAAAATAATAATCAGTTAACATACAATAACCAGATAGTTGTGTTGATTTTAAACATTCTAGCACTCTATCAGTACAACTAACCAATATAATAAATAATAAAGGTTTAACGTCCGTCTCCTCATTCAAGGATGATGTTAGGTACGTCATATAAATCTAAAGAGAATAAGCAAGAGACTCGAAGCCTCATCCCTGACCTAGTGAAGAACCTAACCAATCAAAAACCTACAAAATTAAATGAAACTCGAACAAATACAAAATGATTTCGAAACGTACATTTAAAGAGAGCTAAGAACTAAGGGTTTTCTCCTGTACGAGAATAAAACAGAGAATATATAAGGCACAACAGCTGAACGACAAAATACCATCACCACAGAAAACCACAAGAAAACAACAAAAAGTCAAACATTCCAAGCTAAGGACTAACATTTCTAAGCAACATTAAAATTAATTTATTTTAATAAATAAAGGCAATGCCAGAAGCATCAGTTAAACATTTGACTGTGATATTAATGCATTTAAAATAAATATTACAACATTATATACAGTTAAACATTCTGCCCATTATTAAACGAAGTCGCTGTTTCAAATATAGTAGTTAAATTAAAAATTAACAAGAGTGCTGGTAAATCCATTCCAAATCCTTTTTCGTACTTCAATCATTGTTAATTTACACCCGGGCAGTAAAAGGTGCTATGCAGGCTATGGTAGTAAGCTTAAGCTCTCCTTGTGAATGTAATGCGCTAAGTAAAATACAGTGGCTGATAGGAGAATAAATACTTGAAAGGAATGTATTGTTTACTAATGTATAATTTATTTAATTTATTTGGATATCACCATATCGGCAATTTGTAGCTGAAAACTTCTTAGAATAAAGTAGTGGGGTAGATTTCTTATTTATTAATGAAAAGGAACAAAATATTATAATTTTTTCTCTGAGGCTCTGAAATAGATTTTACGCTGTTCAGCATATCCGATCGATAACAATTCCAAGTTAAAATTCTGTGAAAAAATATTCAGAAGCAGTAGACAATTAGGCAAAATTTTTAACAAAACTACTTAACAATAATTAATTAGTGGCAACAATAATCACATATACAAGGCCACCAATGGGCACTGAACTAGTCCTCTATCTACTAGAGTTTTTACATTAGATCATATTAAGCAAACGACATGAAAGATTGTTGAACGATCGGAAAGGAATCTTAAGATGCAATTCATTGTAGCAGAAAATGAAAATATTTGACAAAAACACATGAGCTAAATATTCAAAAAGGTAATCAAGCGTTAGTAAACTAGGACAGGATCAAGTTACACAATGTCTACACTTTTGTGTTAAAAATAGTATTTCTAATCGCCTCTCCACGATTTGAATCATCGATCAAGATGAAAAAGATGAACAACTATCAAAGAAGCCACCGAGATATACCAAATTTTATTACAACTTTGACAAAAAATATCAGGATAGTTGACAAAAAACACTAGAAGCAATGTCAAAGCACTTTAACTCAGACAGATATAAGAAAACTTTAGACAGGCACAATGTACCAACACAGACGTACAAGGCAGACAACAGCGAAACACGCAGGATATGACGAAATGTAAGGCCATGACTTACAACCCTGCGATGAAACGGAAATGTTGAGCTCTAGCGAGACGAACAAGGCTGTTCTTTAAACTACAAGCTATGCGCCGTACAAATGAGCCAGCAAATCTAACAGTGGATTTAGCGGCTGCTCAGTAGGACAAATTTAATGGAAAATGATTTCTCGAAGGCAAGTCTGCGATGGGCAAGCACTGGATATACCTTTTGATCAGCAGTCAAGCAGCTAAATGATCGTGCAAATGGCTCAGCCCACAGCATTACATTATATTAAACATTTATTACGATCTTTTACATTGTACAATCATAATAATAAAATCAGTTACAATTAAGGTTTTATTAGTCAACGCCTTTCGTTCTTGAGACAATTGTGTAGGACACGGTATATCGTATGATCACATACAGTCATACAGAAACGTTCTATACAGTAGCACATATCACATCATCCGAACAGTGGATAGAGTTATAGAGAGCACAACAGAGCAGTTTATTGTAGTTCATTATCAGTAGTGATTATATCAACAACGTGCATGCCAAACATTTTACTCTCACATTAGCAGGTCTGAGTTTTAAACTCTGAACTTTGTGGTGTGAAATCTTTGGATATATATATATATATATATATATATATATATAGAGTTACCCTAAGGCAATTTATAGACTTCTGAAAAAAAAGAATTCTATCACGCTGCATTGAACTGTCGACAATACAGCCAGCAACACTGTCCAATAATCTAGTAATACAACCTATCGCAAAAATTAAATCGTTTGAAATCTAAAAATGTAACTGGTAAGACTAGCCAAATAAATTTAAACTCATACAATAAAAGAGCTCTCAATACCACCAAAACGATAAGTTAAAGTTATTTGACAAAAGCGAACAAGTTTTTATAATCAATATTTTATCGAGCAATTATTCTCTACTTTATATATATGTACAAATTACACTCTATAACAAGTTCACTATTTAAACTATTTCATCAACGAAAAGTCAACAACTATCGAATGTCTCAATAGCGCAATGGATAGAGGTGTAGATAACGTCATGAAGTTTTAAATGACAAATCCTGGGGTGAATTGAACCCTCGTGGGTTCGAATCCCAGCCGCGCTGATCTGAGAGTAAAATCTCTGGCATTCACTGGACTGGTTACATGGAAAATGTACAAAATTGCCTATCGGATTTAACATGTAGTGTTAAAAGTGATAGATATCAACGTAGTTGATCATTTCACTATAATGTGTGTTATTATTATTATTATTATCATAGCCCCAGCAATGATATAAATACCAATATCGTCAGCAGCAATAATTAATATTTATCTATATCATACAAACCTATTTAATCACACCTTTTAGTTGTAGCAAATTTATAATTTTGAAACAACTATTTCACTAAGAAGAGTCAACAACTAATAAAATTCCCCGCCATTAAATTCCACAAGACCAACAGCCATTACCTGGATATCGTAAAATTGCACTAATTGAGAACCATGGCGTACAGTAGCCCAACAAATAAACACATCATGACTGGGCTTCCACTCTACAAATCATCAAGAAACAAAGAATCTTCATCAATTGAGCTAACAACATCTACAAGCCAGTAACAAGCACCAGAATGTACTAGCAGAAAATAGATAACAAATGCTTCACAAGTATAAAATCCATCCTACTAAACAATAACTATAAATTAAAAACCAAATCAATGTGCTATAGTAAGGCAGTGAATAACCACAATAAATAGTCAGACTGTATACATATTATGAAGCCAAAAATTGTAAGCAGTAGGTGAACTAACCCAGCTAGATTAGAAATCTTAAAAGTCCTAAGGGTTTTACCAATTCATGCTATATCCATTGTTATATTTAATTACAGATAGATACTTTGCACAAATTATTATTTGTATATTTAAAGTTTGTTTTGAAAGAAAAACACAGAGAATAGAGTTCATGAGTTAGTTCATTTGCCCACAATAGCATTATCTATGTAACCGCTTTGCTACGCCTGTTCAACATGGACCTGCTGCACTTGATGATAGCGTGTCAGGTGATTTACCGTAGTTATCATCGGCCTATCGATCAAACCCGCAGCTGTCGCTGCAGCCGTTGTTTTCTTCTGTCTGTTTCTGCGACAACTTCCGCAGTTTGGAGCATCAGTCGTAACCTCATCAACCTTACGCTTCACGCAGGGAACCGTTTCGTTCAAAGCATCACCGCCATCTCTGAGTATGGACGTAGGATTATTCTGCTGTTCATCTCCTTGAAGGCCGGATACGATATTGACATTAACACTTTCATCATCGGTGGAATCAGTTATATCATCACAGGTTTCGTGGGATAAAATAGAAGAAGCGGAGAAAGTCGGAGCATTAGAGGCACTGCTAGTAACATCGGAACTATCTACACAAATATTAGTGCTACTGGCTTGAGCATCACAAGTAAAATTAACTAAGATAGTAGTAGAAGAATTAGCTGAATCCTCACAAGCATTACGAGAAGCCAAGGATTCGCATTTTGACTCGACAGATTCACAGCTGACCGACACTTCAGAAACACCACACAACTGCTCAACACACATCTTTACGACTCCACTCGCATCATCCACCTTACTGCTCGATTCTGGTTCTACGCTATCGCACAAATAATCAGCGTTGCCAATACAAACCTGTAGATTGGCTGCAGAGCTAAATACTTCAGCGTAAGGCTGTTCAGTAGCCACACTGGAGTGAAAGGGAATCGACTGGGTGGTTTGGTGCATACCATTCAAACGAGGCTTCTCACTCACAGAATTACAATCATCCTCCATTGATTTCACTAGATGACATTTCACCTCAGATAGGTCTGTAGAATCAGACTTCTCTTTCATCGTTAAGCAGCCATGTCTTTCTCCCGGCACCATACTGACCGGCGACTTGCACTCTTCCGTTTTGTGAAGCGTATTATCGAGATCGAATTCGCCAACAGCTTTCTTTATCGAAGCAGAAGACTGCGCAGCATGAGACTGGACAGAAGTAGGTATGAACTCTTCAACACCGCTAAAAATATCCCGATCGCTCGCGCTCGTTTCGTTTGCAACCTCACTCTTACACCCATTTCCATCTTCAAACTGTATTCGGCCATTCGGAACATTCTGATTCAAAACTCCTGTAGAAATATGATTTCCATTGTCGTCACCACCATTCAGCATCTCGTCCAGTTTACTATTATCGTTTAGATCAGATGCTGAGGATTTAGTCGACTGCATGAATGACGACCACAGGGATGCGCTGGAATCCGACGCGAGTCGTTTCTCGATACTCTTCTGCGTCTGAGTGTCTGACGAGAAGTCTGTGACAGCCTCGGGATGACACATGTCATCCTGCAGGCCCTGCTCTGCTTCGTCCTCGTACAGCAGCACCGCCACGATGGCGCTAGTGTTGTCTGCGCGCATTCCTCCGTTCTCCCATCTGTCTATCGCCAGCTGAACGAGTCTCTGAGCCGGGTGATAGAGCTTAGCATCCTTCTCTCGCTGCACAGAGACATACAGCGATAGAAGTACAATTAATCACTTCTATCTATAGACTAATTACTTCTATCAATTAATCACTTCTATCGATTAATCACTTCTATCGATTAATCACTTCTATCGATTAATCACTTCTATTGATTAATCATTTCTATCGATTAATAACTTCTATCGATTAATCAGCAAAAGTTAGAATTGTAGAAACTCTTAATCGCTGACATCAGCGACCCGTATTGGAGATAAGAAACGCATTTTAAACTAGGCTTTAAGGCTCTCAAGCCTAGCTGATAAAAATTATACAAAATTTAGCCAATATTATACAAAATAGGCAAAAATTAAAAAACCAACAATCATACTTGTCTACTACTACTATTATCATCATCATCATCATCATCATTATTATCATCTTCCCATTAATCCCAGTCCAAGTAGAGTCTAGATATGAATAGACCTCCACTCTTCTCTCCCATATCATATCATCAGTCTGTAATCTCTTCTATTCATTCTATAAAATTTTGTAGCAATTTTTGGAGTCTAGGCGCTCACCAACAGAATGGCCTTTCAGACGTCGGTTAGGATCTTAGTGCTTTAGTCGCCTTCTAGGAAACGTGCAGTCACCGGTAGGCCTATTCTTCAAACAAGCCGGATACAACCCGGGGAAAACCACTACAGGCTATTATTACTATAAAAATATATTTTTAAATATAACACTTAAACATATGAGATATATACTGCTATGAAATATATACAGTGAGTTTGAACAATAGTGTGTATTTGAAACTTGAAGAGCAGCATACAATTTGAAAGGTTTATTTTAAGTGATAGTAGGAATTTTCATGTGAAAACAAAAGCAATTTATGTCGCAAATTCTTAGCAATAGGATTTACATATTTGACAGTAAAGCTTAACCAAATTAATCCACACATTTTACGCATGTTAAACCTCTAAGAGACTTTCAATTCAATATCATATTGGTTGAAAACTGCTAGAAATACTGGGTATGAAACATTCGAAACATATGCAGACTTGCTTATTAAAGTTTGCAGGAAGAACTAAACTACTGTAAACTTCCCAAATATTTAACAAAAGTTGTACAAATGAACAGTCTATTTTATATTTTTAAACCTATAACCATTTATAACTTAATTTCAACCATACAAATTACACGATGTGACATCTTACAGAGCTTGACCGTATGGCTGTAACAGACTGAATCGTCCAATCTTGTGCATCGCTGGACGCAGACTTTCTGAAACCTAACTGTACTAAAGAACTACTATAGCATCCAAACCTTATAGCGCTGCACGCAGTGTTGAACGGCTTGAATGGAGTCAGCGGCTGAGACAACGTTCCACACGCCGTCGCTAGCGAGCACCACGCAGCGATCACTCTCCACACTCAGCTCATGCACACTGACGTCAGGCACCGGTGAGACCACATACTCTCCGTGCTCCTCGTTGTAGCTCCATAGATCACCTGAATATTGTTTTACCAGTCTAGAGCACTATTTTCACGTCCATCGTTCGTCTTAAACTAACGTTAACCTTAGCTTTTTTTACCAGCTTTACTTAATGCTGGTAAAAAAAGCTAAGGTTAACGTCAGTTTCCTCACTCAAAAGCGATGTCAGTGACGGGTTAGCGCAGGATTTCAATCCGCATTTACTGATCCGCAGTCAAATATCTTACCAACATTGCCACTAGCTCCAGCCAGCTTAAAATCATGTCAGTTACGGGACGAGCATTGGATTTGAACCCTGATTAGAACATATTACCATCATGAGCGAGTCTTGCGTACAGGTCCTCTGCCTCGTCTAAAGGTGTAGTTGTCGTTAACATTTATTCAATTTGGTGATCTAAATAAATACATAAATAAATGTGAACAGGTTTCATAAATTTTCTTTTATATATCTTTACACATAACATAATTAGATATTAAAATACTAGCAACTTACAGGGTGATCCATAAGTGATAACAGTAGTCTATAAGCGAGAATTGGTCATGCAGGATTATCGTATGCTCAATATGATGGTTCTAAAGGAAGGATGCTTTGATCAAATTAAAACAATTAATAAAATTAGTGTAGGATGCACAGAAATCTATTGAATTAAACTTTAAGGAAATATATTAACTTATCCAATTCTTAGATATATTGAACTTTAAATAATACTTTAGTTCATAAATAATAGTGGATATATCAGACACATAAAGAGTAGAGCAAAAATAATATAATTACAATTAAAATTAAATAAGAAAAGAAAAATATCAACTGAGAATAGACGCAGGCACTACACACAAATAGATCAACTGAGAATAGACCCAGGCACTACACACACAAATAGATCAACTGAGAATAGACCCAGGCACTACACACACAAATAGATCAACTGAGAATAGACCCAGGCACTACACACACAAATCGATCAACTGAGAATAGACCCAGGCACTATACACATAAACCACTTTTGCAGTATATTTAAAAATTATGATAGAAGACTTACCTAATGATCTAGCGACAGCAAGGAATGGTATATTCTCTGTGCGTAGAGAGTTATTGTTGGAACAATTCTCCTGAGACATGTTAGGCGAGACGCCATGTCTAACACGTCGCCACACGACTCTCGGCACTCCTGCCTTCTTTATCACTCTGCCTCCGTGCTCCTCTATACGCTGCCTTTCCACAGGACAGTCTGGCTTGTGGTCCTTCACAACACAATACAGCATTTCATGCATCTGTCATCTTGCCGAGGAAGTTTTGAAAAATTACCTATGTAGGTTTTTGGAAAATAGAGAAAATTTAAAACACCTACAATTGCAAGCACTGACAAGAGGCATATTACATAGACACTACAGTGCGGTGGAAAGGTTTGTTGTTTCATGGTAATTATTTCTGTGTTTTAGACTAATTAATTTCAAAATTACATAGATCTGCCCAGAGAAATACCATGACTTCCACTACTAACAAGGTTCCTAGTCAACAGTAAATAAATCAACTCAGAATACATTCTAAAGACGAAACACATTATTCACATGGAAATGTCACTTACTTTTGTAAGCGGCATAGCCGACCAGGGAGTATAGAGCCTAGTGTGACCAGCCATCACCGGTGCTTTAGATTTGATTGGAACTGTCTTGGACACCTGGCCCAGTACTACTGTAGAGTCACCGACATTGGCCACGTACATCTTGTTCCTGTAGATAATGACCAGACTAGCAGTTGTACCAGATGTACTTGGCAGGCCACACGCCGCCTTTGGCCATAAGTCTGTAAATAAAAAAATATTAGGCATTAGATACTGCTTAAATCAGGATCATGTAGATAATTAAATTAGGTACATAGTATATAATTCAATATTAAGTAATGGTGATTCACTAACAATCATAGCGTTTCATGAATTAGATTTATCACAAATTAAAATTCAATCCATGATTATGGCACTATACAAGTCCAGTGTATCAAAGCGAAACTGAAAACTTCCATTAGAACCATACAGTTAAATGAATCAAGTATAATAAAATGCTATAGATGAGTTTAACACCAGTTTCATTCTTGAAGTGACATTAGTGATGGGTGAGTCCAGGATTTTAACAATACATCAGAAACCTAGATCAGATAAAGTTACAGACTCAGCTCAACTGCACATTGATCATTAATAACAACCCAAGCAGATCATGCAGCCAAGTACAGCTTGCAGAGTGTAGAATTAAGAAAGTGTCATATTAAAGTGTGCTGTAGAGTAGACATCATGACTTAATCTAAGGACTGTATCTGCTAAAGCTGTAGACATTAACTGAAAAGGCTATTATATAATACAGTTTCAAGAAAAAAAGCTTAGAACTACAACATTTTTCTTTCATTAAAAATATTATCTCCCACTCTTGTGCTCTGCCAAGTGACAGGTCCTAAGTACATATTCATACTCATAGCTAGCCTTCACGCTCCAGAAAGATCAATCCATAGATCAAAAAGTTAATCCCTTCACAAATAGCTGAGCTTTAACCCTATCTAAGTACCCTATAGTTTGAAAAAATATGGCTTCCGAGACATTCCTGACATTGCTCTCTTCAGTTTTTGCTTAGTCGCCTCTAACGACGCATGTAGTTAACACTTGGGCTATTCTTCAGTGTCCCAAGCACAACTTAGGTAAAATATATGATAAAGAGAAAATAAGAGGCATATATAAAATCAGTCAGAGAATCATGAAATATAGTATATTAATTCAACTTATAAATTATCACAGATGACACAATAATGCAGTATAAAAGCTGCACAATTTCATTCAATGTAGTATACAATTATAACTGAAATTCCATAATTCCTCTTATATCTTTTGAAAACTAAAACTAAAAGTAGACATTTTTATTTATTCAAAACAGCAATACACTAATCACTAATGAACAGTGTCTGTTGAACATTTAATAATATATATGAAAGCCAAGTCTAACAAGTTTTATATATGGTCCATTTTCGATACATAAACAGCTAGACTGTCAGGCAGGAATTAAATCCTTGACTTTAATTAGCAGGCAAATCACGCAAATCTTAGCAACCAAATGCAACAGTTCAAGCTTATCAAGTTTCATATCTACAGTGCATAATGTAAATGTAAACTATGCACACTGTTGCACATGACATAGACTATGCTCTTACACGACAAATCTGGCTTATACTTTGTACACATTCTTCCAAATTTTCTGGCTCTAGACCACATATATAATCCATTTACAGTGGTATATTTCATCTACCACAAGGTAGCACATTTTAATTTACAAGCATGTATACGCATAGTCTTCCTTTACTCTCCTTCCCAGGACTCCAAACCCTGCTGGTAACCATCATTTGAAATACAATCTGTTGGTTGTAAGTTAAGAAGTAATACTGAAAAGAGGACCAAGACACTGGTGACAGAGAATAGACAGAAAGAATTTAGCATTACCCAATTAAATAGCTTATTTTAAAACAGTCATGGCATGTAGCATTTAAGACTCTTGAAACAAAAATTAAACTTGTACCTAAAGTAATATTACAAATTTACATCTAGTTTGTGATGTTTGAATTAATAGTATAAACTGTAACTGAAATAATATCTAACATAATTAAATATTTGGATATATAGAGGCAAGCAATACTAAATGAGGGTCTAATTGACAATCAACTTATCATTTAAAACATCTAATATTAATTAAGATACTATGTAGCATGATAGTCTATTACAATTATGTCTGTGTTTCACTCACAGTCACATAACTTACCGACATGGTTCTTCATTTTTTCGTGGGTAGAATTAAAAGCGGCTTTAATCGCTTTTACTACAGCTGTGTCATCACTGTTACTCCAGTCACCGATGCGTCTCGCAATGTCGACAAAAAGATAATTCTGAGCTAATCTGGCGGCTTCAGGCCCTCCATGGCCGTCAAAAACGGCCAAATAATACACAGGACTGCTATTAGTGCCGGATTCGTCATCTACAACGACCCGGACAAAGTCTTCCATATATTGACGCAAGCCTTGGTGACTGTTGACATAGGCGCGCACTCGGACTGGGCCCTTCGTTCCATTATCAACTGACATCTCAAATCACAATTCATTAATTGGATTTTATTTTAGTAATGTAACTAAAATAACTGATAACAAAAATGATAATTAAATTTAAATATTTAAATTTCACTTCTATTCAGTTTAGTACGCGGAAGGCAAAACAATTTTTTAAGTAGTTAGATCAGCTGATAAAATAACGAAAGTTATTAAATCTCGGCATTTTAAGCTTGTCTTTTCAACCATTACTTTCGCGCCTTAGTCCATAACTCTAAAATTAATTGCCAATTACTTGTAAACTACGACAGTTTTACGGTTTCTACAGAGTTAAAAAAGGTTTAGGATTAAAATACTCCGTTAAAATTCAATATTACTTTAGGGTCAATATAGTCTCGAGATATAATATGATACAACTAAAAATTCCCTTTCTTTCTTTCACCTTGTTTATAGTGAGTAATAATAGTAAAAAATAAAGACGCATCATAGTGAAATGATCAACTATGTTGATATCTATCACTTTTTAATACCACATGTTTAAACCGTTAGGCGATTTATTCAATTTTCCGTGTAACCAGTCCAGTGAGTGTCCGAGATTTTACTCTCAGACCAGCGCGGCTGGGATTCGAACCCAATTGAAATTATTCAAGTCAAGTACTGGATGCAAATGATGAATTATAGGCTTACAGCAGTATAAATCTGAGTCTTCAATATAAAATATTAGCAAAGGAATTAATTTGTATCAATAGGTTATGCGGCATAGCCTAGGTATACGGCATTGTATTTTCTGATTTAGATAAAAGATTGATAAGAAAATTATTTTAAGTTTTAACCTGCAGTAGATCTACCTCTATTATGCATCATAATCCAGACATACATTACACATATACATACGCAAACAGGGGAATTATGAGTTCCATGCAAGTAATGGTTAATTTTATCATTGATCTGATCGGAGAATCGCATATTTAGGCCTACTAGCTTACGTCAGCATCGACTATAATTACAGCATTATTGCGCTGACTTCACTGCACTACTGTCACTGCTCCCACACTCAAGTGTCAGACAAGCCCAGGCCTACAGTCAAGTCCAGGCCTACAGCTACTAACACAATATCGAAATACTCAGCTGCTTATCACTGACTATTAGTAACTCTGCTTATAGTTAGTATATGTATATAGGCCTATATATATATTTTTACTTCTGCCTATAGTTAATTATATATATATATATATATATATATATATATATATATATATATATATATATAAAAGGAGGCTCACATGTATATGTATATATATATATATATATATATATATATATATATATATATATATATATATAATGCAGGGTTGTATTTGTAAAATTTGTCTTGGAGGGGTCGTTAGGGGGTCGAAGGGTTGCCCAGGGTGTCATTAGGGCTTTGTCATAGGAAAGGTTAAACAGGGGAGCTAAAACTTCAACAGCAGGAGGGTATCACATCTGCCAAAGGGGAGGGGATGATCCCCCAACCCATAAGCAGATAATCTAGTATCCATTATCAATTAACCTGTTCTATGATTGTCCAAGATTTTGCTCTCTGATTAGCTCGGCCTGAAATCGAAACCACAGGATTTCAGTTCACGTAGTAATTAAGCATAAAAAACTTTACGATGTCATCTGACGCTCTACATCTGAGCTATCGGGACAGCACAACGCTAGCGATGAGCCCTGATGAACAACTGATCATATCAAATCTTATGCATAAATCACAGCAATCGTCACGCAATAAATCAAAAATAATTCTGTCAAGACTTCGAAATTCAAAAGAATTAAAAATTAAGACATAGTCCTAAACAGGCAAACATTCTGCTTAATTAGTACAGTAAACACACATTATAGTGAAATGATCAACTATGTTGATATCAATCACTTTTAATACCACATTTTTAAACCGTTAGGCAAGTTAATCCACTTTCTGTATAACCAGTCCAGTGAATGTCCGAGATTTTACTCTCCAATCAGTGCGGATGGGATTCGAACCCATGAGGATTCAATTCACCCCAGGATCTGTCATTTAAAACTTCACGACGTTACACCTACGCTATTAAGACATTCCAATTAATTAAGGCATTAACTAATGCTTAGCACAAAGTAAAGAAGCGAAAATCCAAGACGACGGACTACAGCTAAATAAAATATGGGCTGCTAAACTAACACTGCATGATGTATATAAAAGACACGATTATTTAAAAGCGTACATGTATACAATACTAATAGAAAATATAAACTTTGAGAGAAGTTAAGGGAATAAGTTCAGCACTTCATATTAATTTTTAAAGCTAAGACCTTAGATGTTTAGTCACAGAAGCTTCTCCTTTGGCGCCTTTGAGCCGATTGGGTAGAAATACACGTATGTAACCTGACATTTCGCATATTTAATAGAGAAAAATAACAATATATACAGAGGAAATGTATATATACATAATATATAATGTACATGTATATATATTTATATTCATGTACATTCATATATATATATATATATATATATATATATATATATATATATATATATATGTACATATATATATATATATATATATATATATATATATATATATATATTATATTTATACGTGAATTACACAAATGGAAGTTTAGTAAATGCTGCATTAAATCTTTACACACGCATTTTATAGAATTAAAAAAAATAGTTTGCAACTAACAGATGCATCTACCGTACAACGTTTTCTTATCTCGTTTTCTTTCATACATTAAATGTGAGCTGAACTATATTGCGCATTTCTTTCACAACAACCCTGAAACTCGGTTATTAATCTCACTTAATTTTCTCAAATGTTTTGTTCAAGTCTTTGGATCTACTTTACAATATAGTCTGGATATAATTAAATTATATCCAGAATCTGTGCTGTGATGAACAAATAAACGATACTAAACTAAATGAAATATTCAAGCATCAGCTTTAAAAATGCGGGTAAATAATACAAATATAATATGCAACA
The DNA here is from genome assembly GCA_905160935.1 of Enchytraeus crypticus. Classification (NCBI taxonomy): domain Eukaryota; kingdom Metazoa; phylum Annelida; class Clitellata; order Enchytraeida; family Enchytraeidae; genus Enchytraeus; species Enchytraeus crypticus. Next base: position 912,223 of record CAJHZI010000191.1, read on the forward strand.
CTATAGATACACATAGAAATACAAGAGGCTAATACTATAACCAGAAGCGTCACATAGTAAGCTTGCTTTATTCAGTAGTCTTCCACTCGTTTAGGAAATAGCGCCATTTACTACAGATAGATAGATAGATAGATAGATAGATAGATAGATAGATAGATAGATAGATAGACAGACAGACAGATAGATAGATAGATAGATAGATAGATAGATAGATAGATAGATAGATAGACAGACAGACAGATAGATAGATAGATAGATAGATAGATAGATAGATAGATAGATAGATAGATAGATAGATAGATATGTTGAATCTAATAATTAGACCTGATGTTGAATAATCTGACGTTTCAATGCTGGTGGCATTGCGCTAAATGGCAAATTAGATTTTGCAAATTGCACTGGTTACTTTGCATAATGATAAAAAAGTAAATTTTGCTGAAAACTTGATGAAGTCTTATTCAAGCATCAAGCATAAAATGTTAGATAAATAGTAGGCGTATAGACAGTCGTACAAAGAAAATACAAGTAGCTAATAGTTAAGATTAATCCATCACAGGTTAAATAGTTCACAAGTAGCTAATAGTGAAGATTAGCCCATCACAGGTTAAGTAGTTCACAAGTAGCTAATAGTGAAGATTAGTCCATCACAGGTTAAGTAGTTCACAAGTAGCTAATAGTTAAGATTAGTCCATCACAGGTTAAGTAGTTCACAAGTAGCTAATAGTGAAGATTAGTCCATCACAGGTTAAGTAGTTCGCTTTAGCTATTTTAATATTCAAAAACTCGACAGTTTCAAGGATATTAAGCGTAGTAAGTGGATACAGGGAGGTTAGTGGTGTATCAGAGATACCTGCCGATTGGCGCTGTATACAAAAAAGACATGATAAATCTTGGAAAAGGCAAAAAAGAAATCTTGTAAAGTAGTATTGATGACTGACCCTGACAAAGCCACAAAAAAACAGTTACTTCAGAAATGAGCAGAGAAATGAACGTTATGAAACCTGACTCTATCAAGAGTTTGAAGCTTTGAACTTTGTCTTCCTCTAGTTGTTCTCATTCCCTCAAACCAGTTCTTAAGAGATTACTACAAGCCAGAGCTTAACACAAATTAAATTAATTTTCATAGCTAGCTGGGGAGGAGGTGTGGCGTAATGGTTACAGTGTTCGCCTCGGAAGCAAATGGCTTAAGGTTCAAAGATCGGCCAACAGCTAAATGATATTCCATAGGGTCACAGGAAGGTTAATCGCGTATCTGAGTTTGCTGCCAATTGGAAACTATCAACGACAAAGATATAATTAAAAATAGAAAGGATTAAAAACCGCACAAGAAACGTGTAAATTAGGCTCGAAGACCTGTCACTGGCCACGACACTGTTATAGAAAGAGTCGTTTCAAAATGAAAATAGTTCACTGTTTAAAAAGTTATCTAAATTTTCATCAGAATTTACTTTTTTTATTATTAAAGCAAAGTATAACCAGTACAATCAGCAAAGTCTAAGTTGCCATTTAGCGCAGTGGCACCAGCATTGGAACCTCAGATTATTCAACATAAGGTCAAACTATTGGCTGCAGCATTAAAGCTGTACTAAAGAATAGTACCACAATAATCAATAAACTTTTAAGCAGTAAGCTTCTATGCATAGAGTATAAAACATTGACCGGCTTAACACAGGACGTATTACAGGCAAAATGTATAGAGTGATATAAATCATAGCTACTTGAAAAATACCAGGGCTCATCAAAATGAAATTAAAAAGACAAAATTTTCTATTATGAAAATAGTTCTAAACAGTTAAAGTGAGTTTCATATTATTTAACAGTAATTCTTATGTCACAACTATTTGTTTTCATTAGTATTGAAGCCCAAAAATATTAAGAATAGCTTACAAATGCAAATCTTTATATTTCAAATTGCTTGCCTTTTATGGTGGACTTCATTAGCCTGCTCTTACAAACCCATACAGTTTTTGGTTGGTGTATGGTGTATAGTAACGGGATTTGCTTAGCTACGATTGACAAAAATTAAGCCTTTGGCAAAAATCAAGTGAAACCCATCACTAGGTCTTCTATCTAACAGCGACAGTAAATTTTCTAAAATATAAATATTGCTTTCATAATAAATGTAACTCAGAATTTATACACACTATTGCTTTGGTAAAATACAAGGATAACACGATTATATTACCAGTAAAACACACTGCTCACAGTATTACACGTAAAATTCAATTAAACTATAGCTATCGACACTGTCAAAACATATATGAACAAAAGTAAACCAAAACCACAGCAGACATTAAGTGAAAAATATATCAATATTTTAATTAAATAATATGCATTACACTCACACAGTCTAATTAATAACTTGCATTAGGATATATGAGCTTATTAAATAGACAGTAACAAATAAGATCGATATACTAATGGATATGCTTCATAGAAAATTACTGCTAAAAACCCTCATTTTGAAATGAAAATACAACTTAAAATAATATTCTAACCAGAAGTCTAGACTGGTCTGCATCGTAAATACAGATTTGGCAATAATTTTAAAATACACTAAAATAATGTAAACTAGATAAAAATATATACAAAACCTACATTAAATTAATTTAGTTACAAAATGATACTACAAAATTAAACTTCTTAAAAGGCGCATTACAATTTAAAAAATCTAAGTTAACATTGTATATCTAGAACGTCTTGCAATCTACCTTCGTAACTCAAAAATGGATTCAAATCCTCTATTTAAAGCACAACCAGTATGCAGAGATCTATACATAGAAATATTTAATAAAGCACAAAAATCTTAAAACGCAGAAGACAGAAATGTTTATCCCTAATGATACCTAGCATGTTCAATACTACGTGCTTATTCATTAATTCCCCATTCATTTAACAGCTTCGCACACGTCCAAGAACTTATTCTCAGATTGGTTCTCCCGGAACTCGAAACATCAAGACTTCAAATAACCTCTGAATGGAAAACTTTCACAACATTTGCCTATAGTACTAGCGAGCAATTGATATATACTATAAGATAATAAGAACAAATACAGTATAATCAAACTAATTCCAGCAATGAATATAATAGAGGTCGCAGATCTAACATCACATCACATAGCAGTATAGTACGCACTCTAAAGAAGCAGTAAAATTATTACTGATGAAGAGGTCAAAGGAAATGCTGGGGTAAATAATCAGCTAAAGGAAAAGTTTGTCATATAGAGAGACAAGTAAAATTGGTAAAATTGGCAGAAAGCAGAAATAGGCAGTTAAAAATCACATAAAAGTAAAAACTAAACAGGCATTAGAGTGAAATCATCAACTATGTTGATGTCTATCACTTTTAACACTACACGTTCGAACCGTTAGGCAATTTAGACCATTTTCCGTGTATCCAATGCAGTTAACGTCCGAGATTTTACTCTCAGATCAGTACATAGGCACACAGCCAGACAATGAGATAACATACAGCACATAGAACATTCCAATATTGAACATTCACTGACATAATCAGTGAAAACATCTCACCAAGACTAAACATGCCTTCCAGTATAACCACACGTGAATAGCCAAATGGAAGGTTCAAGGTTTATAGGGTTATAGAGGTCATCAAAAGCAACCTAAAGGTCATTAGAACCAAACCTAAATAAGAAGTATAAAATTTCATTCTGCTGTCAAATAAACAAAATTGATCCAATGTCGTTAGAGCTTACGCCACTAAGTTTATACACTAAAACAAAACACATAACATGATCTGTGAAAGAAACTAGGTATGGAGTTGAAGAGCCTCCAGTTAACTGATGCTGTAGGAATGCTTCTCCCATAAAGATGAAGGAGAATCAGTGGCCTTGCTGTCTTACTAGGCAGACAAAAGTAGCATAAGAAAGAAAAGCTGGAGATAACATGTATCCTTTGTGCATCCGTAGTTTTAACAACTAAGCAAGAAGAAGAGCCAATGTAAGAGACTAGGAATGTTAAATAAGGCAACAACAGAATTGTTGCAGATGAGAAGAAAGAATCAAGGAAGTCAGACAGATAAAAGCAATGAACCTGCCATTACGCAGTAGCAAAAGAGATACCACGTTTTACGAGTTCCCATAAGAAACTACACAGTAGCTTCAGAATTTAATCGCAGCACAAACTTTTGATTCTTTCTGTCAGGGATGTCCTCGACAAGAATAAAGTGAGGCAGTGAACGAAGAGTAACAAGAAGAGTGACGTCACCACGAACCAACTCAAACATCATGGCGTCCTCCACTGGTCCGCTGGCCCGTCGATCTGAAACGAGAGTCCAAGTGTCTGACACGCTGTAGTCCATGTCGTCCCATATCAGAGACTCCTAAAACAGTCAATAAATCATTCACTAGCTCAATCAATGAATTAATCAGTTAGAATGATATTTTCTGCTTGTATGGTAGTGCACCATGGTGAACTAAGTAATATTATTTCTGTACTGATCAACGAATACACAGAATCAGTGAGAAAACTGATGGAAGTTGATTCCATAAAGAATGAATGTTAAGGATGGAGATACAGGAGTAATAAAAAATTGAATTAATTATGAATTAATTGCTAAATTATAAATTGGCCTCTATGAAATTAGTATTTGCTAATTAGTTATAAATTGGCCTCTATGAAATTAGTATTTGCTAATTAGTTCACCTTATAGCAAAACTAAGAATTTTACAAGATGATCCAACAACCTCAGTACATTAACAAACATGTTATACCCAGAATATGGTTTAAGAATACTGCCTCTCCCATAAACAATACTCTTTCAATATATAAGACCGACATTAAATTAGACGTTAGATTTATTTACGGCAGCGCTTACGTGTGTGAAGTATCGGGATAGGAAGGCTTTGTGAGACAAGCCGTGGTCTAGACAGCTTGTCAGATGTTCCAGCACCAGATCTCTCGGATAGTATTGCTGCTGACGAGTGGCCTTCAAATATTTCTGCAGGGGCCGCGCCAGTATCGGCAAGATGGATCGAGCCGCTTCATCGGCATCCATTGATGAAGATGTATCTAAAAATTGTGAAGGATTTTATTACTATTAATAGAAGCTTACTCAAATAATGTTACTAATTATTAATAGGAGCTTATTCATAAATGAATTCAGCAAAACAGATTCAAATCATATAAGAATTAGAACAATATCTAACGACACTGAATATCATAGTCATTAGAAGAAAAATTAAAAAATTATGTAAAATTAAGATTAGCAGAAGTTGTTAAAGAAGTTTGATGCACTAATTTAGCAGTTATGTATATATCAGCATTATCCTTTTCTCCTTACTCCCAGTTAAACTAGAGTTGGGATATGATATAACATGTATGCTAGTCACGAGTCTATAAATGACATTAACCATTGCTTCAAAGAAAAAATTTAGTAAGAACCTGAGCATCAATGGACCAATATTATCTAACTCCTTTCGCATATGTTTCACAGAGTTACTCAAGTGTATTGAATTAAGTTAAGCAAATAATTAATTACACAAAATTTTAGTAATAAATCCCACAATAAATCCACATGTGTATATATTGAACAATTGATAAATTGGTACGACAAATTAAATTCACGTGTTAAGCGGAATGATGCTGTATCAAGTAGTTTTGGCATTACTTGGGGAGTTAGACAGGGCAGCATATTATCTCCAATTTTGTTTGCTGTATGTGTCGATGATATGCTAGTTAAACTTGAAAAATCCAAAATTGGTTGTTTCGTATCTTCTCTGTGCTGCAATTCCTTTATGTATGTGGACGATTTAATATTATTATCATTAACAGTTAAAGATTTTCAGTCCCTAATTGATATCAGCACACATGCATTAGCTAATGTAGGTTTAAGTGTTAATTGTAGTAAGACATACTGCATTAGAATTGGTCCTAGACATAATATTAAGCCCATTAATATGATAATTGATAACAGAAGCATAGAGTGGGTTAATGAAATACGTTATTTGGAATTAATTTTAGTGTCTTCTAAAAGCTTCAAAATCAATAATCAAAATCGTAAACATAAATTTTTTAGGGCACTTAACGCTATCTTCAGCAAAATTGGGGGCAACTCTGCACCTTCTGTAGTAATTTCACTTGTTGAATCATAGTACCTATTTTGCTGTAAGGTTCTGAATGTGTAGAAATTTAAAAATCTGTGATTCAGAGCCTAGAAAATGCTTATTCTCAATTGTTTAGCAAGTTATTTCGTACTTTCGATAAAAACACAATTAAGCAATGTCAATTTTTTTCAGGTCAATTTCCGATTGAACTTAAGATTGCAAATAGAAGATTTAATTTTTTGAGAAATTGTGTCTTTCTGATAACACTTGTAAATACTTTAATTGTTTCAATAGAGAGTTATTGCCATTAATTAATAAATACTGCGTGAAAGTTACTGATAACTGTATCTTGCCTGAGAGCTTCCAGGTTGAGAGACTTGACTGGAAGTCATTATTGCGAAACTACTTTGAACGATCGCTAGAAATCATTCAATTAATTTTTAGTTATTAATTTTGAGTTGATTGATTGAGTGTATGCTTGCATTGATTTTTTGTCAATGTTATTTTTGTGTTTACCTGTATGATTGTATTGTATTTATTTCTTGTCTTGCTACCTGAGTGGTGAAATAAAGCTATATATATATATATATATATATATATATATATATATATATATATATAGTATAACAAGTTTTTATGTGTGCAACGAGGGAATATGTATGTATATATACTATATATATATATATATTATATATATATATATATATATATATATAATATATATATATATATATATATTATATATAATCATATAGTATATATCTGTATTATATATATATATATATATATACATGTATGTATATTTATACATTATATATATATTCATGCACAATTACACATATTTATACATATTTATTCATATATATATTTATACATGAATTACACAAATTTTCTGTGTGAAACATTACAAAGAGCAAGTAACTCTGGTCAGCTGCTGGAGATTAAGAGAAGGAGTCAAATTCAGTGCTATCCCAGTCACTAAACCATTTTTCAAGACAAGATACTGACAATAGTAATTACACTTTTGCTTTCGACTTTGGAGTATTTTTCAATCATACTTGAACTATTGTAAGCTATTACAATAAAAAAGCCTTACTGCGATCATCGAGAGAGTAGAACATAATAAAAAAACATAATTATTTACAGTTATAATCTGCACTACTGATACTACTGCATCATATTCCAACCTGACTCCTCTTGTATGCGTTTAACATGCCCAAATGTCTGCTCCGCAGCTACAACCAGCCTGGCTCTTCGTCGTCTAATCCGCTGCTCTAGTTCCAGTTCTTCATAGAATCGCTCATTATGATTTCTGCGAGGAAATATTACCGCAGATCTTGTTTGAGGGTTGCGGCCTGCGTGACCCGACACCTGTCCATCATCCTGGCTTCCACCAGGCTCCACCCCATCCACATCGTACACCTTCAACTCCGTCATCTGAGCCGAGGATCTCCTCCGCGGAATATTCTCCAGGAAAGGATTGTACACCTGGCAACAGTGACACATTTAATTCAGAAATTACTTGAAATAGCTACAGATATAAAAAATATATTTTAAGAAGCAATTTATCAACTATTTAGAGTGCTATTTAATACAGTATTTCCATTATTTATTTCTCTCTCGCTTCAGTTTTTCACAAGTGGCTTTCCAAGGTAGTAATTCCTACTTTTGCTTCTTGCTCAGTGTGACCATTCCATTTAACATTATTGATCGTATCAAAATGATCAAGAGTTTTCCACCATCATTAAACTTTTAGCTGGAGATCATATGTAATAAATATATATGTTTCTTAAATTAAAATCAAATTACTTTTCTAAACTAAGATCAAGGTTAGAGTAGAAACCTTAAAATCTTTGTAGTACTGTTCAAGGCACCAGATGGCCAATCGCTGTATACTCAACTGCCCCACAGTGTACGAATGCGTCTCACCATCGGGAGACCGAACCAACTTAACAACAAACTTAGGCTGAACTTGTCGAAGCTCAACCAGTATGACCGCTAGGTAGTGTATGAACAGCAGGACGTCAACAAATGATGCAGTGTAACCCACCACTCCATCATAACATCGAGCACCTTGTTGATCATCAACCAACTCAGGATCTTCCAGAGGAGTTGATGTTGTCAAAACGCGGCTGGCTCCGCATTCCGTTGGATCCTATGTAGACAAACAAGTTAAGAATTAATCAATGGCATAGTATCCAGCGCAGTAAATTATAAGATTAAGTACATAATCAACAAAATCTTGAGAAGCACAATACTCATAATTTGAAAAGTATTGTACCATAACTATTATCATTAAAAATCAATGACGCAATAATCAATGTAATGACTACTAAAAATATAACAAAAGAAATGTTTAGCATTCAAATCAAAAGTAATACTTATTTACAGAACAAAATTGATCAAACTTAAAGATGAAGATCACAATGTTCAACAAAAAACCTAAAGAGCTATGAAAGAGTTAAAGGTAGTGATGCTATTATTTACTATGTGCTTCTCTACTGATCCATTGAAATCCCAATCACATTTTCATCATAAAACACAAGGGCATCGCATGAGCCTCTATAAGTTTTTCATGTATCTTAAACTAATTTGATCGTGAGCATATGTAAAAAATCATAACACCATATATCACAATAAAGGATAATATTAAACCATTTAATTTTCACTACCTAGCAGGCAACCTTTTGTTTTAAAATCAAAATTGCTCATTCATTTAATGTATCATATCTCTCAAATTTAAAGACGACATACCTTATTATATATTCTCATGCCATAGAAGAGCCAGTAGATTAGTGTTAGAATAAACATTATTACAATGATGACAGCTCGCGATACAAAAATTCTAGGCAGCGTAGATTTAGGTTTCCTGAGAAACAATGCCCACGAACCTATCAGAAGAATAAAAAGCTTAAATGACATTGCAATGAGAACTCCTTCCGATTGAGTGGTCGTTCCCTCTAAGTACCACCCTGAAGTTTTAATTTTCGGCAATATGAGCATAATAACGGGAGAAATGAAGGCAATCAAAGAGACAAAGAATGCTACAACAGCTCCTGCATAACGAGCACACAATTGTCCTGCGATTATTCTACGAGTTACAGTTGGTTCTTTTCCTATTTCAACTTCTGAATATCCTGTTTCAGAAGTTGCGCCTGTAACAACAGTTGTTGTTTCGTTGTCATCGGCAGGATGTGGTATATATCTATTGGACTGAGATGTTCTATATCCCCGATGTGGAGCTATGCCAGATGGCATGTTAATGTAGCTTGCATGACCATCATCACGATCAGTGTCGCCATCTGTATCACGATCGCTGCGTCTCCCTCGCAGACACTGATCCTCTGGGTTGTGTGTCTGGCCGTCAACTCGATGACGATGATAACTATGACGTCGACGCTGATGTGCTGGCTGCATAGCATTATGATACATGTTGGGAATATTTCCCCCGGAATGCATTAATTTCTGTTCTACAACGTCATCTCCCATCATGAACGCTCTAATAAAATTCAAAGCACATAGAACAATCATATGGGGATAAAAATAAGAATTATACTGTACTATACCAACAATAGCTAAAATTATTTTTAATATTTAATCACAACAAAGCATAATTACAGTACAATAAGGACAATATTCCAAAAACCCTCAAGCAGTAGATTGCTTGCGATTTAATTAATGCACATTTGAAGCCGCATACCTATGATAGAAGCCATAAATTTGTATAGCTAGAGCTTAAAGGCAATTTCGCATATATCTATGCAAATAATTCAATTACAATATATACAGAGCTTTTTTATTTTTATTTGCTGGATCTTATATACTGCAATTAGATTACCTCAGTACAACATTCAGCACAACATTAGCTTCAATTTCAAGCATCATTTAATGCAATTCAAGCATCAATTTAACACATAAATACTAAATTAATATCTTCTAAATTTGATTATTCTTTTTAGAGGCTAATGTTAATAAGTTCCTAATTGAAGAATACATATATACTAATAAAAATAAAAAGTTTACTGCTCGACCATAAATTAAAAAATACAAATAAAGTTTTATTTACCAACAATCAAGTCTTCACGCAAAACAATACAAATGTTACCATTATCAGTGTGGCCATGTATAACATAATAATAACAGCAACACCAACAATACGATTAGAGTGCTACTGTTGTCCATGACAACATTGAGCACTGTGGAACCAAATCAAAGCCGATGAGCAGAGTGAGGGTCCATATACGGTGCGAGCCAAAATCCGGGTAGTCAGTCCAAGGAAGGGTACTAGAGGAATGGAGGTTTACGTGTTGGTCTCAATTCGTGGACGTTTGGTGGATACTGGATAGGAAAAGTCAAAGAGAAAAGCTTTCAACAGCCTATGAAACTCTTCGTAAAGTAGGAAAGGCTGATCGCGAATAGATGAGGGGGTGCGCAGAGTGGAAGGAAGAGAATTCCAGATCTGCGGGGCAGCATGCTGAAAATAAGGAGCGCCTATAGACAGCTTGCTACGTGAAGGAAGGCTCGGTCTCTCAAGAGCAACTAAGAGGACCAGGTAGATGACTAACCTGGTAGCAACAACAAGAGCAACCGATCGAATTAGGGTGCTACTGTTGTTTACGACGGCATATGTTAGCATTATGATACCAAATCCGATCCGATGTGGAGAGTGTAAGGTCCAAAGACGGTGCAAACCGAAATCGGGGAATTTATTATATATATATATATATATATATATATATATATATATATATATATATATATATATATATATATATATATATATCGTAGGGGTAACGTCATGAAGTTTTACATAATAGATCCTGAGGTGCATTGCTTGAACCTTGTGGGCTCAAATCCCAGCCACGCTGATCTAAGAGTAAAATATCTGACATTCACAAGATTGGCTACACGGAAAATAGTCTAAAAAGACATAACTTCATGGCATGCATAGCTCAGGCCTATTTATTTTAGGTACTCTACTATATGAATTCAATTTAAATTTAAGATATTAAATCATTAAATTGTAATTTCTTTCCATATCTTTGTTTCTTTCAGATTCTGAGCAAAAATCTGAACCGATTGAATATAGTGGCTGAAAAAGTGGATGCTTGTAAGTAGGAAAATACTGAACCTTGCCATAAATACAAAGAGCCACAAGTCGAGATCTTTCGTTGATTTCAACGTAATTAGATATAAACTTTTTATTTATTTTTTAATTTTAATATTTTATTTTTTATCAGTAAATAAATTCGAATTTCAACAAGTAAAAATGTTAGCTTTCTGATAGAAAATTAATTTAAAAACTTAAATCAGTAGCTACGTGAGATACGGTTTGTAGTCCATCTGATAATAGAGCCGTGTGCAGATTTTTAGTGATGAGTCTTGAATAGGTCTCGCCTGATTACGTGACTGATGAAAACAATGAAATTTCTAGATCGCAGCAGTCCCCGACACCCCTTCTCGTTGTTGCTACACTTTTAGCCTTTAAATCCTATGTAAAATTTGACAGCAATCGTCGCGTTTTTTGAATGTAGGCCTTAGTTTAAAGTTCCCTTGTTGTGTCTGAGTTACACTTTGTTAAGTCGTAACTGTCAGTTAATGTTATACTTTTTAGTTCGATAGAGTCGTGTGCAGATAAGAGATGCGGTTGAATTACCCTTGACTAGATATGAGATAATGAGACTGAAGAGGATAACTTAAACTTATTCAGAAACTTAGATGTTTGATCTCTACCTAAGTTACACTTAAACTAGGGCTGGCGTTAGGCTATCATAATGAGATCTTTGTGTTAGATATCTTATCAGCTATAGTTTGGCTTACTGTTCTAATGTGGGCCGCTTTACTATTACTTAAAAGTCAAGGCTGATTTAAGATCTGTATAGTCTTGTCTGGTCTAGTGGGTATAAAATAAATGAAGATAAGGTGCAACCTAGTAATCTATATACATATATAACATTTGGTGTATGTAAAACAGGCACTATTTTACGATAACTGTAGTATAGCTAGAGAATACAACAATTAATATTTATTAATCGATGATACAGACTATAAAGCTATAGGTGTTGTTGAATGTGTTTGTTTCATCAGAATTTTGTCTAAAGTTAATTTTAGAAACAGCATGCCATCACTGTACTGACAATGAAATAACTTTATAACTTTTATAATAACTTTTAAGTGATAGTCAAATGAATCTGTAATTTTAATTTAATGTAACAGATACAAGAAAATAATTCAACATTTTTTGAACAGTACAATGTAAGGACAGATCAGTGCTGGCTTTAACCACATTCAATAGTTGATCCCACTATCTGAACTGCTTAACAATTTAATTTGCCATTTATTTAATTTAGATTGATACATTCACATCTTATAAAGTCCGACTCTTGACATACATCTGTAAGCAAATTTTTATATCGCGTTTTAAATGGAATGTTGGGCTAACTTAATTATAGAAATACTTACATGATACTATGTATGATATCTATCATCTATTCAAATAATTAATACAAATTGTTAGTATTGGTACAATCTTTAAAGTCATATTCTCAAGTACTAAGCAAGCATAACATGGTCACTCTCTTGATCTTGTGAGACAAATACATTGAGCCTTCAAATCAAGACAGTATTATACTGTCTTGCGACTGTCTTAAGACAAGATATGACTTGTCTAGTCCCATCTCTTTCTATTTGGTACTGAAACATGCGTATTAAATTTAGCTTTTTACATATATACAACATATTAAATTTAACCTTACTTGTAACCCTCATCTAATATGTAAGTTGTTTCGTTGCTTGTATACACTAATTAGTTTAAGTTTTCTGAATTTGCAGAATTAATTAGAGACAGTTTTGTTAAATTAAAACCCTTTACCGAAGAGATCTATCACTCTAAATAACTCCCTAGTAGTTTCGTTTCAGAAATTATATGTTACAAACTGCTACCTCCTAGTCTTGTTAGAACGTATACAGTTTCTATTTATATACTAAATAAAACGGTAAGAATATCTGTAACATAAAGATGGGTCGATACTCTGGAAAGACTTGCCGACTTTCTTGCATGTTAGCATTGACATTTTCCTATTTTCTCGTTGAGCTGGTAGTAGGACACATCTCACACTCTCTTGCCCTAATTGGAGATTCGTATCACATGCTCTCAGATGTTGTTGCTCTCTGTGTTGGACTAGCATCTGTAAAGGTAGAGGGTCTCATTGCTCTATTGATTGTGAACTAAGGTTTTAAAATTTATTTATTAAATAATTTATAAACTTGTTTTGGCATTGTTTTAGCTGAGTTAGTAGCGCGCTTTCCTGTTTAGTAAGAGTTCGTGGGTTAGAAATAACTTAATCTAATAGAGCAAAATTGTACTATTTGCCTGTTTTTGCATGTTTTGGTAGGTTGTTTTGTTAGGGATGTTTATTAAGGAAGAATGGTGAAAAAGAGGAAACTAGGGAAGTAAATTATGATATCTCTAGTTGAGATAACAAAAATTTTATGAGGTAATAAAGATAAAAGATTCAGTAAACAATATTTGCAGACTTGGAGACTTTCTTCCATATTAATCGTAACGATTTAATTGATTTAATTGAGGCTAATCCAATCGCTGAGGTGACAAATTTAGATAACCTTAATATAGCCTTATGGTTGGATGCAACATACTGTAAACTAGATGTATAATGTGTGTTTTGATGGAAATTTCTTGTAGCTGTAGAATTATTTATAACTTCCTCAAACGATCTTCAAAATGATCTTCAAAAAATACTTCTAAAGGCCTTGATGATATTCCTGCTGAATTTTTTTAACAATAACCAAAATTTCTATATATGCCAGTTGTTTGATTGTTGCCTTTCTTGCAGACTAATGCATCTTTTAGGTGCATATGAGCACTGCTCTTACTGAATGATATGTCTACATTCAGGCATATTTGCCTGAAGTTCATAAGTTGATCAATTAAGTTCAGTTTAATTTAAATCACTTTCCAACAGTTTAAAGGTAATTTTCAACAGGGGGTCAATAAGTACGAAGTTAAAGCCCTGACTCATCTATCTCTGATATCTCTGTCTGAATGAATACGTGTTAACTTTAATATAACTGTTAAGTTTCTTCTAAATGTAATATAAGTCTTGGCTAAAAGCCATTACTGTATTAATATGTATTCTAGTATGGATGTAAGTTCCAGACCCTAGCTAAGCTGGGATTCATGAGAAGATGATGATGATGATGGTGATGATAATGATGACGATGTTGATGATGATATAATGATGATGCTGATGTTGATGATGATGATGCTGATGTTGATGAATATGGACGTAAGTGTAGAGTTTATTCCTGTTGTTAATATACACACATTAAGCTTAGTTTCTTAAACATTTATTGAGTGTTTAAAGTGACGTGAGTTCTTTTGGATGCGTTGTTTGCAGATCTCGAAGCTTCACTCGCAGAAGAACACGTACGGCTGGGCGAGGGCTGAAGTGCTTGGGGCTCTTGTTAACTCTGTCTTCCTCATCGCGCTCTGCTTCACCGTGTTTGTGGAGGCGCTGGAGAAGTTGACGACGGGCAGGGACCACGTCGATCCTGATAAGATTTATCTCATGCTAATCGTGGGCATAGCGGGTAAGTGACTACTTGATTCTTCCTCCGTATGTCCATTTAGTTCTACTGAAAAGACTATGAAGCGTGAAGCATTACTGAAGTGGCACCTAATGAATTAATACTTAATAGTTGATTGATTTCATGTGGTTGGTATGTAGGTATGTGGTGTGTTGATTGATTGATTAGGACAGTTGTTGAGTGATTGATTAGGACAGGTGTTGATTGATTAACTAGGGCTGGTGTTGACTGATTGACTAGGGTTGGTGTTGATTGATTGATTAAGGCTGGTGTTGATTGATTGATTAGGGCTGGTGTTGATTGATTGATTAAGGCTGGTGTTGATTGATTGATTAGTACTGATGTTGACTGATTGATTAGGGCTGGTGTTGATTGATTGATTAGTACTGGTGTTGATTGATTGATTAGGACTGGTGTTGATTGATTGACTAGGGCTGGTGTTGATTGATTGATTAGGACAGTTGTTGATTGATTGATTAGGACAGGTGTTGATTGATTGACTAGGGCTGGTGTTGACTGATTGACTAGGGTTGGTGTTGACAGATTGATTAGACTGGTGTTGACTGATTGATTAGGGCTGGTTTTGATTGATTGATTAGGGCTGGTGTTGATTGATTGATTAGGTCTGGTGTTGATTGATTGATTAGGGCTGGTGTTGACTGATTGATTAGTACTGGTGTTGACTGATTGATCAGGGCTGGTGTTGATCGATTGATTAGGACTGGTTTTGATTGATTGATTAGGGCTGGTTTTGACTGATTGATTAGGGCTGGTGTTGAACGTTATTGGGCTGATCCTGTTCCACAACCACAGTCACGGGCACTCACACGGTGGTGGTGGTGGTCATGGTCATTCTCATAGCAAGAAAAGTAAAAAACACGCCAACCACGTCAACCATGATCACGATAAGACAGGTATGATGCTATCTATTTACGAGCAAAGGTCTCAATGTCTCAATAGCGCAATGGTTAAGGGTGTAGATAACGTCATGAAGTTTTAAATGACAGACCCAGAAGTGAATTGAACTCTCGTGGGTTCGAATCCCAGCCACGCTGATCTGAGAATAAAATCTCGGACATTCACTGGACTGGCTACACAGAAAATGGACTAAATTGCCTAACGGATATAACATGTGGTATAAAAAGTGATAGATATCAACATAGTTGATCATTTCACTATAATGTGTGTTATTATTATTATTATAGGTGAGCATAGATGGCTGGAGCCAATGGCGAAGTCGGTAAGATACTCGACCGCTGATCAGTAGGTGTAGGTTCAAATCCTGGGCTCGCCTGTCACTGACATCGCTTTCGAGTGAGGAAACTGACGTTAACCTTAGCTTTACCAGCTTTTTAGCTTTATCAATGTATGCTTGCTGGGAGTGTAGCGGGATGGCAAAGGTTATGGATGGTCTGAATGTCTCAGCATTGAGATATGGCATGAATATAAATATAAAGGAGATAAAGGTTATAAGAGTTTCTAGAAATCACAGGGATGTAAATACTACATTGACTAATACGCGATTGGAACAGATAAGAAACTTTAAGTATTTGAGCCACACCGTCACGGATGATGGGAAGTGTGAAATGGAAATAAAGTGAAGACTTTCACAGATGAAAGAGGCTTTCGGAAAGAGAAAAAAACTACTAACAAAAGGCATTGGGAAAACACAAGGATAAAGATTGTGAAAGCATTGGTGTGGTCGATACTTCTGTACAGATGTGAAATGTGGACATTAAATATAGAAGATATCTGGAAACTAGAGGCATTGGAATGTGGTTATGGAGAAGGATGTAAAAGATTAGTTGAACTGACAAAATTACAAAAGAAGACGTTCTTACTATTATTTTATTATTATTTATTTATCATACGCATGTCACAAACATACATGCAGACTTTACAATTATACACAAATAGCAGCAGCGCATGAATGGAGATAAAGGCCACAAATGGCACTTACATATTCCGAAATTAAAAGCAGAAGGAAGTATTCATATTAAATATGCACAAAGGTATATTTAGAAAGTTCAAATATTAAAATGATTAGGATATTGCACAATTGAGCATCATAAACGTGAAAATACAGACACATAATTTAAGTTAAACAGATTACTTTACACACAATTGTCATAAATGGCAATATTAAAATTGGTAAAAACAATAGTGTAATTAGAAGATAAAAAAATAATTATATGAAGGAAATCTTTACAGATAACGAATTAATGCTTTTAATATAGTTCCTTAACTTTTCAAATATTTGCTAAGGTCGATACCGTCCAAACTCTTTTTAAAGGAGTTTAGGTTAGATGCGTTTACAATACTTGGGGGTAGTGAATTCAAACAATCAATGCATCGGTTTTTGAAATAGTACCTTTCAGCATTAAAATGAAATTTATTCAGATATAAACTTAAACCATTGTTTCTGGTGATGCCTTTTTTGAAAACAAAAACTCTTCTAAAGGTAGGTCAACCAATCCAGTCATGATTTTATAGTACGTGCACAAGTCAGATTTAAGTCTTCGCTGTTCTAGCGATTCAGTAGCCAACAATTTTAATCTCTCCTTATACTGCAGTCTCATCATACCGCTGAGCCGTTTCGTGAATCGTCTCTGGATTGATTCTATCAGGACAATATCACATTTTCTGTAAGGAGACCAAAGGCTTGTGCAGTAATCAAGAATTGAATGCTCAAGAACTGTGAACGCTCTAAACAATGTGACCTGGTTTTTAGACTTGAAGCAGTGTAAAATTATTGAAGCTCTTTTTCTGGCTTTATTGCTAATATCTTTTATATGAGTAGAGAACAATAAATCGCGTGTAAACCTTACTCCGAGGTCCGTCACTTCTTTAGATATAGATAGGGAACAGAATTTAGATTATAATTAAAGTTAAAAGGTACAATTTTTTGGAAAGAGTAGGAGATTACCACACACTTTTCTATAGCGAGTCTAAGCTGCCAAAGGCCAGACCAACAAGAGATACAATCGAGAGACTTTTGAAAGAGTCCACAATCAGAGAAAGAATTTATGGGCGAGAAACACTTTACATCATCAGCAAATAAGAATAGAGAGGAAAGTTCAGGACAACGGGAGCTTAAATCATTTATATAGATAATGAATAGGATGGGCCCCAGTACACTGCCTTGTGGAACGCCGCTATAAACGGTAGACCAGTCAGAATAGCATTTACCTATTCTGACAGTCTGCAGTCTGCCAATTTAATAGAGTACCGGACACACCATAGGCTAGCAGTTTATATAGTAACTTACTGTGGCTAATGGAATCGAAAGCCTTGGAGAAGTCAGGATAAACAGAGTCAATTTGACAACTATTAATTAAACTAGTAGATAGGTTATTGAAATAACGAAGAAGTTGTGTATTTGTTGACCTCTTAGGCAAGAATCCATATTGCTTAGGAGATATGAGATCATTTTTTCTTAGGTACCAGAGTAGATCATCTTTAATAATACTTTCCAATAATTTGCATATAATGGAGGTTAGAGCAATGGGACGATAATTTATGTTACTTTTATCACCCTTCTTAAAAATTGGGACCACAATGGAATGCTTTCATTTTTCAGGTAATTCACCTGCTTTCATAGAAATGTTGAACAACATTGAAAGTGGTTTAGCAATTACATGGCTGATTTTTTTTAAAGGAAGAGCAGTTAAACCATCAATCCCCGGGCAAAAATTATATTTTAGTTTCTCAATTTGACGTTCCACTGAAAATTCAGAGAAGAAGACGCTGTTTTTTGAGATGTTTCTTTCCAAAAACTTCTGCTACAGAAAATTTAGGAAGAATGCCATCATCATTAGTGAATACAGAACAAAAATATTCATTTAGCAGCAAGGCTTTTTCTGGATCGCTATAGGTGTCTGAGTATTGCTTAATGAGAGGTGGGATAACTTCTCTCCTTGAAGTTTTACGTTTAGTGTGAGAAAAGAATAAACATGAGCAGCCACTTTCTATCAATTTATTTTCCTCATTAGTATCTTCTTGAAGTATTGTTTTCTTTAAATTGGAGGCAGCTTCGTTAAAATTTTCGCTATTATCTTTTGAGCGGCTATTTTTGTAGGAACGCCAAGCTGCTAGTTTCCTATTTAGTGCTCTCCTATTTTTCTTTGAAGGAAGCTTATGTTTGATTCTTCTACTGGATGATTGGATTCTTTTTACCACTTTAGGACTAAATTTTTTAGGGATGAAAGAGTTAAAAACATCATAAAGATTAGAACACATTATTGACCAACATTGGTCGACAGACACACAATCATTATAAATATCAACCCAGTTGATTGCAGATAAAGAGGCATTTATGGTAGCCCAGTCTGATTTTTCATATTTAAAATTAGTAAAATTATTACCAAAAGAAAGATCACCAGAATTACATTCACTAAAAACATCTAAATCCGTACCAGTATTTAAAATAATGTCAAATAAAACAGTCAAATGATCACTTGAACCTATTGGTGATTAAGATCTGATATTGGTGATTTGTTGCGGATTGTCAGAGAGGACAATGTCGAGTAGATTTTCTTCATGTGTCGGAAAATTAACTAATTGAACAAAGGAGTTACTTGTAAAATAACTTAAAAACTCAATGTAGACTTTGTTATTAGGTGAAGAGTTATTAACCCAGTCTATTAGAGGAAGGTTAAAGTCGCCGGCTATACAGATAGGTAAATTAGTGTTACTGAGATACATAAAGGCTGATATTATCAACTGACACATGCAAGGATTATGCAACTGCCCGGGTGGATAATAAACTACAATCAGTCTAACTCCATTATTACTGTTATAATATCAATAGCCACAATCTCAAGAGTACTATAGCAAGCAGGCAAATCAACACGTTTATAAAAAATTTTGATAATATTTCTACAGATTATGCATACACCGCCACCTCTTTTATTTTCTCTGTCTTTCCTGAAGATACAAAAATCACTATCAATAATCATAGAGTCAAGAATCGTATCATCCAACCAGGTTTCACAACAACAAGCAACATCGACGTTCTGTACAGACATGACTAGATTCAACTCTGAAATCTTGCTACTTAATCTGCGTAAATTAGTAAATAGATATTTAAAGTAAATTGAGATACAATTATCATTTTCATTTAGCAATACAGAGGTACCCGGAATACTATGCGAAGAATCAGAATATAAATTAGACCTGACTATGTCAAACTTTTCATTTACCGTTTTTACAGATCCGCTAACATCATTGATAAGTCATGTGTGAGATGATTTCTCACCACCAGATAGGCTAGAAGCAGAATGGAATATATCATGTGCAGCATTAAGTTTAAACGATACTGAGGCACCATTTGCCTGGGTAGTAGAGGGCATTGGATCAGATGTAGTATGGGCCGTTATGGGTGTGGCAGAATTTGAAGTGATCGATTTGTTGTATGTAACATCCTTGGATGATGTGGAAGGGTGAGAGCCATTCCTAACATAGCCTGGGGATGTTGTAACAGAATTTCTCCTGGTATTATTAACGAAAGTCACGGATGGGTAATCCGCGCCAGGGGCCACGCTGATGACCGCCGACGTATTGTGACTACCAGCTGAAAATCCTGAAGAGGTGCCAACCCTTTCCCTCCTAGCCTTTCTACGCTCAAGTGCCATTTTGGCTTCCTCCTTCGTAAGGTCTCGATTTAAGAAAACTTTGGCCGCTATATATGGATCCTTAGACTGCCTGAGGACTTTAGAACAGTTTATTAAATCTATTGCCGTAGATTCGGACGAGAGTCTCACTAACAGCTTTGTGGGACCTACACCAGAAGGTTTTCGCAGACGCCTGGTTCCCTCTCTTAGGATGTGAGGCTTCACCCCCAACTCATTAACGCACAACCTGCTGAAGAGCTCCTCATCATCTACCCCCTCGCTCTCCCTCAATCCAGTGACGATGACGTTTCTCTGTCTCAGGGTTACGTCCTTCACAGATTTATTAACGAGCTTGACTACACTAGCATAGTCCACTGTGATTGATTTTGATGATCAGCATTGGATTGGCTGCTGTGAGTAGCTATGGACTCCGTTATACTTAGTTCATTCGGAGTTTTGTTGATAGACCCGCTAAGTACTTTGATCATTTCTGACTTACCGGTCCTGACCTCATTCGTGATCATTCCCTCAATCTTTGAAAGGTCCTTTCTAAGCTGAACAATCTCGTGCAGCATGTCGTCTCTGCAAATCTTGCATGTGAGCCCCATGACATTTATGAATCTTAAAACCTTGTGATGATTGGCTTCATCTACACCGCAGCAGCTGAGATGATAGCTCAGCTCGCACGATTCACAACGAATGGTAGAGGTTAGGGTGCCCTCTTCATTACAAACCACACAGTTCAATTTGATGTAATTGTTGTTAACCTCGATGTCAGAATCTATAGAAATAGCCAGTTGAGATAATGGGGCTAAATCAACACTCTTATCTTTCACCCCGCGTCTTCCTTTCTTCACTACCTTCGTGAACGATCGATCCACAGGATCAGTTGAAGCCGTATTGATAGCGTTCAATGAATGAACTCGCTTCATTCTTAGAGACATAATCAGTTGTAATGATTATTAATGCGTAGGGCCTAATGGAAGAATATACTGCTGCTTGACAGTAGCTGTTGGGCAAAGTCCAAGGCGATAATTATGATAAAGTAAAGTGAATATAAAAATAACGTTAAAATAGCCAAATTCTTGTATAATATCGTAAGAATTTATTATCCCATGTATTCCAGGAGAAGAGCTTTGTTCAAATATATAAAATTTATCCTAAGCGATTTATATTAAAGAACTATTTTATGAAATAAACATCTAAATACCAACGATAAATATTTATCCAACTGCGCAAGTCCGTAGATATCGAAAAATTCAATTGGTGTGATCGATACTTCTGTACAGATGTGAAATGTGGACATTAAATAAAGAAGATATCTGGAAACTAGAGGCATTGGAATGTGGTTATGGAGAAGGATGTAAAAGATTAGTTAAACTGACAAAATTACAAAAGAAGACGTTCTTGAAAGAGTTGGTACAGGTAGACAGTTAATAAAGGTTGATAAGATGAATAGAGCCTTCCTTTACAGAGATGAAAAGGACGGCTGCAGATAGAATTAGTCGGAAGAGTTATATGCCATGGACCTGCCATTAGGCAGTGCACTAGAAGAATGTGCATTTGAGAAATTCTTTAAATTTAATGGTTAACTTCATTAATGCTTGAAATAGCCTTTTCTAAGTTTAAAATTGGACCGTAAAACATTGATATGTACTTTTTAAAATGTGAAATGGCAGCCTTCTTTCTGAATGATTTGTTTATTTTTGTCAATTTATGTCATATTAATCTAGTGCATGCCCTTTGACTGACATTATTTTGAGTTAGTAAACTGACGTTCTGATTTTACAGTTTTTAACCTTCATAAAAGTTCACAAAAACTGGTTGATGATCAAGACCACATTTAGATGGCTGTATAGGTATATGACATTTACTAGAAAAATATTTTTTAAATACTTTAATAGATCATCATGTACATGTATATTCTACTATTATCTTGCAAAGTTATTACTTAAGCATTAATTATTAATTAAATAATGTAAAATATCTTTCATGAATCAAAAGCTGCATTTGTGATGCAAATTAATGTATGACACTCATGAAGGATTGAGACTTTATCAGAGTAGTAGTTAGTAATGATTAATATGATGGACTTGATTGACTTAACAAGTTAAATGATTGACAGCTACAGAACATGAGTCATTGCATACGGCTCAGTCTGAGGTGGGAGGAGCTAAAAGTGAGAAGGCAGGGCATGGGGAGGAGTCAGGTTCCTCAGACACTGATGACTGCGCAGGTGTCAGCAGTCAGGCCGTTGTCATTAACGATAACTCTTCAACTAGCGAGTCCGTGGAGGAAAAGAAACCTATTCGTTAGTGATTATTCCAATAACCCCTTTATATGATAATAATCAATCAATCAATAAGAATTTAACGTCTGGTTCCTCGCTATAAGGCAATGTCAGGGACGTCATAACTAATATATTATATATCGTGATGTATGTTTTAGTAATTTGTTCATGAGCAATATGATGTAAATTTGAATTAAAAATAACTTATTTATGTGGATAGTAGATAAATTGTAGAGTTAGCTTACTGTATTCTGTAAGGTAGAAGATATCTAGTAATTATCGGATTTGTTGCACTTACCAGCGGCTATTGACTGTATTGTAGAGCCTCACAGAGCTTAGGCTCAATTATGGTAACCCTCTTTTTCTTACCTCCGATCGTATAAAGCGAAGATATCTTTCACTCAGAACGATATTTTCGCTGAAAGTCGCTTTTGCATATTATGAACGAGATGTCGCTCGGCATCTGAGCTGATTTCAGCTACATGTGATGAAACTATCTTCTCGAGCTCGAGCGGTTAGTGTCACCGTTAGATTAAAACAAAGTCGTCGACAGGCGGCTGACATTCAACCATCGTAGGTGGCTCCAACCAATAGGAGAGCGCGAAATCCACGCAACCGTTTTGAATTCTTGGAAATATGCCATAACAGGCTCAAGATAAAGTTGAGAATATAAAAGTTTCTTAAGATGCAAAAAGCAGATTTGTAGTTATCTCGAGAATAAAGTCAAATGGTAGAGATTGATATCGGCGAGAATTTCTTTCCATTTATAAGATCGGGTATTAATTAGTTGTTTATTAGCTTGCTATGTATATGTTTGTGTATTTACTATTTGTAACAAGATATGCTAATGAATAAATTATAACAAAAATCAATTATCAATTTAAAAAGTTATTCTAGACCCATAAATTAAACTTATAGATTGTAAATCGCAGATGTGAGGGGTTCAAATTCTGGGCTCGCCCGTCATTGACATCGCTTTCGAGTGAGGAAACTGACGTTAGCATTATCTTTTTACCAGCTTTAAATATAACTTGGTGGTAATAGCTCTATTGGTCTGTAATGTTGTTGTAGATTCCAGCGCACAGTTGAACATGCGCGGAGTGTTCCTGCATGTGCTGGGAGATGCACTGGGCTCTGTGGGTGTCATCATCAGCGCGCTCGTCATCATCTTCTGCAAGGGAGAATGGCGCTTCTACGTCGATCCTGCAGCCAGGTCGGTCGAAATGATTTAGAAAATTAATTAATTTATTTATTATTAATTAATTAAATATTTCCTAAATTTAAAGGCATTTCTACTTCTATCCTCCAGCCTGGTCTATTTAAAGACTTAGAGAGGCTAAAGGCTAAAGCCTAGTTTATCAGTAGTTTCCAGTTTCAAAAACATATCATTACTGAGCAAGCACTGGACTTTAATCTTGCGCTTACTAAGCTCAGTTAGATACCTACCCAATCTTGCTACTGGTTCTGTGTGGACATGCCTGTGTGGTGCATGTACTAATGTAGATTAAATACTAATTTAGAAGGAAGTTCAATGAACTAAGTTATAAATATACCATGTGTCATAGATGGCAACTAGAATTTGAAGAAGACAATGAGAAGTTGCATCAAAATATTTAAGATGAAATTTAATCTAAGTAAAAGCATTATAATTGGATCAACTTGATGGTCGATGGCGAGCATTTTAGAAACCTGTAAGAGTAAAAATTAAACTGACACTGGAACAGACTTGTGGCTAGTTAATAAAGCGCTTGTCTGAAT
This sequence comes from Enchytraeus crypticus, assembly GCA_905160935.1. Lineage (NCBI taxonomy): Eukaryota > Metazoa > Annelida > Clitellata > Enchytraeida > Enchytraeidae > Enchytraeus > Enchytraeus crypticus. Next base: position 936,555 of record CAJHZI010000191.1, read on the forward strand.
AACAAGAGGCTGCTGGTTGAAAACCCTGCTAGACCATTTCTCTGATAGTGAGTTTGCGGAATTGAGGCATATGCTATACAAGTTTTAGCATAGTACGAATAATATACTACCAGCAATGCTCGAGATATATACTACAGCAAATACTACTATCTAAGCTAAGGCAAATTAAGCAAAAATTGAGAATTAAACCTCGATTGAGTGTGTTGTACGTAGCGTGTCATGAGACGACAATTTAATACTCCTGTTTCTTCTTCTTTCAGCATGGTGATGGTCATTATTATTTTCTGCACAAGTATTCGATTGTGTAAGTACTGATTAATTTAACTTTCGATACAAATAATTATTAGGATTGGTGCTGCCTTTAAACGATGCACATTAATTTTTGACATTTGTTTATTTAATTGACATCCCTGACATCATCCTTGTAAGAACAAACGGACGTTAAACTTTTATTATGATTATTGCTAGATAGTAGATCTATTGGCCTAGTGGTTAACTATGAGTAGTCTCATGTCAGCTGTGACAGGATCAAACCCTACTTCGTCTTTTCCTCATCTGAGCTCTTTTAGACTATGATCTGTCGACTCTTTCTTTAAAGGACTTCTGTATACGAGATCTTTTCCAATAAACATATATTTGCTTGAGTATGTATGTGTAATAAACTGATACACTAAATAATAAGTATGAGGGTTTGAGCGATTTTACTGCATTTAATTTGGTACTGTGCTCACTGGTAGAATTTAAAATTTATCAGCTTAAGATGCAAGATTGTCTTAAACGAGGCCATTGGTTGAGACACTAGGATACATAATAACGGAACTCATTTGCATATGATAATAATAATTTGTTGTTGGAGACCAATCAGTTTGGCTGTTCAGACTTAATACTGAAAAAGCTGGTAAAGCTAATGTTAACATCAGTTTCCTCACTCAAAAGCGATGTCAGTGACGGGCGAGCCGGGGATTTGAACTCCGCACCTACTGATCCAAGATCGAATATCATACGGACATTGCCACGAGCTCCAGCCAGTGAAAGTGATAAGCATTTAATGCTGATAGTGACAAATATTTTATGTTGATGGTGCTAAGTGTTTTTGATGGAATAAATGCTAAATTGTTAACGATATATTGTCAGTGAGATAAGATTATGCTAACATGTCAATTTGCCACTAGGCATTTACTCAGGAATGCCTGCAACATAAATATAAATCTTTTTTGCAGCAGCGTCATTATGCTTATAAATTCAGTGATCAGCTTGTTACGAATATGAACACTATTTGACACTATTTGTGACTAATACTTGATATTGCTGCTGTGTACATGTTGCAGTGAAGGAGTCTGCATTCATTCTACTTCAGACTGTTCCTACTCATATACAAGTGTCTGCGCTGAAAGAGAAGCTTATCAATAAGGTTTGTTCAGTTCTACTCAAGTCATTTGTAGTCTCTATCTCGAGGTGAAGTTGAAGATGACTGCATGGAAGTGGATAGTTATTTGTATACTTAACTAAATAAGAGCTTGAAAACTTCTAACATTTGTCTATGGTAGGAAAGTTTACTTTTAGGCGTAGGGCGAGATAAGTCAATCAATCAATCAATAATTGTATTCAATCAATAATTTTATTTATAAAGTGCAGCTCTAAGATTTGTGGCATAGTGACAAAAGGCTACAGCTGATGTAATTACTTTACCAAGATCAAGCTATTTCGATCAGTTTACAGAGAAGATACGGTGGGATTAGCGCACTTGGTTTAGTTGCGCGTCAATTATCGAAGTTAAGCTGCATCGACCTCGGTTAGTACTTTGTAGGTGACCACCTTGGAAGACCGAGTGTTGGTAAAAGCTTAGGAAGGAAAAAATCCCAGGGTGATGGAAGGTTATTATTAAATCCGCGCCGGCTGCATTGATGCGCCATCAAAAGGCAATGATTACTAATAACCATGGAGAGGCAGGAGGAAATGGGTCTTAAACAAGTATCTGTGCTTCCTGACCCAGTGTGCCGTTATGTAAGAGGAAATCAAAATTTTATAATAATTTTATAATCTCTCTTTTGTTTAAGATGTGTTATTTAAATTTTGCTTAGTTTTATTGAGTCTTCGGTACTGTTAAACATTCACAGAGAATAGCAGGGGAAACCACTTCTGTTCTATTAGTACTTGTTAAGTGACAGCTGCAAGTGAGGCTAAAGAATGCAAACAACTGTTTGGATGAAATGCTCACCTAGATTAAGATCAACTCTGTTACAAATGATTGAATGATTCATTTAGTTAGTTGATCGAGTAATGCAGGTACAAGGTATTTTAGATGTGTACGAGTTGGTAGGCAGTTACTATTTATTGATTGATGGAGTAATTGACTGATTTGTTGATTTATGCAGGTACAGGATGATTTAGCAGTGCATGAGTTTGATGGAGTAATTGACTGATTGGTTGATTTATGCAGGTACAGGGTGTTCTGATTGGTTGATTTATGCAGGTACAGGGTGTTCTGATTGATTGATTTATGCAGGTACAGGGTGTTCTAGCGGTGCACGAGTTTCACGTGTGGCAGTTGGCTGGTAACAGGATCATAGCCTCGGCGCACATTCGCTGTCAGACGCCGCACGAGTACATGCGCATTGCGGAGGAAGTCAAATCTTTCTTTCACGACGAGGGGATACATTCCACGACTGTTCAGCCAGAATTTGTGGAGGTATGTTGAACAGTAGATTGCTTTATATGTCGTTGCTTGTATGCGTAGATCTCGATTCTTTAGGTTTTTCTATTTATGTGTGTTATTTTCTTAATTGTGTAGATTTCTCAGCTTTGATTGGCTTTCTCTAGTTAAATTTTTTACTTTGAAGGTGTGTGAATTTTAGTTTATTTATATTATTCAGCTGCAATTCAACATTTTGAATGTTGCTTGATTTCTGTTGATCAAATGGTTTCACTCGGATTGCACTAGATTTGACTCTACCACTCCTTTGTTGATACTCATTTTCTATTTTCATACTCATTTCATATTTGTCCATTAATACAGTATAATTTGCGGTAACAATGTCGTATATGCCTTATCGCTAAGATTTGCTTTGCAACCATGATGATCAGTAGTCATGGCAACTGTATCAAAAACTTAAAAAAGCAGTAATTAAATTAAATTAAACAATTTTACATTTAATTGACGCAAGCCTTATGAACGAATTATAAATAGGAACATTAGGAATGTGATGTAGGACGAGTGATAAAATAGATACATATAGTGATATATGTTGTAGTTATATGAGAATTGGTTTAAAAATAGTAATAGTTGAGTATTCGATTGTGGTGAAATTTAAAGCCGACTAAAAGCATTACTTGTCATCATTGATTATTCACTAGAAATCTTTATAATTTTTTAACAAATGTAACAGGTTTATGAGATTTGATTTTAAATTTAGAGGAACTAATTTGTAATTATATTGCCTTCAAATCACTAAGGGTTGCTCAGCACTTAGATTTAATTAAATAGCAGTACTTAGTAATGGTATTAGTTGTGTATTTAAGTCTTTCTTGATATCCTGGTTTTATTAGATTGTGTGATACTTGTACTTTTTACAATTGACTTTTAAAACTGCACTACATAGACTTCACCGCAGATAGACTGCACTGCACTACCTAGACTACATTGTGTGGACTGTGCTAGACTGCGTGTGATTGACTGTACTAGACTGCATATGATAGATTGCAGTAGACTGCGTATGATAGACTGCAGTAGACTGCGTGTGATAGACTGCAGTTGACTGCGTGTGATAGACTGTGTGTGATAGACTGCAGTAGACTGCATGTGATAGACTGTGTGTGATAGACTGCAGTAGACTGTGTGTGATTGCAATAAATAGCGTGATTCTTGCGAAATAACTGTGTGAACATTTAATTGTGTGAACTTTCGTTACTTTAATCTAAATGAAAAAATTGTTCGACAGTAAACCCTGCTTGTGTTTATTTTTCTTATTTAGATGCTAGTAGATTTCATTAATTTGTCTGTTATGCATGATGTAAAGAAAGTTTTTCAGTGATAATTTGTATTTGGTGATAAGAAGCAGAAATTTTTGATGAGATTTCTTCTGCAGTTGCATAATCAATTTTAGCGATTATAGTTTGCAGAAGTGGACAGGGGGCATATATTCAATTCAAAATTCTTGAAAGTTTAATTTGCTTCCTAGTCCAATGAAATGTCTAGGAATTCTGGCGAAAAAATTAATATAGTGTTATTGCTATATTCAAAATAAAAAGAAAGAATAAAAGCTCATTTTGGACTTCTAAAAATGCCTGAATTTTCATGCATGTGCAAAGTATACTCAGTCGTAATGAGTAAATTGCTCTTGCATGAATTTTAAACTGTCATGTAAAGCCATATATAATCCTACAGTATAAGGAAAAGCTTTTAGTTGAGTTGGACGGCGTAGTTAATGTGGCGAAGTTAGAGACGGAAAGATGTTGGACATCGTCGTGCCTTCATGGGCTGCCTGTTGTTGTCTGCAGCCTAGTCAGGTACGATGTAACACTTCTATCTACATAGATGTATATTTAGATGTATAGATGTATATTTAGATGTATAGATGTATATTACATAGAGAGTCAAATACGCATTATATAAATTATCTAGTCCATTTTGTAATTGGTTACGCATTATAGAAATTATTTGGTCCCATTTTGTAACGGGTTATGCATTATATAAATTATTTAGTCCATTTTGTAACAGGTTACCCATTATATAAATTATCTAGTCCATGTTGTAATAGGTTATTCATTATTTAAATTATTTAGTCCATTTTGTAATGGGTTATGCATTATATAAATTATTTAGTCCATTTTGTAACGGGTTAAGCCATAATCTAATGTCAGTTAATGCATCAGAGTTGATGGACTGAGTAACAGAGACGCGGCAAAGATGTTAAATCAGTGGCTCATTGTTTTAATACTCAACTAGTGATAAAAAATGTATTGTATTGTTTCGGTCGATTGCTTTATGCTTATTTTCTATTAATTTAGTTATATGCTGATTCTTATCACACACACTTTCTCTCTCTCTCTCTCTCTCTCTCTCTCTCTCTCTCTCTCTCTCTCTCTCTCTCTCTCTCTCTCTCTTTCTCTCTCTCTTTCTCTCTCTCTCTTTCTCTGTCTATATTTTTCTGTCAAGAGCAAAACACTAGAGAGAATCTATTTCAGGGTACATATTCATTCTCAAAGTCTGCTTTCATGCTTCATAGAGAGCTCTTCATAGATTAACAAGTCAGTCCCTTAAACAAGAGGCTATGCTTTGTCCTTATCTTGTGTAGACTATGGCAGGAAAAAATGTGACTTCTAAGATGGTTGCCATTATCTCCTTTAGTTTTTGCTTAGATGCCTCTTACAACACGTGCACTTAACGTTTGCTCTATTCTTTATTTTCCCGATAACAACGCAGCCGGTCACAACGTAGTAACTTTACCTTAAGATCTCATTAATCATCCTACATTATTGAATACGCTGCATTGAATAAAGCTTGGAGATTCTATTACTTTGATATAAAGCTTCCATTATATCATGCCAACGGTCAATTTAGTGAAACCTACTAGCTCACATTGATTAAAATTTTTCATGGTGTTTGGGATTATTTATTTACAGATAGGTATTTTTTCTTTTATGGCCGCATTAAAGCGCAGTTATGTGTACACAAGCTTTTGCTAGTCTGGCCTCTCTGTTAGTTCATGTAATAGACTAATAGTTAAAATTATTGCATGATAGTAGGGTATTTAGGATTTGTAATAAGAACACATCTAGCATCTAGTATTTTGCAGAATATAACTTGAGACGACTAAGCTTATCTTAAACAAACACTTCGTTTTAGATATGGGAAAGGCAATATCTTCTTGATCGAGTGAGGAAACTGACGTTAACCTTAGCTTTACCAGCTTTAAATGTGCGAGATAGGAACCTCTTTTAGAAATTTATATCTTGAACCTGTTATTTATTGTCATTTTGTAGGATAGATATAGATAGTATTGATTGAACTGTTAAGTTGCAGACTGGTGGCGGTTGTGGTTTAGTGATTGAATATTTGTGTAGCTTATATTTCATAATGTATTTTAAGTTGTGCACAGTTTTTTGGTTATTTTGCTCTTTATGTACAAACCATACCTTTTTGTTCATATGTACTGTAGAATTTTTGTATATCTTGAGTTTGAATGTATTTTAATCTTGTTTTGCGATGAGATCTATCAGAGGCCGGCTAAGTTATTTTAAATCATAAAAGAACAAGTAAGTAATTTTTTACAAACATTCAAGATCATATACCTACACGTTAACTTCTCTCTCTCTCTCTAGTGTTCTGACAAGTAGCAGGTCCAAGGTATATATTCATAACCAGAGGCTGCTTTCATGCACCATAATGAGCGCTGTTTAGGTCAACAAGTTAATTAATCCCTTCACAAACGATCTGCCATATCCATAAGTTATGTAGCCTATCGCTTGTGAACAAATGTAACTTTTGAGGTGGTTTCCCGTTGCCTTCGTCTGTCCTTGCATAGTCACCTCTTACAACACGTGCAGATAACAGTTGGTCTATTCTTCAGTGACGTGTATACAACTCGGGACTCATTAAATAGTAAAGAATATTTTGCACATTAAAATATCTCTAAAGAAAGCTCCATTTATCTAAAGGAATTTTTATAATTAGTCCTTTTTTAGTTGACAATACCTTTTAATAAGAAATTAAATTAATATCGTATTGTCATAGCTATAGAACTGTTATGCTTATTGACCTTTTACAGCCACTTTCTTTTCAAACAGATTTACTGCCAGCTTGGTCATTCAAATGGCGTAGATAAATTGGTCTTTTCCTTGTTCATCAATTTAAAATAAGTTTTTGAATTGCTTGTACACTTAAATATGTATCGTTATATCTGCCACCAATAATGTTTGTTTTTAGAATTTAATAATTTTGAAAATTTCATCTACTATTTAAATAGCAACAATAAGTAAATATTAGCATAATGAATAGTTGTAATTCACAAGTGGAAAGGCTAATATTAAGTATTAACCAACCAATTTAATAAATGTTAGATTACGTAATTTTTGCTATACTTGCAGTGTTGTTTATGTTAAGTTTATCATCTCTGCACTAAACTGCACACGATATATACTAAACCATTAAATCTTTTTTTGCTATATCCTATTTGTCCTCACATAATAGAACTTATAAACAAGTGTATTTCCATTTTCATGCATATTCACGTATATCATATATCTGCATAGTTGAGTGTATACTATGTACATATTTTATTTGCAATTTTTTGCGCATTCTTTGATGTGATTAATTGCAGACATTATGTTAAGGTAGGTGTTTTTGTGTTATTGTTGTGTAGTTTGAGGAGATAGCCCCTGACAGAGACTGTGTCCTTGAGTGCGGACCCGACAAGACCTGCTTCGTCGACACTTGCTGCGCTCGTAAACTTGTCAATGGAACAAAGCAGACAGAGTCGACGCCCTCTGGTGACCAGGAGCTACGCCAGCGTAACGTGCAGCCACAACAACATCAAGCGGGCGGTGACTCGAAGGAAGTGCACGTCGCTATGAGTAAGGCTCAGGGAGGCAGAGGAGTCGCCTCGGATCCTGATCAGCCGCCAAGATATCCTAACATTTAGACCATTGTTGTTAGTTATCCTTGCTGACTAGAACACTAGTCACAAGAATTGTGTATCTGCGCTTGCTCATAGTTTGACTGGGATGGTCTCGCTAGTGTATCTATGCTAGTTTACTGTGTGAGCAGGCATGGTCTCGCTTACATCTGCGTGCTATGCTCATGGAGTTAGTGGGTGTGGTCTTACTAGAATATCTGGTCTAGTTCATGATGTGTATGGGCGTGGTCTCACTAGAATGTCTGGTCTAGTTCATGGTGTGAGTGGGTGTGGTCTCACTAGAATGTCTGGTCTAGCTCATGATGTGTGTGGGCGTGGTCTCACCTGTATATCTACCTTATTTATGGTATAAATCAGCATAGTCTCACCTCTGTATGTATGTATGCTCTAATTTGTGGTGTAAGTGGGCATGATGTATATCTGCCCTAGTAGATCTACGGTGTAAGTGATCGTGGTCTCTCATGTACATCTGTATATAATGTAAAAAACAAATTTCTCTGTGTATGTATATCGTGTGTATTTATGTGAAGTAATTTTTAGTTCCTTGTATGGTCTTGTTTGACTGGATGTGCACCTGATAGGCTATTTGGCGTGTAGTTAGTGCTTGATTGATTTAGTGACTGTTCGATTGAGTGGGTGAGCTAATTACTGATTGATGGTATATATGCTTGACTAGCGTCTTACTAACAGCACATTATTCTACATCACGTGGTTATCCGCTCACTATAAATATTCGCAATGTCTCTAACTTATGTATAGATTTAGCCAGCAAATTTTTCTGTTCCTTTACATTAGATAAATCCGAACCTCTGGGCCATTTCTCTATGTTGACTTTGGATGTATTTGGTAGTTAATATTCTCTAGTTGAAATATTTTGTGTTGTCTTTGATATTATTTTGTCTGTGAACTGTGACAACAAAGAAATAATGATAGTTCATCGACTGGTATGTTCTTGAAATTTAGCTTAGTTTAACTGTTTTGTTGTGATATTTATATACTTGTCCATAGTTTGGATATGCGCAGTCTGAGATACCGAAGTTAAGCTTGATTTTTTTGGTGAAGTGCAGGAAATTGTAGCGTCTAATAATTATTTATATATTGCAGGTTATCAGGGCACGTGATAAATGCTTGTAAATCGTATTAAATATGTGTGAACAATTTCTGTTATTTATGATATTTGTAATCGTAGAATTCCTTCTCATAATCAAATAGTTTGTGTTGACAAAATTATGAGATTAGAAGTAAATCTCGTATGAGATTCTGCCATACTATGTGCTTTATGAATGCGCATTGTTGATGTAAATTGTTAGTGCTTGTTGATTTATCTGACATCACAAGCAAATACAGAAGATTGTACAAGGTGTGTAGGACCACTTGACATTTTCTTCTTTTTACGACAGAGAATTTCTAAGATTAATCTATTGAGCTTTGTTGGAAACTTGAAATATATGGCACAGAGCAAAAATTATTAACCATATTTTCGATAATTAAATACTCTATTTGATATGGCATTGTTATTTTGATAGTCATTGAATGACATCAAAATTGGGCTATGGCTTACCTAAGTGCTCAAAAAATACAATATTGGAACAGTTTGGTCATAATTCTCTTCATTTTTGTGGCTATGATGCATTCTAGGTGCCAGAACTCTGCTCTAAATGGTTAGACTGTGCAATAGATGAATTCTTGGGCAAGATATGATCTTAAATTCTCTTAAGAAGATTCTTATTTGCGGCGTTGTTTGCAGAGTGGTTTTGCAAGCCTGATACTGTTGCAATGTGACTTCACAGTAAAAACTAAAGTTTATTAGAGGCCTAGCTGGGCCTGTTAAATTATGTTGAGTAGTGTCTATTTTAATTTCAACTGAAGCTGATTTAGCTGTCAGAAGATAACATTATAATATTAAATGAAAAGTTATATTAAATTTTTGCAAAATATTAATTACTTTGACCTTATTAAGTACCTGTGAACTAAATTTGAAAATTTATTTTCAGAATTTCTCCTCTACAACAGCTGAAATTGTAAAGGTAAAATAATTAGAATTGGTCAAAATACCACATTGTTGCTATGGGATTTGCCAGCCTCTATGCTAGCAAATCTCCTATCGCTGTGCTAGCTAGTTGCATGGTACAACTAGCAACTAAGTGTATTCATAGTATAATATGTTGTTATTGAAGCTGATTGTTATTGCAGAATCTACATTGTTGCTTCATTTTAAAATATATTTTTAATGAAAGTCATTTAGAAAAGTTATAAGAATATGCAAACGGTGTGTGTAGATTTTTATACTTGTTTCAGGATTACTTGGAAATGATTCATTCATTTTGTGTGTAAGCAGTAAGATTGAAAATTGAGTAGAAGATTAAATGCTCACTACAGTAAAATGATCATCTGTGATGATATCTATCACTTTAATTGGCACACGCTTAAATAGTTTGGCACTTCAGTTCACCATCTCTTCCGTGAAAGAGATTTAACTCTTTCAGCTGTACCAGTAATCGATCTAATAAATTCAGTACCCCTCAAGATAAATCATTTAAAATTTCAGGGCTGATGCTTTTTACTCGGACCCATTTAGATATTTATGGAAAAATTATGAAATTTTGGAAAAATACGGAAGGCTTAATATCGAGGCTGACCTACGGCTTTCTGTTTTTGTTAAGATGTTTTGTGTATGATATTTGGGATAGTAGTACGTGTGTGCTACTTATGTGTACTACTTCAAGTTAATGTGCAATGAGCTGCGTGAAATTTCTGAAGCAAATTAGAAGTCTCTGCATCCTTGAAATCTTGATCTTTTATACTATATTATGAATAGTATTCAGTTTACATGATTATAAATTCAATTCTAAAGAGTTTCTTAGAAGTGATACTTGGGTAGTTAGAATGGCTTCATAACTATATGAAAGTTTGTCTTCGCTATGGCACGCGGACATTACTTATATAGTGACTCTAATCGTTGATACTATTGTTGATGCATTTTAGGAGTTTTACTCATTCTGAGAATCCAGCATAGTATTCATCTTTCAATAGTATATTGACGCTAACATACAAATTTATAGATAGTACTAAAATTTTAACTGATGTAAAAACCACGTATTCGTCTGTTATTCAAATTTGGAAGATTATTCATTAGTGTTTGTTAACGTCTAGATTTTACTAAAATATTAAATTACATAGAAACAATCTATTCATATGTGGCAGTATAGTATTGTTCTAAATGTTGCATTTATGCAGCAAGTTTTATGTTTCTAGTATTTACTCGAAATATTGTCTAAATTTGCCATATTTATAGAAACATTTGATGTGATGTTCTGTTTATGTAACTGCATTAAGCCGTGTGTAAATTATTTTTTAGGTTTTTGAATATTTTCTGTGATCTGCGTGTGTGTTAAAATTACAGAAATGATCTCATAGAACATTCTTTTGTTGAGTGAGGTCCATGCAATGCTGCACATATACTCATGTTTAGTCCTCAGCTGTTGGTATCAATTTCTACTATGCGGTGCTCTTTCTTTTACTTCAGTTACGTATAAGTGATTTAGCCAATTTTGCCGTACGGACTATTGATTTAACTCGTTTTGTTCTAAAGAAGCATACAAGGAATAGTTTAATATTCAACTTATCATCTCTTTTAATGAGACCAAATTTGCTGATCTGTTACTACAATATATGATTTGTGTCTTACATTATATAAAATGAATATGTTTGTATCTCCTTACGACTCAATTCATTTTAAATAGATTCTCAATACGTAATGATTTAGTTCATCAATCGTGAAACTGACGAAGTCCTTGGGTTCTCGGGTTAGTCAATTAGAGTTCTGATTGTAGATCAATAGTTCTATGGTTCAAATCCTTGGTTTACATGCAACTCACAGATTTTTTTCTAGCAACAAGGCTGACGTGAAATTATTATTTTTATATTCTAATGATCTTCTGAACTATTGGTGGCTCACATCCCAGGATACTTAGCTTTGTTTTGTTCTTGAAGTTAAAAGGTTTTTTGTTGATTTGCCGGGGCTTTCTGGACTGGAACAGTTTTGAATTAATTTTCTCATATCCTATATAATATACAGTTTTTCATCAGCGCAATTAGGCCTATTTTGATGTCGAAACAGAAGTGAAAAATATTTCTATAGGAATGAGTTTTGCACTTGTTTTCAAAATCTCAGTGCAGTCGCACTTTGCACTTATCAACACATACAGGTTTTGTTGAACTGTTTTCAGTTTTTTGGAATCAAGTGCATTTTGATAAGTTGCAGATTGATGATGTAATTTCAGTTTATCTAAAGCCAACAATTTTCAACAAAAAATCAAGCTTTCTAGCTCTGTTGTAGTTGCTTAGTTTACTTATATCGTAGGTTGGTAGTGTTTGTTTTTGCGCACAGATATAATCAAATACAGGAAGGTTTGCCGGCTTATTTTCTTTTGTTATTACTCTCCGTAATAAGGGCCTTGATGTGTTCTGAATTCCTATCAGCAATCTGTAATTAATCATTATAGAAGAGTATTTGGGTTAACTTAATGATCATATTATAATTATCGTTTTGTCTTGGCGGTATTTCAGTGTTTACAGCGTAGTTTTGTATACTTTCAGTTTAGTTCATGTCTTTGTACTGTAAAGTCTGTAATAAATGTCGTGAGGAACTCTAGTTTTGCGTGAACTGAATACGAAGAACATGAAGATATCATGGAAGTCGTAAATACTGATAGTATTCTGTCAGATACGTTCTGATAGCTTAATCGAAGTGCTACTACTGCAGTACTAAATATCACTAACGTTTTAGCCCTTGAATGATATCATGGGTTATAGTTAATTGCCACTCTATCTGCATATTTCTGAAAGTTTATTGTAGAGCGTTGGGCATTCTTTTGTATTGTCATTATGGCTTTTCCCCAACGGAAGCTTACACCTATGAAGATAAATGATATAAACAAGACGCTACAGTAAGAGGCACTGGAGCTAACCATAAATTTACTGAATTATATATCAGCGATTAGTTGTCATTACTGAGACGTTGTGTACTCCTCTCTAACAGATTCTGAAGATTTTGATACCCAGCTGATGCTGGCTTCTAAATCTTCAGAATTAGTCAATCACTCCACTGATCTACCTTGAGATGTGTTGCGTGGTTATCTCGCTGACACTACCAGCTTTTAAAGGAATCGAACTCAGGACTTCTTGCTCCAAATTCTTATAGCTCCCTCGTAACGATGTGATGAATTCGACTAAGTCTCTACCAAGCAACTATTACTTGTATCTAATTACTGAATATGGATTTATTTATTACACGTAAAACATTGGCTGCTCCAAGCACTAGTGAATGCTACGTTTTGAACATCCAAACTTAAATGTAAAATCATTTAGACACAGATGAAATTAATTAAGTAAATTTATTAAAAATTAAGAGCATTTTAAATGAAAACTAAAGTTAAAATCACAAATTATAAATTTGAAACACCATATTTATAATCAGCTGTAATTCACTGTAAGAATTCATCAAAACTAGAGGTGGTTAGGTTGAAAGTACTATATACCCAGTTGACATGGATTTTAACAGTATCCTCGTTTTTAGCAGTGGCAGGAAATTGGAAGTAGGGGTAGCATCCTCAATCTCCGGGTGATTAATTTCTTTATACTTGATCAGCACTTTGATGCAGATGCAACAGCTGCGTGATCTTTGGCATCTATATCACAGTGGAGGTTGGAGTGGTCAAGTGCTGAAGTTAGAAACCATCATCTAATTCAGGATCCTGCTCAAGCCCGTTCAGGAATGAATCTCTGTAGAGGAAGTTGGTGTCAACTTAATCGTTTCCGCACGGGCCATGTTAGATGCAGAGAAAGTGAGGTTCGCTGGGGTATCCGTGATTCATCACTTTGTGACTGCGGTCAATCTCAAACCATATCGTTGAGGAGTGCCATTTAACCTGCCTGCCGGGTGGTCTGTCTACGTTAAGCCGCCTTACCTGGAATAATGAATACGCTAAATAAATAAATAGCACTTTGATAATTATCAATAAAATAAATTAAACTAATAATGCAGTAACTAAAATTGGGTAAAAACCATAACAAATTAAAGTCAATGAAAGTGCTCATCGAGTATAGTATAGAAGTTGAGTTCCCAGGAACTCTAACACTGTAATCCTATCTGTTGTGGTAACAGTGTAATTCTATGTGTTGTGGTAACAGTGTAATTCTATGTGTTGTGGTAACAGTGTAATTCTATGTGTTGTGGTAACAGTGTAATTCTGTGTGTTGTGGTAACAGGGCGTGGAAGACCTGAAGATCCTGGACTGCGAGTCATACTGCTTGCTCGACTGTAACTGTCACGACGAGGTGCGCTGCTGCCCGGTACAGACCCCTCCCACCCCCTCGTCCCCCCACAGGCCCATCAACAGCCCCCCCAGGCGAAGATTCTTTAGGTCCTCCTCTTCTGGTCATGTCAACCGCTTCAGGAATATTTTCGTCTCCAGTTCTGCTGGAAACACTCCGAGAACTGTACAGGAAGACAGGAGTATGGATGTTGTAGAGAACTGCAGGTTAGATTTGGAAGAGTTAGCTTCGTTTAGAATGGAGACAGAGACAGAGGGTTTGTCTGGAGATCAGGTGGTGTCTTGTAACAGTCGATCCTTCGCTAGGCACCAGTCAGGTGACGTGTCTGCTGTTAGTGCTATCAGAACTGTTAACACCGGCACTGCTAACACTAACATAGCTGATTGTGTTAGTAGAACTGTTAACACCAGCACTGCTAACATTAACACAGCTGATTGTGTTAACAGAACTGTTAACACCGGCACTGCTAACACTAACCCATCTGTTAGTGGTAACAGAACTGTTAACTTCGGCACTGCTAACACTAACACATCTGTTAGTGCCATCAGAACTGTTAACACCAGCGCTGCTAACACTAATACAGATGATAGTGTTAGTAGAACTGCTAACATCGGCAATACAAACGTTTCTGCAAACTCTAGCTCAGCTGTTAGCAATGATCACTTAGGTGATTTTCCTCTTGCTTCATCTTCGAACAGTTCTAGCTTGTATCAAGTAGATTCTTCATTGGCTAAAGTGAACTGTGAATCAGCCCCTCTTCATATCATACTCTAGAAAAGATCTCTGAGGCATATCGTGGAAGTCTGTGCTTAAGATAAAGCTATGAGTTCCTGAGTTTAGGAATATGAAATATGGATTGATTGATGGTTGTATATCATATTGTATATCATGTCGGTATGATATTCGACCGCGGATCAGTATGTGCAGGGGTCAAATCCTAGGCTTGCCCGTCACTGACATCCCTTTCGAGGGAAGAAACTGACGTTAGCATTAGCTTTACCAGCCTTTTTATATGAAAGTTATGATAATGGTATCATTGATGAAAGTACATCTTATGATTATATGATAATGATATCATTGATGAATATACATCATATGAAAGTTATGATAATTATATCATTTATGAATGTACATCATATGATTGTATGATGATATTGTTAGTGAATATTCTGGAGATGTTAGTGATGCCCTGAATTCTGTAGCGTGATATACATGTAGTAGTAACTGTTGTACAGGACAAAGCTACGCTGATATGTAAATAGGCTTGTTAGATCTCATATGGGTTCTTTCTAGACTGACACGGATAAAACTGTCTCTGTATCCAGCGACAAGCACGATTATCTTTCATTATCTGACCGAGGGTTAGAACCTACTGCTTGCTTCTCACATTGTTTTGGTGAAAACCGCAACAGGTTGGCCATTCATCATCGGCTGAGTTAAATGGGTTAACAAGAAACCGCTTCCGATTAAAACATGCTTAATTACTTTAATTAATTTACTTTAATTTTGCCTTATCCTTGGCTTTTCTTTTCTCTCTCTCTCATATACACACACACACAAACACACACACACCCACACTAGAGGACTTACTCTGCTCGGAGGAAAATCTTTTCCCAATTCTCTCTTCTTTTCCCTCTCCGCAAAACCAGGAGCCCATATCAGATATCTCATCCAGCTCCTTATCATTTGTATATTCAGGGCACTTCATTGGATGATTGATAAATCATTTAGATCTTCGCCCTGTTTAGTACATGCAGACTAAATTTATTTATTTAATTGAATTATTAGTTTAGAAATGCTCTTATCAACTGTATTATTAGGCTTAATTGCTTAAAAATATAGAAATGTGTTTAAATACATCAAAATAATCAACTTAAGCCTTATTTCTATACAACTAATCCCGTTCTTTTCTTCTACTCTTCGTTTCTCTGATGTTAGTACAAGAATTGTGTGCTCGTGGCATTCTACTGTTTTGTTGATGTTAAGCGTATTCTTCTTCTTCCTCTTCAGTGCACTGCCAAGTGGCAGGTTCAGGTACATATTCATACTCAGTCTGTTTTCTCGCTCCATAAGAGTACTTCTTAGATCGACAAGTTAATTCCTTCACAAAGTCTATGCCTTATCCATACCTTATGTATCCTGTAACTTGGGAAAAGTATGGCTTCTGAGGTGGTTTCCCGTTTGCCTTCCTCAATCGTATGATAACAAATAGTAAATATGCTGTATGAAAAACTCCTCTGAAGAATGTTGGAGCTCTTCATGAAATAAGCCAGTATAAATTATATGACTACAGGAGAGTAAAGTCTACATGTCTCTATCCGGAAACGCTATTTACTTCTCAGTGTAACGTGGTTTATTACTTATCGAGATTCTCGTAATATCATAGTACGATAGTAACTGGATATTAATCCGCTACTTCTTGCTAAAACACTAGAGTCTCAGACTATTACCCGTGTTGTGTCCGGGTTGCTGAACAATAGACCAACCATAAACTGCACGTTTCGTAAAAGTCAATAAAGCACTAAGATACAACCCGACGTCAGAAATGGCATTCGATTGCTGAGCGCCTAGGCTCCAGAAATTGCTACAAAATTTTATAAAACGAATGGAAAATGGGTCTGTTCGTATCCCGACCCTAGCTAAACTAAGATTCAAGGGAAGATGAAGGAGAAGACAATGATGACGATGCTGATGACTAGGGTCTCAGACTAATCTGCCTTGTCGTAGCATCTTAGGTTTAGGATAATTCAAACTGATCTAATGAGCAATGAACTTCGTAACTAATTAACTACGATTACAAGGAAATGATCACATCAATCTGCAGCAAATACTAATGTTGTGTGCTGCTGTTTACTAATTCCGTATCTTATTGTATATTTCAATCCATTCTGTTTATGACTTATTTATGGAAAAGCATGCAAGCTTGTACTATTCGATAGCATTGACTCATACAATGGTCACAGCATAGATCAAATACTATGTTTACATTTTAAAAGTTGGTATAAGTAGCACGATAGTGCTGATATAAATCGTGTACTGTAGTAGACTAATACTTATTATTATTATTATATTATTATTATTATTGTAATACTTTGTTTTTTAAAGAAGTTACGCGTTGTATTTTTCATTTTAGCAAGAATCATTAAGTGCGTTAGGTAATTTTATGTCTTCATTTCTAGACGGATTAACTGATAACACATATTAGAAGATCAATTATTAATATATGTCTAATTATCACATGTTGTAATATTTGTACCTAAATTTCGCCATTTCTTGTAATATTACAGATATATTTAGCTTTTTGATGCGATTGCAGAAGTGATGAATGTTGTTCAATATACATGTAAGTTAAACAGATCCTGCAATATAAGAGAAGTGACCTTGCATGCAGTTATTTCACTCAGATTCATGACTTGTATTTTAGAGTAGACTATTTGCTCAATTTCACAGCTATTCTTAAACTTCATTTGAACACTTTGTAGTTTATACGAGTTATGATTGATTTATATGTATGCCAATTTCACTTTAGTAGCATATTCTTGAAATTGTTGTGCTTGTGTGTCTATGAAAAATAATATAGAAATCCAGGCCAGCATATTTCATAATCGCTGCGTTTTAGAAGGCAACTGCTATTGCATATTCTCTATACTTTACATAGTATCGTTATTTTTCCTGACGTGCACATGATTATATGTACACATATCTAGTCTGTGATTTTAACGAGTATCTGGCTAGAAGGACATATCTATTCCTATTATTGTTTAGGTAAATATATTCAGTACGTGATAACGTATCAATTCATTTTTTGTACGAGTAGAGATGTCTTGCAGGAATTAAACAGACTTCATTATTTTATTCGTTTACATGACTCAGGGTTAAATTCGTCAACTCGTCATCCAGCCATGAATTCCAATCCCTGTCAAAATTAGTAACAATAATTCATACATATGAAATACCATTTGTCATCCAGAAGCATGCTCAGAGGATTGCGAATCAGTGGAAAACTCACAGTACATCCTAGAATGATGATTAACTCAGATCCTGTAGGAGACGATCTCGATGGATTCATTCTTGATGCACGTTTTAGGAATTGTTCAATTAATAAAGAGAGTGCTAACAAATTTAATTCTACATAAAATATTTCCATTTTCGTACAATTACAATTTATAATTTTTGTTATAAACTTCACCTTTAATGGAAACTAACCACAGAAAACTTTAAACAAACAAAATGCACCTAGACGCTGTTCTAATAACACAACATTCTACGTCACTTTCGAGGTGATCACTAAAATAAGAATAAAAATAATTTCTCTAGTTGTATTTGAGACATTGAGAGTAGAACATAGTCACAGAAGTAATCAAATTTTTGTGATACCACAACTCTATCAACAAGAAACATAAAGGTCAGAACAAGCTGCTTACATGAGCTCTTCTTCTGTTATCATCATCATCATCCCCCTTTAATCCCAGTTTAACTAGGGTCGGAATACGAATGGATAAATAAAATAAAATAAAATGGATAGATAAAATACCACTCCTCTTTGTCCCATACCATATCAACATCTCTACCATTCATTTTAGACAATTTAGTGGTAATTTCTCGAGCCTAGGCGCTCCTTCTGTTACAACGAGTGACACTGAAAAAGCTTAATTACTCTGCAAAGTAAATATTCAGATGTAATCAAAAAATTAAATTAGCTAAACTACCATTAACTGAAATAAATTAAGCAATCACTTAAACCATCAACTAAAATGTTTTAAGTACAGAAACAGACGTTAAATTAGTTTATCTCTCTCTCTCTCTCTCTCTCTCTTTCTAATTTCTAATTTAGATCATGACAACCTGGCATAATCTAGATCGCAATTAATTGTGAAATAAAATATTTTACCAATCGCTAACTGAGCACAATTATTTTAACTCAAAAGTAGGCCTCATCTACGATATCAACGCTCAAGCAAACTGCCGCAGAATAAATCAAAGTTCATAAGCGGTATATCACAGTAGTAATTCCTGAAGTTCTTGCTAAACGGGAAACGTCGTCGGTTCAATGTGGTTTCTCTGCAACTGCCTCACTTAGTTTCTCCTTTTCGACCTTAGACTTATTTCCAGTCGCATGATAGAACCGGTCCGGCTTAAAGTCGTAACTCCTCGATGAATAATTAGATCTCTGACCACCACCACGCCGTCCATCATTATAACCGTCTCTATCATCAGAGTACTTAGGTCTAAAAGACACCTTGCTATTACAAAATCTATCAGAAGTTTTATCGTAATATTTATCGGAAGCTTTATTATCGCGAGATTTGCTCAGGCCAGCAGAATCAGATTTATAGGCGGCATAACCCCGATAATGATAATCTCTTCTGGGGTTGTTGTACTGCCCGGAGCCTTGTCGCTCGCTAGTGCCAGCATTGTCTACCCCCTCACTATGACCATTCCTCTTGTCGTCTCGTACAACACTGTCCACGACAGGGTCAGAGTTTTCAGTGGCATTAGTCGCCTCAGAGTTATCTCCATTTTGGCAGCTCGTCTTAACACTCAACTTCTCAAAAACTCTATCGACTGAACCAGTAAAATCGTCTGCAGTAGATTTGACAGGATCACTCAACTGGGCATGGTTGTTTTTCTCTTCAGGATTGTACGGTTGTTCAGATCTAAAACTCTTATCCTCTCTGTGTCTTCCGTTGTAACTACGATAGCGACCCTCCTGTCTGCTCTTGAAATTGTCAGGTCTAGGCTTTGTATTGCCATCCCTCTTAGCTCCATCTCTACGCCGTGGCTGCTGATCATTGCGCTTGCTTGATTGTGTGCTCTTTTCCAACTCTGCAGAAGTCGTCTTCATGTTATCGGCATTTTCGCTAATTTCTGCTACACCGTTAGGAATGCCATCTTGATCTTTATCAGATGTTTTATCATTCGCTTTCTCTTCTGTTCTCGATAAATTATCAGAGGAGTTTCGTTGAGACGGTAAGGCATTCTCAGAAGAATTCTGAGTAGAGCTGTTTCTTTGCTGCGCTTTATGTGACTGACTATTCTTGGCATGAAAATATCTATCGTCTACATTTCGCCCATGATGATGATTTGAGGAGTGCTTATTATTTCTGTTATCAGGTTTATTCTCACTGTCATCTTTCCTCAATCGTCTACTCTGATCTTCACTAACCTTCCTCAAATCACCCGACATATCGACAGACGTAGACTCCCGCTGCTTCTCATCATCTTCAGCTAAACGTTCTTTATTACGATCAGTTCCTCTGTTATCAGTATATCCCCTGCCACGATTAGAAACCTGCACATCTCTTTTACCATCTCTAAAATCTCTATCTCTATTATCTCTGCGATAATCTCTATCTCTGACGTCCCTCTGAAAATCTCTATCTCTTCTACCATCCCTATCTCTTTCGTATTTTCTGTGTTCTTTACCTCTACTGTAGTCTTGCAGATGTGAACCAGGTCGAGCGTTCTTGCTCGAGATAGTCTCAGATTTTGTTTCGAGCTGTTTCAAACTACCCGTCGAGGCCGAGCTCTGCAAGGCACTGACTGCAGACGTTGTCTCAGCTGAGGTAACAAGAGGTTCAGGTTCACGTAGAGAAATAAACACACCTTCCTACACAATCAATTAACAGCATATTCAATTTCCAACAACCTCTATAAACACAGCAGTTATGGTACAGTTTTTATCTAAATTGCATTTGCTCATTATGCAAGTAAGACAGAAAGAATACTTAAAAAATAAATTGCATAATAAACTTGAAATTGTATATCAATTACTATCTTGCAAATTCAAATAATTATATATTTTATCAAAATGTGTAATCAGCATATTATGCTTAAACAAGGACAGCTCAGACATGTGTATTCAAATATGGTACAGTGACTGATGCTCTTAATTAATAGTTAATTGCCATATTCGTATCCCCACCCTAGTTAAACTGGGATTTAAGGGAAGATGATGATAAATAGTTAATTGCACAAGGCTTAACGTTGAAGCAATAGAGAGATTATTTGCATGCGCATAAAGAAATAAATCACAAATAGAATTAAAAATTGTTCAATATACTATATACATGTACGTTCTGTTCTTAAACATTTCTCATTTCTGTAACTGACATTTCAAAAATACCGCATTATGCCTATCGATATAAAAGCATTAAATTCTGCATAGCCTAAGCATAACGGTAGAAGACTGTTCAAGCCGCGTGTTCAAGTTAATAGCGTAATTAATTATATCAGTAGTTAATTTGTTATTTACCGCAGGAAGCAGAAACTTGCTTCTCTCGGCCTCCAGGTCTATGATGCCGCCCTTGTTCTTCTGCTCGTTGAAGAGTCGAGCTCGTCTCTCCTGCTCCCTGCGCACATCCTCGGATAGGAATATAACCTCCGCCTGTGGGGAAGAGCTGATCATAACACTTTTAAAGTTGTTGACAGTGTCAAGATCAGCCTGTGTCAGTGGCACTCTACACACGGGACAGCCCACCTGTGACGATAATAATAATAATCATATTAATAACAATAAAGGTCTAACTAAAGGTTTACACGCTTAAGGTTTGAATATGCCATTGTTTGCATTTATTAGCAGCCAGTGAACAGACATTTGGACAGCACAGTTGCACAGGTCACTTTAATGATTTCCTAATAAAGTACAAGAAGAGATTTTAGAATACTCTTAGCTCAACTTTCCTTAGAGATAATTTTCTGTTCACACTCAGGTTCAAGATCTTAATTCAAAACAAACTGATGCAATTAAAACCTTAAATTTCGGAGATAGTTTCTCAGTGCCTTGCTCATCTGTGCCTCGTCAATCACATGAAGCAGAACACATCTGATTTATCCTGCAGTGGACCTGTGTAACATTTCTATTTAATCTAGAAGCAAAATTTCCACATAGAAAAAATTCACACATACATAAATCAACGATGTGTTTGTTACATGAAGATTGCAACTGACTGTAGAATCAAGATGCATACAAATAAAGCCAAGGTAAAGCTAATATTAACGTCAATTTCCTCAATCGAAAGTGATGTCAGTGATGGGCGAGCCCAGAACTAGAACCCCACACATACTGATCCGTGGTCGAGTATCTTACCGCCGTCGCCATTGGCTCCAGCCAATAAGAGAAAACTTAAACCTTCAATTCTATCTTGTTTAGACATTACTAAACTAGAAGCCAGGAAAGACACGAACATAAAATCATGATAGAAATAGTGTACGATTCAGACCTTAGCGCTATCTTGGTTGGGCACTAGCAGACTAGGAGTGGGACGATTCACTTGAGGAGATACAGTAGCATGATGATCTACGTAACGCCTCAAACAGGCGCAGTGAAAGTAGTGATAGCATGATGTGCGCAGAAATGGTGCTGACCCCGCCACAACCGCTGCACCAGCCTCCTCGTTATGAAGCACAAACTCTTCTAGACAAATCGCACACTCTCCGTGAGGTATGTTGCTGGTTGTTAGGCTGTCACGGGCACTCTAAACACAATACAACTAGGTTTTAACATACTGGACACTCTAAACACAATATAATTAGGTTTTAACATACTGGAAACTCAAAAAAAGCTAATCTTAACGTCAGTTTCCTCACTCAAAAGCGACGTCAGTGACAGGCGAGCCCAGGATTTGAACCCCGCACATACTGTTCCGCTGTCGAATATCTTACCGACATCACCCTTGGCTCTAAACACAATACAATGAGGTTTTAACATACTGGGAGCTCTAAACACAATACAATTAGATTTTAATGTCGTGGGCGCTCTAAACACAATACAATGAAATTTTAATGTCCCGGGCACTCTAAACACAATACAATGAGGTTTTAACATACTGGATGCTCTAAACACAATACAATGAGGTTTTAATGTCCTGGGCACTCTAAACACAATACAATGAGGTTTTAATGTTCTGGGCAGTCTAAAAACAATACAATGAGGTTTTAATGGCCTGGGCACTCTAAACACAATTCAATGAGGTTTTAATGTCCTGGGCACTCTAAACACAACACAAGGAGGTTTTAACATACTGGGCACTCTAAACACAATAAAAGGAAGTTTTAAAATCATGTACTGTGTTAACACATACATGTGTTTGCCTCTTTCATGTGGTTTGAAATGAATTCTGATTTATAATCCTTAAACAAAATCGATATAAGCTATATAAACCAGAGAGAAAGACAAGAAACCTCTATCAGTTCGTACAGCACAGCTCCTCCCATCCTCTCCTCTGCTAAACGCCTCAGTGTTTTCTCAATGCTGCATCAAAATATAGAAAATACAAATAGACTTATCAATGTATATAATATACGAGCAGACTTCTCCATGTATATAATATATGAATAGCCTTCTCAATGTATATAATATACAAATAGACTTCTCAATGTATATAATATACGAATAGACTTCTCAATGTATATAATATATGAATAGCCTTCTCAATGTATAATATATGAATAGCCTTCTCAATGTATATAATATGAACAACTACCCATCTGCCATGATGACAGTAAACACAGAAAAACCAAAGCCAATTCAACAAGTAATCTCTTTCTCGGTGCACAGCTTACTGGCAGGTCCATGGTATATAACGTCTCCACTTCTCTTCCGTTTTCCTCTTCATGTCCACATAGGAGTGGATCTTTAATTCATCTAACTATCTTTTTGATATACCATTATTCTTAGGGAATCTGCTTATGATAAGGTGGCACCCTATGCCTTCCTCAGCTTCGACTATCATTTACTGGGCAGGGGCGTCATTCCCTGAGAAAACAATCCTGTTTACCCAAACAAGTAATATGGAACATTAATTAAACGCTGAAATTCTAAAGACCAGTCCAACGGTAACACAATACTGAAGTTCTAACATAATGCTTCTCACATTCAGTGCACATATCGGTAGAATGAAGCTAATTAATGTTATAGCATAAAAAGCACAACATTGCGGTGTACATAATTAATTGTATATACCTCACAGGAACATTTCTCAGATTTCGGTTTGGAAGTTAATTTAAGTTATATTTAGGTTTAGAATTTTTAAAAAAGGAATCATAAAATAGCATGTTAAAGAACAAGGTTGCATAGTTTTCACACAGCAAACACATTAAACACATAAGATTTTGAAGTAGCAATAATACCTTAAATATAAAAAAGATGACTCTAAAATAATTCAATTACAATTAAGAATTCAATTTCTATGATTCTAAAGATTCTTGGAATAGTACTTGAACAAAAGATTGCAAAATCGTCAACTTCTAAATGTCTGCCAATGAGTAGTAAATGTCAGTAGTGCAGGTCTACCTGGGAGTAGAATAACATCCCTATATATTCTATAATTATTTACAGCCAGTCAACACATTATATTATATACATTAACCTATGCCACTGCCAATAAGGCAACATCCAGCTCTATATGTTTTGTTGCATACTGGTCCAGCCAAGATCAGCATAGATTAAGTTATCTAAAGAAGAATCAGAATGTACCGAGTTAAAATCCTGGGCTCTCCCATCGCTGGTATCCTTTCAAAAGATAACAGTGACTATAATATCTATAGGCTTTAATAGCCTTTTTAAACTCTTCAGATTTATAAAGACTAAATTATCCAGATAACTTTATTTAATCATTACTCTAACACCTATTACGATAAAGGCTGTTAAGAACCAACCTGATCAAATGTTCTTCCGATAGACCACGTGGTTCTCTTACTTTGATAGAAGGTACCGCGTCAGGATACTACAATAACAATTAGAACAGCCAATAAGAGATGTTCTGCGCTTTATCACAGTATCATTAGTGTATTTAAACAGACGTTCACATAAATAGGAAGAAAAATCAATGAAAGAAATGAGAGAGGCAGACCAAGATTAGAAATGTTAGATGGTTTAAAGATCCACTCATATGTTGAAATTTGAAAACTGAGAAGAGTGGAGCCTTTATATACCAAGGACATGCCAGTAGGCAGTGCACTGAAAGAGAGAGATGTCCACATAACAAAATTTATTTTCACTATTCAGTTAGCACCATTAATCTGAAAAAAAAACCATTCAGGGTAACCACTCTCCAGACCACAAAAAATTCCCTGACTTTTCCAGTGTGCCTCGACATTTTGTTACCATCGTAATTACTTTGGTTACTTAAAAAGTAACCAAAGGCAATTAGCAAAAATTGTTTGCTGTGCACAACTTACCAACTTTTGTCAACTATTGCTTAATAATTTGACATTTCATATGCAAAAAACTTAGCACATGTAATTAATTTAAATTAATAATAAAGTCTTTAAAAGTTGGCGACACAGTGAGGCAAAAACAAACTTTTTTACATGTTTTGAAGTGTTGCCATTACTTTCTGATTACTTGTTACCCATTACAAACACATAGCCTATAATAAGGGTTTAATGACTGCTTCCTATGCAATTTTGCCAACAATTGGCGTCTTAGTGTTTGAACTTTTCATACTAAAAATGTTAAGAATGCCAAAATTCTATTTTCCTTGACAATTTCCATTTTCCCTGACTTTTCCCTGACCACTTTCAAATTCCCTGACTTTTCCGGGTTTTCCTGAAGTGTGGTCACCCTGACCATTGCTACTAGAGTTGGCCGCTCACTGTTCTTTCGACTCACTAAGTGCTGTTCTTTGAAGTGTGCTGCTCTTGCTCACAGCTCATTGCTCTCTAAGAGCTGCTCTCAGTGTACAAAACTGCTCTCAGTGATCAGCTGCAGACATAGTGTTAAGGCAGCAAGGCCATGTAGCAGGCCTATACAGGCCTGCATTTCAAACTATCTAGGACGGCGGGTTCTCTCAGACTCTCAGGCTGTGAGAGCTGCGAGTGAGCTGCTAAGAGCTGACAGCTGTTGCCTCGCCTAGGTAGATGACTGCTGTCGCCTGGCCTAGGTAATTAACAGCTGTAGCTTCAAATAAACTATATACATTAGCAGGGGTGTATTCTTTAATTAATAATTGGGAAGATTGGAGTTATGCACAATCTTGCTAAAATTTTGCGTAAGTTTGCTCTTCTTTATAAAAATGGTGCATATTGCACGTAAAAAATATACAAAGACGCAATGAAATTATTTTAAATGGAAAATTACTACAGTTTAACCAGCTAAAGAAACTAATGTGAAATTACTGCAATTGAAGTCAGAAAGATTCTCAGTAACTCGAGAGTACTAAAAGCAACTTTGAAACGTTTACATACTGTATATGTACAGCTACTACAG
Organism: Enchytraeus crypticus; assembly: GCA_905160935.1. Taxonomy (NCBI): domain Eukaryota; kingdom Metazoa; phylum Annelida; class Clitellata; order Enchytraeida; family Enchytraeidae; genus Enchytraeus; species Enchytraeus crypticus. The sequence goes on from CAJHZI010000191.1 coordinate 962,736, forward strand.
TCAGAGAAATTACTGATTACACATTTTTACATGGATATCAGTAAAATAATGCAGGCCTATATAGGCCTGCATTTCGAACGATCTAGGACTGGCGGGCTCTCACTCTCAGCCTCTCAGGCTGTGGCATATTTTATTTTATTAGCTATAGGTGACTGCTGCCGCCTCGAATAATTATTAACTGCATGTATATGTATTAATTATTAGTCGATTTATGTAAACTGTAGTTTATAAAGCCGCTTCATATAAAGCCGTTTCCCTGTTATGGGAACTGTGAGCCGTTATGGGGAGAGTTCAACTGTGAACAGTGGCGGATCCAGGAGGGGCCCAGGGGGCCCGAGTCCCCCCTTAGGCCCGTCGTTAAAAAATTGTAGACTAGATTTTATTGTTTTGATGGCAATTTCTATGTGCAAATATGTTTGTAAGGGCAGTGGTTGGAGAGGGGGCGGGCGGGGTACGAGAGGGAACTCAGTTCTACTAGCTCGAATGTTTTAAAATATGGGCCCCACTAAGGGTCCATATTTGGTATACTAGGAGCCCTGTATAATGGATGGGGGCCCGGAAAATATTGACCGTTTCACTAGCTCTCAATTTAACATTAATCACAGTATTAGAGGAGAAAAGGGTGTAGTAAAAATTTGAACTCTGTCCCAGAGCAGTGGTGCAAACAGTTTGAACTGGGAGGGACTTAAGGGTCCCCCAATGCCAAAATTAGATCACTTTGCAAATAGTCCGGATCCGCTGAGTTTCTTTGAAGGTGAAAAAATTAACCCGCCTTTTCCAAAGCAAATGTAGGATTTTAGGTTTTCCCCTGACTTTAGTACGGGTATGAGGGGAGGGTTAAGATACGGGGATGGACTTACTCTATAAGCCGAGGAGCGTCGTAGTGAAAAAGTTTTAAGCCCCCCCCCTCACAGCATTTCTTCTGGTAGCGTCATATGTCCCACAGGAGGCAAAGAATGTGTACACTGTACACTTTAAAAAAAATTCGGGCCCCCCTTAAAAAATTCCTTGATTCGCCTCTGACTGTGAACTAGGACCGTCGATGATGGTACATTCGGAAAGCGATGTCGATATAAATCTGCGTATGCAATTTGTTGTACACATTTAATTAATGGAGTTTTACAAATTAAAGGTTATTAACTTTGGGGTAGTTACACAGTGACATTAATATTAATATAATTTTTTTCCAGACTATCGTTTCATCGTATGTAATTTGTCTACGTACATTCATTCTACAGTTAGCTTACAACAGTCATATCATGCAGGGTTACCATATGTGTTAAAAGTTTTAGCCCAACGACTTAACGAAACTACCTCATAAATAGCCCGACTGGCAACACTGACTGTCAATGAGGACCTAAAGTCCTAAACTACTAGAAGTCACATAGGCCATACAGGCACAGTGCAGTTACAGTAGTAAGTGCCTGGACCAGTTGAGAGCAGTTACTGGAGCAAGTGCCTGGACCATTTGAGAGCAGTGAACATTAGACACTTCTCAGTGCAGTTACTGTAGCAAGTGTCTGGACCGCTTGAGAGCAGTATGCGGATGAGCAGCTCAAAAGAGTCCGCTCATTGAGCTGTGCGAGTCGTTTATATGCTGCTCTCACAGATTGTGTGGTTAAGCACATCACTAATTGCTACTGACACTGATAGATCAAAATCTAGAATAAAAATTTGACAAAATAGAGCAGGAGATATAATACCTCTGGTGGAAGATCAAGAACAAGAACAAGGCTGACCCACTGTTCGTCTTCATTTTCACACGTTGAGGGTCGTAACTGAACCGAGATACTTGCAACGGCCCCGATTCTAGAATTTAAAAATAACAGACTGCGAGTCAAAGTCTAATTTCAAATTCAAAGTCATGTTGCAAAGAGCAAAAAGCTGCTTCAGCAACTCCCTCACTCTCTTAGTGTAAAATGGCAGAAGCATGGTATAAAATTTCTTTACGTCTGTTCACTAGTAGAGAAAGAGATCTTCTTTATGTTTGTAAACGATAGAGATAGATAGAGAGAGAGAGATAGAGAGAGAGAGAGAGAGAGATAGAGGGTACACTATACAAAATTTACATTTATCAATACCAACAACAGACCTTTCATCTCGAGTTATATTCAGTTCTTTAATATAGATCTCTTGCAGCAATTCAATCTCTTGCTCTAGTAATCTATAAAAATAAATGACAAAATATCTGAACAAGGAGTATCAAACAAATGACAAACATTTAGAATACACTATTATATATAAATACTAGACAATTCAAGTTTTCCATACATCAAAAAGATCTCAATTAGTTAGCTCTAAAGAAAATAATGAGAAAATGCATTCAAAACATCTCTTAGAAAAGCAAACTGATACTTAGTTTTTCATCTCTATAAAATTAAGTCCCACCTCGTTATAATTTAAATTACTTTACTTTTTTTCACTGGCTGGAGCCAGTGGCGAAGTCGGTAAGATACTCGACCGCGGATCAGTTGATGCGGGTTCAAATCCTGGGCTCGTCCGTCACTGACATCGCTTTCGAGTGAGGAAACTGACGTTAACCTTAGCTTTACCAGCTTTTTGCTTTAATGCCATGGGGTTCCATTTATATCATGCCTAGCCTAAAAATAAATCTGATCTATCAAACACCATTTTAAGTATTTTTGTCATTCTGTTTAACTATTAAATTAACAGATATTTAGTTCTAGAAATTAACGTATAAAATCGCTAAGAAAGAATTTAAATTTAATACGATTATTAGATAAATTCTAACTCGTTTTGAACTTTTTCCATGTCTTTTTTGCGAATTTGGGATCAATTCACCCGATCAGCTGGTCATTAATTGCAGTGTTACCAAGTTAACTTTCACTAATCATTTCTAGCAGTGGTTTTTACCATCCAAACCACTGCGTTTTTAGTAATATCGATAGTGAAACTGGCGTAAATCTCATATAATTTTATATTTATTCATTTCTTACGCAGGCATTTAAGAAATTGATTTGGTAAACTAGTTTATCCATAATTATTTCTTTAAACTATTTACAGAGTGCGTAAGTTTATAATTTAATTAACACTAATTTCATGAAAAGGTGCAATAATATTAAAATTAAGTTTTGCATTCTTTTATATATGCAAACTTAATTTTCACAAATTCATATATACGATGTTTTATTCTATGATACGATTTCACTAGTAATACTTTCACTAATCGCTTCTTATATACTTAATTAGGCTTACATTTCGATCTGTATCTCAACTTTTCTCAATCTCTCTCTCTCTTTCTTTCTCTCTCTCTCTCTCTCTCTCTCTCTCTGTTTGTGTGTGTGTGTGTGTGTGTGTGTGAGTGTGTGTATGTGTCATAATGTGTGTGTGTGTATTTGTTACACTCAAGACATCATCACTTTTTTACATTTTGGTTTAACGTCAAGGTAATGAAGAAGCCCAAAGGGCTTCTCTTTATGACGTCAGGTGTACCCGGTGTACTCTGAAAGGTTAATGTCAGATATTTTGTATACTCTCTGACCAGCTCTACCGGGAATTGATTCAATGACCTCAGGAACAGATATTTAAAACTTTATACTGTTATACCTAACGTACTTACACACTGAGAAATACAGACATTCTAACATCTATATGTTTGTGCAGAATGTTCTGAAGCATCATCAAAAGAAAAAAAAGTAAACACACATTTTAGTGAAATGATCAACTACGTTGATATCTATTACTTTTAATACCACATGTTTAAACCGTTAGGCAATTTGTCCATTTTCCGTATAACCAGTCCAGTGAATGTCCGAGATTTTACTCTCAGATCAGCGCGGCTGGGATTCGAACCCGCGAGAGTTCAAATCACCTCAGGATCTGTCATTTAAAACTTCATGACGTTACTCCTACGCTATTGAGATATTCAAAAGCGTAGGGGTAATGTCATGATAACACCAAGCCTGGCCTAGCTGTCTCTTTATTTATTTTTACTATTGCTAGGACAGGATCGAATTGATTTCTAACACTTAATCGATACGTGCCATTTGTTGACGTCACTCCAGTACTGAAATTATCTCAAATTTAACTAATTTGCTGTCGTTCAATACGTATATATGCATGCCATTAGATACCATCACTCAAGAGAGGGCACACTATGCCTCTCTTTCAAAATGAAAATGCAGGTTTTCACCAAGCGTTGTCACGCAAGCACGTATCGTGCTTGTCTTCTAATCCGCGTGCAGGTTAACACCAGGAACTTTGCAGGTTAACACCAGAAACTTTGCAGATTAACACCAGGAACTTTGCAGGTTAACACCAGTAACTTTGGAGGCCTGTACGGGAGCGTCAGTGCTCTTGATTTCGTTTCAATTTTGAAACTATAGGCTTACTTGCAATATTTAGCAACTTCTAAAGATGTATTTGCATTGGGTGTCGTTGGGCGATGATATTACAATCATATCGAGTATACGCTCGAAATATCTCGATTTAGTTTAGCCTCCAATTTAGCAAATGAGCTCGAATACTTATAGGCTTCTTGAGTTTGACTTGCATACAGATGCAGAAGCATTAAGACAAATGCCTTTAAAAATTTGAGTAGTTAAATAGCGTATGCATGGAGTGTACAGTAGATGTATAGTTAGGTAGATCTACGTCGTAAACAACGTGCTTCATAAGGTACTTTTTCATATCAATTATCAGGTATACGTCATGAGGTACGTCATGAGGTACGTCATCAGGTACGTCATGAGCTAAGTCATCAGGTACGTCATGAGGTACCTCATCAGGGGCGTCACGAGCTACGTCATCAGGTAGGCCTACGTCATGATTCATCAGGTACGTTATAAGGTAAGTTACGGTAAGAAAATTGATTATAATTAAGCTACCGATACAGACAGGGGCGGACCCAGGAAACTTTTAAGGAGGGAGTGCCCAAATGTTTTGGACCGTGTTCACATTTTTTACTTACATCTTTTTTTACTCTTATTTGCGTATCAACACATAAAAATAGTTATGGGCACAATGATGATTCAGATTTCAATATTTTTATCGGCGAGCCTATGGGGACGGGCTCCTGCAACTTGCATCCCCTCTGGATCCGAGTCTGGATATAGATAAATCTAAACTCTCGAGCGAGGGTTCGATTCCAGACAGAGCTAAGCAGATAGAACATCAAGTCTCGGACTTTCACCGCATCGCTGTAAGTGAATAATTAACGTTTACTAAAGAATGTCTAGCTGTTAAAACGTGCATTGCAAGTGATTAATATCACCGTTATTTATCATTTTATCATTTCACTAGTAATAACTTTTGTGTTTGACTCTTAATTGACCCTTGCGTGAAAATAAGTTCGCAGAACGTATATACTGATTGTGGTATACTGAGTATGTGTGGTACTGAGTAGGCCTAAATGTGGTACTGAGTAAGTGTAGTACTGATGTTTGTGGTATACTGAGTATGTGTGGTACTGAGTAAGTGTGGTACTGAGTAAATGTGGTACTGAGTAAGTTTAGTACTGAGTAAGTGTGGTACTGAGTAAGTGTAGTACTGAGTAGGTCTGGTACTGAGTAGGTGTAGTCCTGAGTAAGTGTGGTACTGAGTAGGTGTAGTCCTGAGTAAGTGTGGTACTGAGTAAGTGTAGTACTGAGTAAGTGTAGTACTGAGTAAGTTTAGTACTGAGTAAGTGTGGTACTGAGTAAGTGTAGTACTGAGTAGGTCTGGTACTGAGTAGGTGTAGTATACTGATAAGCGGTATATTGAGTTAATTATCAATTTAGAAGAAAGTGAAATACGAATAGTAGGTTCTATGAATTGGTAAAACAAATTGAAAATGCAACGAAAAATAGTTTTTGATGTCTCAACAGGGGCCAAAATAAAACAGGGGTGCGGGCTAGTCCTCCCCTCATCCCCCCCGCCACCCGCATACACTACAGAGCTGCGCGGATCTCACTGAATGTCTGTGTCACTTTTAATGAGACAGTAAAGGTTTAGAGTTTCATCGTGTTTCTACGTTCCACAATCTCGCTCGGCGCCTGGACACTTAGCCGTGAGAGCCAGGAAGAGAACTGTTTTGATGTGTGGGGTGCAGACATACGAGAGAGAGGTAGGACTGGATTAACATTAGTTAGCTAGCAAACAATGTGCAAGTTCTGTAACAGTAGTCTTGACTTTATCGTCAGAGTCTCCCATAGAAGTTGAGCTCTATCAGTTAGCGAGTCGACTTGAAGTTGAGAGGCGTAAACGGTTCATAAAATGTAAATAGCGAATATTAATTAATCTAGACAATAAAGAGACCCTTTCCATGGCTGGTAATCGGAAACTTTTAGGCCTATCGATGTCTTATCAAACTCGGAATTAATTGATCAGAAATACTGGTAGTTATACTGGTAGGTAATACTGCAGTAACCCCCAGACCCCTATTAAAAGTCATTTACCACCCTGGTGAGTGCCCCTATTTGGATAAATAGGCCTATATCTAAATTTTCACGATGATGCTCCGAAAAAGATTACTTTATTTAAACATGGAAAATGTAAGAATAAGTGCAAATTTAGTCGAATGGTTGAAAATTGTGGAGCCTTTCAGGTATTGCAGTGCCCTCTTTAAATTCTCTCACGCTTCGTCCTTCCAGTAGAAATATTAATATTTTTGAATCCTATCCCTTCGCACTTGAGTGTCTCAGATTGAGTATTTTTAAAACGGACACGGAATCACGGAGATTTAAACTATGTCTATAGTAGATATGACTGAAGCTGCATAATTATTTAAGCTCCGGGAGGCTCGTGTAACTAAGAAACATTTTACATTTATACTGGTGTTGGTGGCGGAAACTTGAAGTCCATTTTACTGATTGATTATCGACTTATCTGTAGGCCCTACTATATTGGACCGAGTGGCACCGCTTACATTTAACCAGCTCTTCGATATTCGCTGGTAGGTATGTTGTCGCATATTCTAAGTTTCTAACGCAAAATAGAAAAATATATGAAATTAAAATTAATGAATTTTTATTCCTACAGGTTAAATCGATAAATTATTTAAAAAGTATGAATTTTATGAATTTTCTATCTAACTGAGACATAATGAAATTTAAATATATTTATAACGTCTTTAAAAAATTGGGTTTCATGATATGATAGTTAATTAACAGAGGATACCTTTATTTATAATATTTTACAGCGATATGTGACTTGAACACCATTTCGATATTGTATATTAGGGTATCATGTATACTCTGGAACCGTAGAAGAGCGCTGTTCATGGCAAAATTTGATTAGACCGTTGACTGACAATTTAACTTAATTCTTGTAACTGTTACTCTGATACACATTCGATTTACCGTTATTCGAGATGTCTTAAAGTGAATTCTGTGCCTCTTACATTTGCGTTAAACACAGTGCAACCTATGTATCATTACTGTACATAATGACACTAGTTATCGTGATGGCTGACTAAACCATGCAAATCTATCAGAGTAGGTATAAATTTAGTAGACAATTAAGTTTGCTGCCAACGGTAGACTGTCTAACACCAACTACAACAACAACAAAACAATTAGTGTGCTGCTGTTGCCCAAGACAACATCGAGCACATTGAAACGTAATCCAACTGATGACCAGAGTGCGGGGTTCAATAAACGGTGCTAACTGAAATCCGGGATGGAGTCCAACGAGGTGTAGCCTATTTGCGGATTGGAGGTATAATTGTTGGTCTCAGTTCATGAACATTGCCTGGATATGAAAGATCAAAGCGAAAACACTTGAACCGCCTATGAAGCTGTTCATAAGGAAGGATATCTTATCACTGACAACTGTCACTGACATCGCTTTCGATTGAGGAAAATGGCGTTAACATTATCTTTTTTATCAGAGGAAGACGAGGGGCGCTCATAGTGGAGTATCTGAGATCAGTGAAGGATACTGATAGGCTCTCGTATTTACACTCTATAATATTTGTAATATTTTCTTATGCAGCCTGCGTAGATCCAGAAGTGATCATTCAACTTATGCTTGTTCTTTGACTGACTTGATATTTGAAGTCTTATGATTAAGTGGCAAGAATTCTACCAATTGCGTTTATTCCACATCACATTTCATTTCACGATTTTATTTCATTATATATTTTATTTTAAAATTTATTTTTAGCTTATGTCGTCTCTTTCAATTCGTTTATGTTGAAAAGAATATGGCTGGGATCTTTTTAGAGGAATGCGGTTGACTGATAGGATCTATTCTGCCGAAATATTAATATTTGTGAAGTTAAACATTTCGGCTGAGCACGTCCCGAGTTTTGTACTTTGAACGTTCGCTCTGGGCATTTATAGGGGATTTTTCATTCAAAGCTTTCAACACTCGGACTTCCAATGTTGCCATCCATCCATGTACTAACAGGGCTCCGCAAAGTTTAACTTCGTTTATTAACGAGCACCTTAACCGACTGCGCTAAATCCAGATCCAATTTCGCTATATAACGTTTTATTAATAACTGCATGGTGCAGGAAATGCAGCAGATTGAAGAGCTCAGTACACTAGGAAGTCTTTTGTGTGAGTCAGAAATGCATTCATCTGTCAATCAACAGGTAGACAATTTAGCTAATTAATTAAATTACATCACTTTAATTACGTGTTGTGCTAATATAATATATATATATATATTATCCCGTTATATTATATATATATATATATATATATATATATATATATATATATATATATATATATATATATATATATATATTATCGTATCCCGATCGTGGTTGAGCTGGGCTTTGGGGGAAGATGATGATGATGATATATATATATATATATATATATATATATATATATATATATATATATATATTATAACAATTTAAATATGGATATATAACAATTTTAATATCAATGTAATTGTTCGGTGTTTCTTTTAAAATTCAGCTGCAGTTCTGTTAGCTTTCTCTCAATTCTTCCTTTTTAGTGTTTTAGATTGCCTTTTTTCTCCTTTTCGTTATGTACTACATTAGGAAGTCGACGGAGAGCATAGATAATGAAGCCGTAAGGTCGGCTAGCTTTCGGCCTAACACCACCAAGTATGCATAATCGAGTTGTTGTGATCCCCTCTGTATAGGAGAAACACCATGTATATTTTTCTTTTAGAAATATACATGGACTTTTCCTTTACCATATAAAAAAGAACCCTTTTCTATTTATTGTGGAGAGAAAAACAGGGAGGTTTCTTATGGAAAAACTCCCGTTAGGAATGGCAAACCCCATATTTTGTATTTCACAACGCGATCAGGGCTTTCGCGATGCATTTCACAGTTTCACAATTTTAATTCGCAACCTCTTGTTCGAGATGCGAACATTCGATCAAAAATAAATGCATTTTGAAGTTCCCTTTGAATCATAATGAAGGATTCGCATTAACGATATTAAGTTTTGTATCCTACAGCCTCAGCTTCCACGAGCTGTTGGACTTTCGTCAGAACGAACCTACATAGATCTGAGGTTCTCCTGGTCGCCGTCTGTTGAGCAATTGGAAGAAACCGCTTCCTCTCCTTCTTTTTCCAATCATCTTTCCTCTTACCCATCTGAAGAACGGCAGAAGGTCTCATCAATTTCCGTAGAAGATGTCGTGACCCTTGCCAAATCTAATCACACTTCTCCGGCAGTCACTCCTGATAAATTTATACCTCCTGGAAATCAAAACCGTCAAGTTTTTCCCACGATAAATATGGAAGGGATCTCTACCGGATCTAATTCCAAGAATCCCCCTGCTTCTTCCAAGAATTCTCCGAAAGCTTTTGATGATTTAACCACTTCATCTCAATCCACAAGAGAGTCTTTGAAAAAGAAAAAGGGAAATAAAAAAGTGGATATGCTTACTGGACCGGAAGTCGTGGAAGCGGGGAGGTGGATGGATCAGGCTGCTGATAGTCTTCCACAAGATACGTGGACTGGATCCTACTCGGCAAATCCTGTGGATTTCTTCTCCCGTGATACCTGCAGAGTGTTTATTCCGAACAACGGTGTTATTGAAAAGGTGAGTGAGAATTTTTATTGAATGCATTCCATCGCGTCTCAGTAACTAATAATTAACATCTTGTATCAGTATAATTATTGACAGAGTATTTAAAAGAGTAGGCTAGTTCTGATTTATATCGATACTGAAACAATGGTTTGTCGAAGACGTTTTATGTTTAGCAATGGAGGCTATGCTGTTGTTGTAGTATTTAACATATTATGCTATATCTATTTCTTGTGAACAACGACGGAACGGTTTAAGATAGCTACATCTTATAATGTTAACATCAGCTTTGAAAATAAGAAAATGTTGGCATTCGAATTGGTTGTTCTAACACTTTCTAGCAGCATTTGATCTTGTGAACTTCAGAAAATCCGTTGTTTTTACACTTGATCTAATTTAATATTTTACAGATTCAAAAGGTTGTCAACAGAGATTTGTTGAACAAATGTAACGTGCTTAATTCATTGCAATAGCAAATTGAGAAATAACTTATGACATAACATATTAAATAACATTCTTGTTTATGATTTTTATAATTCTGCACTGCAATAAATTACAAATTTTAACAATAGTTCATTAAAATGTATTTTTAAATTCAAAAATTTGTGCAATATTTCAGAATCCACCACTTCAAGGAAGCGGACATAAGAATGGAATAATATCCCTTAATCACTCTGATCTCAATACATTAGTATTGAGTCCGGCACTGAGGAAAGGCAACAACAACGTTAATCCTATAAAACCATCCCAGTCCATGGATTGTCTAAAACCGACTCCACTGAACACGTATCAACTAAAGGAAGTATCAAACGTCCCAAGTCTAAAGGATATCGACCTTAACAGAGAGGCCAACGAGCTTAGCATGATGACGCTCTCATCGATGTTGAGAAGGAAAAGTCCTTTCGGAACGGGATCTCTGGTGTATCCGGGAGAGAATATAGTCATGGATCTGGAAGGAACGAGCTCCTGGTCGGCCATGTTGTATGATTTCACCCAGAGCACTTCTCTGCACGGCATTGGCTACGTGGCTCGTCCCGCGAGGTTCCTACTGAGGAGGTAAGTATTCCGATTATTCGTATTTCTATGCTGTGCGTTTAATGTTTTATATTATTTTATAGAACATATCGAGCCGAGTCTTCTATATATATATATATATATATATATATATATATATATATATATATAAATATAAATATATATAGATATATATATATATAAAGCTAAAGCTAAAAGCTGGTAAAGCTAAGGTTAACGTCAGTTTCCTCACTCGAAAGAGATGTCAGTGACGGGCGGGCCCAGGATTTGAACCCCGCACATACTGATCCGCGGTCGAGTATCTTACATATATATATATATATATATATATATATATATATATATATATATATATATATATCTTATATATATATATAATTATATACATATATATATGTAGTATATATATATATGTTATATATATATATATATATATATATATATATATATATATACAGGGTGAGTAAAAAAAAAGATAACACCTGCAGAAAGTTTGAATATCTCAGGCTATTGTTAGTATTTGTAAATTAAACTTTTACCAATTAATAAGGGACTAATTTCTGGTGGGGTGGCCAATTTTCATCCATTTTGGTGCATAGATTGTCCAGTTATGCAAGTTTCAGCAGAGCAACCCCCCATTTTTACCTTAAAATGGTGTTTGCTACAACGGTAAGGGCAGATTGCACTTCATTGACGAGAAGGTAAGGTTGAACTCTCAGTATTACGTCAGTACTTTGCTTCCGGAGCTGTTTGATGATTGCCATGCTCTTCTACCAAGTGGTTTCATCTTTCAGCAGAATGGTGCTCCGGCTGATGCATCTCGTCATGCACAGGAAAGGATCAGCGACAGAAACCCGGAGTACATCAAGAAGAATGAATGGCTTCCAAATTCACCCGATCATAATCCTCTGGATTACCATATCTGGGGAACCATGCTGCATCTCTATCAGAAACACCAGCCGAAGCCTAAAAACAAGACAGAACTGCAGGAGGTGCTTTACGCCATTTTTAGGTAAAAATAGGGGGTTGCTCTGCTGAAACTTGCATAACTGGCCTGTCTATGTACCAAAATGGATGAAAATTGGCCACCCCATCAAAAATTAGTCCTTTAGTAATTGGTAAAAGTTTTATTGTAAAATATTAACAATAGCCTGAGATATTCAAACTTTTTGCAGGTGTTATCATTTTTTTACTCACCCTTTCCATGTATATATATATATATATATATATATATATATATATATATATATATATATATATATATATATATATATATATATGTAGTAGTAGTTCAGTATGTATATATATATATATATATATATAAACTGAACTACTACTACATTAGTCACTATTCGCTATACTACTACGATTATTTACTATATTTATTTTATTTTTTATTATTTATTATACTATTCACTGGACTAGTTCTACGAAAAATGGTCTAAATTGTCCAACGGTTTAAACATGCGGTATTAAAAGTGATAGATATCACTTATTATTTCACTATAATGCGAGTTTACTTTTTGCTACTCCGCTACAGCAACAACTCTAACTAAATCCCCTCTTTCTCTTTCTAGTGTTCTGCCAGTGGCTTGACTTGAAAACGACTTTTGGTGTGATTTACCGTTGCTTTCGGTGTATCTTCATTAAGGTCTCTTTCGAAAACTCCTAGTACAGTTTCAATTGATATAGTTAGAATGTCTACGAATCAACACGGTAAATTTATTTCTAAATTGCATTGTTGTATATTGGTCAAAAATATTGTTTATTAACTAAACTTTAAAAAAAGAGTATGTATATTTTAATAAGGGTAATTAGATTGGATTATATGTATCAGCATTAGGGTTAACTTAGATTTTATTAAAATCTTTCAGCTACTCAGTCCAATTCAGAATAACTGGATAATCACAGCACTGGTCTGTTTAAATCGACACTTCCATAATCCTATCTCAACCACAAATTATATTGCCCTAGCTCTATTCTAACCTCTATCTTAATTTCCTGTCAGTTTCTCGGATGTACCCATAAAGTCCTTTATTTCTACGAAATAAATTAAAATCGAATACGAAGATTTCGCAGATAAAGTGCAACGATTTTATGAATTTTCCCACGGTGAACACATCTATCTCAATAAATAATCTATAAAGTTTCTCAATGAATACTGCATTATATGATATAACGATTTGTAATTTGATAAGGCGCAGAAGTCATTTTGCCATTTGGTTTCGTTGTAACAAACATTGCACCAAGCACGTGGCTATCTAGAACAGAATTAACAAAGTCTTTTCGCTTCAAGAAAGACGTAAATCCCTCAACGACTAGCGTAACTCTAGTTAGAACCTAAATAATCTACAGGCCTGCCCTCCATCAATGCTGTTGTGAGTTTCATAAATCCGATAAAGTCATGAGCATAGGCGAAGTATGCAAAATTATTCTGAATAATTAAAAATATGTAGGGCCACTAGATTGCCGACTTGCCGTGTGCAAAAATACATTGTATTTTTGCATTGGTGTACTATTTCGGAATTTTAAATATGAAGCTGCGCTTATATTTATGCTCGCCAAATGACAGAGCTGTAATTAGTGTTACTCTTTATTTCATATTTATAAATACGACGCTGCGGTTAAATTTAAACTCGCCTAATGAAATCGATACAATCAGCGTTACCTCAGACAGACAGACGGACATACATACGGAACTGGCTCGTTATATTTTTAATTGTGTATTGAATGTCTCAAGAGTGCAATGGTTAAGGGTGCAGATAACGTCATGAAGTTTTAAATGACAGATCCAGAGGTGAATCGAACTCTCGTGGGTTCGATTCCCAGCCGCGCTGATCTGAGAGTAAAATCTTGGACATTCACTGGACTGGCTACACGGAAAATGGACTAAATTGCCTAACGTATATAACATGTGGTATTAAAAGTGATAGATACCAACGTAGTTGATCATTTCACTATAATGTGTGTTATTATTATTATTATTACTACTATTACATTATCAGTATATGTTCTCGGAAGCTTAATGTTAATTAGAATTTTCATTAATCACTCAATTGTACGCTATAACAATAACAATAGTACTACTACTAATAATAATAATAATTATTATTATTATTATTTATCCCCTATTTTTACTTGTTTCAGACTGATATGGGCTCTGCTATTTGTCCTGGCTACAGTACTATTTATCTACTACATGTATTCTCGCATAGTCTACTACCTCCAGTTCAACACCAGTGCTAGTGTAGAGGTCAACTACCTACCTAGAGTCAGCTTCCCTGCAGTCACCTTCTGCAATCAAAACTCCTTCAAGTTAGTGTCGTTATATCTAGTTCCTATCCACCTATATTTTCTCTCTCTCTCTCTCTTCGGTTTTTCTCTATCTCCCTTTCTCTCTCTCGATCTCTCGTTTCTCTTTTCTTTAGTCTCGGTTCATCTTAATTGTTAGCCCAGGGTCCCTTACAGCGCAGGGCATTGAAAATTATGATAATAATCATGACAATAATAATAATAACAACAACAATAAAAATTAAATTAAAAATAATATAAATAATAATAAAGGTTTTTCCGGTGGTCATTACTCTGATACACGATTAACTTTCCATGAATCCAAGGGGATATCCCTTATAATATACTATGCTGTAATATGGCATACCGGTCCGACGCAAATTATGCTATATTATCACATACCGTACCACCACACACTCTGCTGTACTATGGCATACCGTACCGCTACAAATTATAATGTATTAAGGCACACCATACTGCCGTATACTATGCTGTACTGTGGCATTCCGTACCACCGGATTCTATGCTGTACTATGGTATACTGTACCGCCGCATTCTACGTTGTACTATGGGATACCGTACCGCCGCATATTATGCTGTAATATGGCATTCCGTACCGCCACATTCTATGCTGTATTATGACACACCGTACTATCGCATACAATGCGGCACTATGGTATACCGTACCGCCGCGTACTATGCTATAGTATGGCATACCGTACGGACGCATTCTTTGCTGTACAATGGCATAACGTACCGCCGCATACTATGCTGCACTATGACATACTGTACTACCGTATTCTATTCTGTACTGTGACATACCGTACCGCCAAATTATATGCTGTACTATGGGACACCGTACCGATGCATTCTATGCTGTACAATAGCATACCGTACCGCCGCATAGTATAATGCTGGCTGACCAGGGCTTTGAACTCAGACGACTTGCAACCAAAGTTAACTATTTAGCCGTTACACCATATTCCCCCGTTGGCCATTATATGCATCTTTAATCGTCGAAAATTTGTATCATAAATGTCTAACAGTATATTTTGTTTTTACCATAAAATAACATACTTTTAACATAAACCAGTTATCTTACGAAGTTCTGAAGTTCTGGAGACAGTTAGTACAGATAGACAGTTGATAATGCATTAAGAAATAGGAAGAAGAGTGGGATAGGAAATATTCTAAGGTGGGAAAATCAGAATCAGGCCCGTATTTAAGGGGACCCAGGGCCCCGGGCCCCGGGCCCTCCACCAAATGGGTCCCCCACCAGAATCTTTAATTTTTCGAGGGTTTAAGTTTAAAATTGAAGAGAAAGTCTAGTAATTATGAGCTAATGTTTAAGTCTTTTAATATAACTGTTTGCGTTCAACTGATGGAGGAGAGGGGTCTGTAGCTCCATCATTTTAAAACTTCTCCTGGGTCCTTGACAAACTCAAAAATTGATTTATTTTTTGCGTACATTTTGGGGAAGTCGGGATTTTCTCCGTCAAGAAACCGTCAAGAAGCGGTGCAAATTCACGGGGGGGGGGGGGGGGGGGTTTGTGAAAAGTCTAGTGGGCGATGTATATATAAGTCTGAGAAGCTATAACTAATGAAATTATGGTCTGAACAAATACTTTTCCCCAACCCCAAAATCCTGGCGAATCCACTGTCTATAACATGCCCCAACCACCAGCCTATAATTACTTCTCTCGAGTCACGAGGAAACTAGGTATCAGCCCCCCCCCCCACCAGTCAAATCCTGCCTAGGAATGTATACTAAAACAAATCATAAAAGGCAGAATAGAAGGAAATTGAGGCAGACCGAGGTTAGGTATGTTAAATGATTTAAAGACCCACTCATATGTGGAAATGATGAGGAAGGCGGGAGACAGAGAAGAGTGGAGGAGCAATGACCATGGACCTGCTAGCAGGCAATGCACTAAGAGGAGAGAGAGAGAACATAAACCAATAAAAATACTAATAAGACAGTACTAATAAATAAATAAATACCAATACTAATAAGACATACTCAATGTCTAGGCCAACGGTCAACCTATCAGCTTTTCCTATATTAATTTTACAGAATCACAGAAACTGCAAATAGTAATTGGTATGGAGTAATTGAGAAACTCTATGTATCTGATGCTACTGCAGGTAAATATAGCTTATTTTTCTGTAGATATGCTATTTACAGCGTTCATCATTATAGTATTGAGCAAAATGAGCAATATAAAATTATTTCTCTCTCTCTCTCTCTAACTCTCTCCTTCCACATTTATCTATCTCTTAGTGCACTGCCTACTGGCACGTCCATGGTATGTAACGGCTACACTCTTCTCTATCTTCCGCTTTCTTCTTCATGTCCATATATAAGTGGGTCTTTAAATCATCTAACATACCAAATCTCGTCCTGCCTCTGCCTGGATTTCCTTCCATTCTACCGTCTATGACCCCTTTTAATATTCTTTACCCCTTAGGATGTGTCCTATCCAACTCTTTTTCCTATTTCTTAGTGCATTTATCGACTGTCTATCAGTGCCAACCCTCTCCAGAACTTCCTCATTTGTAACCTTTTGAGTCCAGCTAGCCCTCTCCACTATTCTCCATATCCACATTTCCAATGCCTCCAGTTTCCTAATATCTCCCTTCCTTAAGGTCCATATTTCACATCCATACAATAGCGTGGTCCAAACCAAAGTTTTCACTATCTTTATCTTTACATTTATATAAGACTGAGTTAATGATTTGGAAACTCTTACAGATAAGTGTGACAGTAATTCATATTTCTAATGTTAGATCGCATGCAGATTTATGTTTGAAGAAAAAGCAATTCTTCTAGTTTAACTATTATAGCCGTATAGACGATATAGTTTACAACATCTCGAAGCGTCGTATCATATTTTATTATTTGACCATGCGCTTACTTCCTTTCGTTTCTCCAAACTTCTTCATTGGAGAAATCTTGTAATAGTATGCTTTGACTAACAAAAACTTTCTTTCTCGATGTTGTCATTGACGACAGTAGCACTCTAATTGTTGTTATTATTATTATTATTAGGCTTGGACTTATAACAGGATGGTTGATCGTAGAATATAACAGGGTGCTTGGACTTTATGACAAAGTGCTTGGATTTATAACTGGATGCTTGTACTTATAACATAGTGCTTGGACTTATAACATGATGCTTGGACTTATAACTAGGTGCTTGGACATATAACAGGGTGCTTGGACTTATAACATTGAATGTCTCAATAGCGTAGGGGTAACGTCATGAAGTTTTAAATGACAGATCCTACTGTGAATTGAACTCTCGTGGGTTCGAATCCCGGCCGCGCTGATCTGAGAGCAAAATCTCGGACATTCACTGGTCTAGTTACACGGAAAATGGACTATAAATTGCCTAAAGGTTTAAACATATGGTATTAAAAAGTGATAGATATCAACATAGTTGATCATTTCACTATAATGCGTGTTTACTTTCACAGGGTGGTTGGAATTATAACTGGATGCTTCGATTTATAACTTGGTGGACATAAAATAGGGTGCTCTGACTAATAACAGAATGCTTGGACTTATAACAGGGTGCATTGATTTGCTTTTTAAAACTTTCTCTACAGCAGTGTCATAGCAGGAGTACTTTACAGTTTAATTTTGTTTTTTCCATTTTTAATAAAAATGCACTATACACAGAGCCGCTAGCTCCGATATACGATTAACCATACCTGAGACCTTGGGGATAGTTACTTATTTTAGACTGATCTGGGCTTTGAAATCAGAAAGACTAAGAGAATACGCTTTCTACTTTTCTTTCTATTCTACTGTTTTTTTCTGCCAAATCCCCTTCCCTGGCTTGTAAAGTATTATTTAAATCTAGATTATAAATTATTTACTTTTATTAAAGCCATTACTTAATCTCGAGACTACTAATTTATAAGTTAACATAATAATTAACTAATTGTGACTTAACACCATAATTAACTTCTTAACACCATGCTTAACTGCACATAATTTCAGTTTCTTTTCACTCGAGTCTTTGGTCTCCCCTGCATCTGCTCGCAACAATTAGAATTAAGGTTACGAACAGACCTCAGTGTACTAAGTAGACCTAGTAATGTTATGTTGTTGGCATTACGCTGTCTGTAGTAGGCATGGCATGCTAATGTAGCATTTTATAGAACCTAAAGAGTTTTGTTTATGTTGGAATTAGATTGCTACGGTTGTTAATGTTGTACTGTGGTTTTCCAGATTGCTGGTTAATTATTTGATGTACAGAAAACAACAATTTATATTGCGAACCTAGCATTCGTATAGACTTACTCTACATCGTAAACTCAAAACAATGCCAGGACGGAGGGCGCCTAGACTACATAATTATAGTGTAGCAATTAAATGATTCGAACGATAGCGTAGTTGGGCTGTTCGAATCTTGAATTCGACTGTTTGAGACTTTAAGAACTGACCAATATATTTTTAAAGAATAGTTTTGTAAAGCGACATATGAACGACAATAAAGCTGATAATTATAAAAAATACTTATTTTATTTATGGTTTTTAACTTTGTTAAACCATGCAAATCAGGAATAAATGCATTTAAACTGAGGTGAGTCTCTTCGTAATTTCATCATATCTGTTCTTTTCGGCACAGCAACATTAAATTAATAATAATAATAATAGTAATAATAATAATAATATCATATTTTGCAGTCTGCTTCAGTGGCACTTTGGCTAAAGCGGCTTCCCAGAGTGCAGAGGAATTATTTTAATCGCTTTTTAAAAAACGTTTAATTAAATAAAGTCTCTTTTATCTTATTTTTTTAGCCCAGGGCCCTTTACAGCCTAGGGCATTTAAAAAAAATAAAATAAAATAAAAAATAAAATAATAGTAATAATAAGCTGTAATAATAATAATCATAATAATAATAATAATAATCATCATCATCATCATCTTAATCACAATCATATTATCATCCTCATCATCATAATAATAAAATATTAATAATAAAAATGTGAGGGGCCACTCTAGTCACTAAGCCACAGTAGCGCTAATGTAATTATTTATACGCGCAATTCAACAAAACAGTCTTTAGTTAAGCTTCGTCAGAATGCTCAGAAGCAGGTAGATTGGTTTATAATTAGAATATTACTGTCATCTATGAAAATATCGAGCACTACGGCACCAAAGTCATTCGATAAGTTAAGTAACTAACACTGTCCATCCTTGGTGCAAAAGTTAATATACATGTATATATTACCCACCCACGTATGACCTAGGTAATAAATAAAAGAAGGATTAATTAATGGTTTATACTTATAGACGTAACATAACATAACGGCACACTGGGTCAGGAAGCACAGATGCTTGTTTAAGGCCCATTTCCTCCTTCCTCTCCATGGTTATTAGTAATCTTTGCCTTTTGACGGCGCATCAATTGCAGCCATCGTGGTTTTAAGAATAACCTTCCATCACCCTGTGATTTTTTCTTTCAAAGCTGTTATCACTCGGTCTTCTAAAGTGGTCACCTACAAAGTACTAACCGAGGCCAATGTAGCTTAACTTCGATTATAATTTATTGACGCACAACTAAACCAAGTGCGCTAAATTCCGCCGTCATGTCTAATATCAATATCGTGTATAATATGTCTAATATCATGTTAGATAATGTGACAAGATCTGCGGTGTTATTTTTATGTGCTATATCATCATGTTATAATCATGCTCTTTTGAGTCATATCATATAAAAAATTATGACTAGATCTGCGAGTGTTTTACCTATATGTTATATCATGTATATAATGTGACAAAATCTGCGAATGCTATGTTCATGTGTTATATCATGTGATACAATGTGACAAGATCTGCGAATGTGTATGAATGAGACGGAGTTCCAATGTGTGACGAGTAAATCCTGCATTCCCCTGCAGCAGAGATGTAACCTCTTCCCGGATTGTTCGGACGCTTCTGATGAACTCCATTGCGGTTAATAACACCTTTATTTGCATCGCTACAATTCTATATACAGACTGGGGCAAAAACTAATAATCCCTAGCGAAATCTCAATAATTTTAAGAAAACTCAAAATATCTTTACTAAATTTTCGGATCATGTAGGGGAGGAATATCTGCGCATACCCTCCAAATTTGGTGAAAATATTTTGAGTACTTACGAAATTACAGCATTTCTACGAGAAAAGTGCTAAAGCAATTTTAACAAGGTCTTTTAAAGTGTCAGTGGTTCTTTTTAAAGAAAATAACGACCCTGAAAAGGGCCGTTTACTTAAGTGTTGGAGTATAAGCCTGCACTACCTTGTTAGCTACTCCAATAAAAGATGGTTGAAATTTGTTCTACTGTTAAAATTATTCCTAAATTTTGAAGAAAATGTCCGATACCTTTGTTTAAATAAGCCTTATTAAAATTGATTATAAGATTTTTTTCCGGAGAAATGATGTATTTTTGTTACTTCTGAATATATTTTGACCAAATTTTCAGGATATACGAAGAAATTCCTCCTGAAGAAACTCCGAAAATTTTGTAGAACTATTTTGAGTTTTGTCCAAGTTATTAAGACTTTTGGTAAAAATCCTTGTTTAAATTGATTTTTGCATCTTTTTTTGTACAAACGCTGTAATTCTTTTTACTGCTAGATATATTTTCATCAAATTTGCAGGTTTTATGCAAAAGTTCCTCCTCTAGACGCTCCACAAATGTTGTACAAATATTTTAAGTTTTGTTGAAGTTATTGAGATTTCGCTAGGGGATTTTTTTTGCCCCAGTCTGTACGTGTATATACAATTAGTATTAATTATGTTCCTTGGAACTTTATTTACTGTTACCTTAAGCTTTGTGACGGTAGCTCGAGTGTGTCGAGTCATCTTGAAGAGAAGCCTTGTGCTTCTAACCTTGACGTTAAGCACACTACAACCTTCCTATTAATTATTTGCAGGTCATTATCTCTTCGTTACATTGTTAAAAAGTCTACGTTAAATAATTAAGTAGGCCTATAGTTTTGATGTGGCAAAATTCCTTTTCTAAACGACATATTATTTAAATTGTTATCAATTCGGATTTGTTTTATGAACTCTAGGTTTTTATTCATATTCATTGTACTGTGGATGTGTAAATTTCTTCTAGCAATCAATATGTGCATGTATGAAACATATAATTACAGGAAATAAAACAGTTATCATTGATAAACAATTATAATTGTTATTCTTTAGTATGATTTATTTCAGTCAGTCTCCTTCTCTTTTTCTCACTCACTCACTCTCTTTCTCTCTCTCTTTCTCTCTCTCTCACTCTCTCTCTCTTTCAGGTGATTACTTGTAGATTTATGTTCCGCTTGAGACGTCCCTGACATCGCCCTTCGAGTGAGGAACTGGACGCTAAATCACCTTGTATTGTACAGTACGTGTCTCAGTGTCCTGCCTAACGGTAGATCTATATTAAAACCTTTCCAACTAATTATATTCCTTCCTTTTATTTTTTGTAAAAGAAGATATAATAAATTCGCACATCACTTCTTGCCTCGATTTTTCTCTAGTACTTTTAGTACTTTTTATGTTGTTCTCTTTACTACATCTATATATAACACTTTCCTCGTTAAGGACTAACTGTACCAGCTCTCTATGGTTTCTTCATCTTTCATTTTGTAAGACCAACTAAGCGTCCATTTTTCCCTATTACCACATTTCCAATGCTTTTAGTTTTGTTTGTAATTAGTTTATTTAGTTTTGTTCGTATGTTTCTTCCTTAACGTCCATATTGTACATCATTACAGAAGTTTCGTTCAAGCCAAATGTTTTGTGGTTTCATTAGTCTAGTTATTTGTTAGAATTCATTTCCTTTATCCGTTGTTCTCGTTTGCTGGTCAATTTGGCAAACATACTATTACAATTTCATCATCATCAGTTCCTTGCGTTTTGTACAGAACATAGAGCGGCAACATTCCTCCATTCGTTTCTATCATCAGCAAGCCTTACAAAATC